>JARHVA010002897.1:227500-595000 GCA_037957365.1 Torreya grandis
TCTCATTTGTTTAATAGGTCTGATGTTTCTAGGTGGCGTGTGTGTTTGTTTTATAAGAGAATGATAGTAATCTTCATGTTTTTTTTAAAATTATTTTTCATGTGTGTCCATGTAATTTAGGTAATAACATCACATTTTGTTGGAAATAAATATCATAATGGTCTATAGAATATGTTTCATAGTTACAAAGTTTTGTATTTTGTGAAATGGATTCAAGATCAAGGTAATGAACCTATGTTCAACCTCTCAAACCATGAAATCTAGTTTATCCATGGAAAATATGCATTGGAAACTTGGAAGTTGATGAGATGAGTTTCTAGTTCACTAAGTGAATAATGATCAGAGTTCCAATTACATAGTCACCTATAACCACTTGTAGGCATGTACAAAGAATAGAAAGGCTACTCATAACCCAAGAGAAAAGTTGTGCACATTTTCAAGAATTTAAGGGAAGTTCTCAAGTCACCATGGGTTAACTATCATATCTAAAAACACTCTCATTCAATATCTATACTTAGTCATAATATAAAAGTTTCAAGAGGGATAGTTTACCTTAACCTCTCTAAAAGAGAATATTGTCTCATGAAATGTCCTTTGTTAGTGGAAGTTGATGAAGTCTGAGGTCACATAATGTTTTCCTCTTTGTATATTAAGCCTAATAATAGTGTTGGAACATGATAAGATGTTTATAGGTAAAAATAATGTGAGGGTTGAGTAACTCCTAAGTCAAGTAAGTTGTCATTGTGAATATTTAGTGAAAAATAGTGCTTTTGAGCCCAAAGTAACCTATAGAACAATGATGGTAGTGGTGGATGAGAAAATAGTATCAAGGTGGTCTTGAATGAATCCAAATATGAAATTATATTAATTACATCATAATAGGTGAGATAAGTACAATGTTCAGATATATATACACCTACATGAGTCTGTTGCACTCTTCCTAATTGCCACCTATAGGTGACATAATCAACACATATTGTGGACCAATCTAAGACAATACAAGATGCAAATTGATTTGGTATGCAATAGGGAAGGATGGATGGACCATATTGAATACACTCTCACAATTATATCACCACATTTTATTTATATTCTCATAATTAGGAAATAATTTAAATATTGAGTAGACTATGTTTTGAACATCACCTATAATCAACTAAACCCTACCTATAGTCATTAGACCTAGTGAGATAGTTTTGAGAAATTTGAATGTTTGAGGGATATTATAGAATAATAAAGTTATTAATCTTGGTATAAATCATAATAAATACCTAAGATAACTCCCCATAGTATCCTTTAGTCAAATATATAAGGGAGATGCCATCTATTTTGTCTCAAACAGAGGGCACTCCATGAGCAAGATACCTTGTAGACTATGATACATGAATGATGAATGAATGAATGGGAGATTATTTGGGAATTAAATAATTATGTGTGGATTTGAATTTATGGTGAATATATATGGATAAGCACATACATCTATTTGGAACCTTCACAAGTGGATATACACTCATAATTACAATCTAAATCTATTAGGCCTAGAACTAGGCCTAAACCCTTAGGGCCTCCATCTTATTTCAGATAACAATATGAAATTAATATTCACTTTGGTAACATTAATGGGAGAATATAAGATGAATTTGGATCACTGGTTTGTAGGGAGTAACTCAAAATTAGTCATTCAAGTTTAATTTCCTCTCAAGCCTACTTAGAATGCATAAAAAGAAATCGAAGGCCACTTTCTTTTGCTCACGTCTATATGAAAACTATGCATGGTACCTCAAGGAGTTTGGAATATTTGAAAGGGGTAATTAAATTTTTATCAGTCAAATTTTTTGGGATTTTCAATATCTAACCTGTATTAATCATTGTCAACAAGCTAGACCACCAAAAATCCTCTCAAAACCATTGAGCAAATTTGATGGATAATAAATGAAAGGATATGCATTAAAATATAATAAAATGGACTAGAAAGTGTTTTGGACATAATTATCATGCTCCCATTCATCTTTAAATTTATCTTTTCCATATTTTCACTTGTATAGACATGCCTAATTTAGGGTTTTCTACATGTTTTGAGGTAAATTATAGGTACAAAGGGGGATAGGTGAATTAGAGCCATTATGGGAGGCATGTAGGGACTTATAATAACTATTTACACTCATTTCTCATCTTATTTTTGAATTAAAATCCAATTTATACATTATTTATTATAGGTAGTCTTGAACCAGATAGTGAGGAAATAAAGTGACTGCCTAAGTGTGATATGAGAAGTATGGTTTGAGGTTCTCATTCGGGTATATGATAGACCATAGGACAAAGAAGCTTTAAAAAAATTTCCTAACACCTATGCAATGATCTCCCTTAGATAACTACAAGTCACCTTGATGACAAGTGTGAAGATAGACCTAGAGGGCTGGTGATGAATGACTGCAAATAGTGAATGACAAGTGACAAAGGGGAAGCCATCAGTTAAAGGGCATATATAAATGTTACAAATATTTTTAACAACCTCACATATCAATACATATGTTTCAAATACTTCGTAAGTTGGTTTAAATAATTCTAATGACTCTTCATCACCAAAAGTCAGTTTCAAGAAAGACATAAAGAGTATCTATGTCAATTTGAGGAATATGTCATGCTTAAAATGGACACTTGTCCAAGAATAAATTAATATCCTATTCTATACTTAATTATATGGAATTTGAAATATTTATAATAGTTTTACACTTGGATTTGTTACCCTTCCACTTCTTTTCTTCTCTCTCCTCTCCCATGCTCTATATATGCAAGCTATTTTGGCATTTGTATCTAGTACACACCTAGTATGGAGAAGCCTTGCTAGTTTGACACCTTGTTTTGCCTTTAAATAATATTTTTAATTTTATTTTATATCTAATTTTATTTCCTAAGTGTGTTAAGTGGTTTATGTGGTTGACAAGTGATGAATGTCTTCTCTGTGCTTCCATTATGCTCTTACATGTTTTATGTAAGTGATATCTCTTCTGACAGGTTTCATAAAATGTATTTGTTTGTTAAGTATGTATTAAAGTGTGGTAGTGTCTAGTATTATACCTTATTTTCACCCACATCTATATGTTCATAGAAATTTACCTTTATAAGAAATACTTATGCTAGAAGGACAATGAGTTAAGGTCAGTTTTGGTAGTATTCTTTCTTAGTGCATATGCAAGTGTGTTTGTGGACTAATATTTAGTGTATCACCTCCATTAGTATAGGTTACATTATGTTTCCTTATTCCATTTTCACCCCCAAAAATTATTAACCTAGTGTAGTGTGAGCCTAAAAGATAGATCAAGGGAGCTATCCCTTTAACCTAGAGGTTTACCTCTATTATAGGTAACCCATAGCCCTAGAAGTAATCCCATGCTATCCAAATGTGGGGAGGTCTGAATAACCTCATCCAAGGGTGAAATATTTCACTAAAATAAACATATTTTATCATTAACTTCCCTATTATAGAGTTTATTTTTACAAAGAGTGGCTTTGTGATTGTTACTTCTTGGAGATTATGGTGTCATAAGATGAAGTGATATTTTTTTAGGACTAGTCTTAATTGGCCCTAGTATTGGAAACTTACGATTTCTTGTTTTTATCTTATCCATTTAGTTGGGAGATTTCATATGATTTTCATAACATGATGATTATATATTACTCTTATAAGATAACATGGTTTTTAGTTGTTATATTTATGGAACATTGAACCCTTTTTGGAATTAAGGATTAAGAGGAATAAGTTACTCAAAAGTGAGATAACATATTCCTAAAGTCATGCCAATTAAATAATTTATTTCTTGATATTCAATTTTAGTGCTAAAATAGGAAAATGATAAACATATAAAATAAAATGCTAAATAGTATTTTGATTGCATAATCACAAAGAAGAAACAATACATAATTTATGTAATGATGTGCAAATAGATCTGACATGTACATGTGTATAAATAAGCTATATAATGTTTAAGAAGTAATTGTCAGATTTTATAAATACTATTTTTAAATTCTTAGACACTTGTGTCACCTTGTGGATAATTGTATCGGTGTTATTGTCTGAACCCCGATGCAGCTATCATATATGAAATATTGTCTATATCAATATACAACCACCTATATTTTTGTGGGTTTTTTTATCACCTTTCATATAGTGTTTTTAGATATTGTGTATATATTTTAAATGACTATTTGTATCTCAAACCCTATATCTACACCTTAAATTAGGTTACCTTTCCAAAATTAGGTCAGTGGGATCATGGTATCGAGCTATCCTCAAAGACCTCTCTATCAATGAGTGTTGCCTACATAGCCAACAATCCAAGGAGGGCCTCATACTTATGTATTTCTCCACTATGTGTGGGAGTGTGTGTGAAAAAGGGTGAAATATACTATATGGCAATGTATGTAGTGATATAACTTGCAACTTTAAAAATATGGCTCATGGGCTATCTTTTAAGTGATTCAGACCTGTAGTATGATTGATCCTATGTTTGATATGAAAATAGAGATTAATATGGAATAATATATTATTTATGTAATTGATTGATTGAGATTAAATGTGTTATACTTTGTAATTTTTAGATGTCCAAATTAATTGGCTTTGACTTGTATATATACTAGATATTTTAAAATAATCATTATAGAAGGGTTAATGAAATCATTAGGACACTTACATTGGAGTAGGGATAGTTGTGTTGACACTATTGTCCTACCTTAAACGTAACTATCTAGGAGGAAGGAAATTTGTTGAGGTTTTATAACTATATGTGAAGAATATAAATTAGATTTTGGACATTTTATGGTTACAGGTGATCTATATAATCAAAATAATTAGGGTTGAACTAATAATTAAGTAATTAGACTTGGTGAGGTGGTGAGTGCGATCCTTTTATTTACAAAGAAGGTTAAACTAAAGGATGGAGCATTGATATACATTTATAAAGTGTACAAGACTATTTTAACATATAAATCCATAAATAAACATCTACATCTCCCCTTAATATATTAATGCATAAGGATGAAATTACTAGGTTAATGGAAAAAAAGCATACCATGGTGTGTAGAACACACCTTGTATTTTTTTGAGCCCACTTTAATTTATTGTATGTGAATTACCTAAAACCAAGATCATGTTACATTTGTAATTAGTGAATATAATTTTAAATTCAATAATTTGATAATACTTAAAAAAAAGAGAGTGGGGAAGGAGTACACCTTTGTATCAATGTAGACATGTTTCCCCTTGGTATTTTGTCTTGGTGAAGATGCTTCCTAGCTAAAGCATTGGAGAGAGGTTCAAAAATTAACATTTAATATGTGAAGATGGAAAATTGGAGGGTGATCATGCCTCTAATTAGGTATAAGTATGAATTATTCCAAGTGCATTGAGATCAAAAAATCTCAACCACATAACTTAAGTATAATAAATCTACACAATTTAGCCGATTTATCCAATATCACTTGAGTCAAATGGTATAAACATATCAATCTAAACTAATATAATCATATTTCCATGTCAATTAAGGGTGAATAATCTCAATCACACTAATAAAAAATAACAAACTATTGTAGTAGATAAAATCCCAAATGGTGCATCTTGGTAAGGTTAGTGCATAAATGTATTTATAATTTTGAAAGTTTATCTATAATTTGGTGAATTACACCTTGGATATGTATCAAGTTGAATTATATATCAAAATTTAACCTCTACTCTATAAAATTTATATAATATGTATCACAAATATATAAAAAATTATTCTAAATTTGTGCTAATGTATATAATTATATCCCAACTATTTATCAGAATCATGTAAACTAAATCAAATTATGCTTATTCTATCAACTATATACATGTGAAGTCATGTAATCTATGATATTCCCCCACTAATATGCCCCACCCTTTTGAGGTGAGGAGATCATAAAAACATGATAATCACCTTATCTCAAAAGAATAAGATAATTATCTTATATCTATATGAATCATGTAGTAAAGAAGCATATAGTAGTGTCATTTTGAAGTAGATATATCAATGAATCTCACAATATGTATACATAAAAATCCATAATATTCATTATAAGATTCATGAAAACGTCTATAAGATAACAAAATCAACAAACAATCAAGCACACATGCAAGAGTAATAAAATGTCACACATAGAGGGGTCTAGTGAGATTGTAAACAAGGGGCATGTTCAAGTGATTCACAATCAGTTGGAATACATATGAAACATTTCACACACCAAATAAATAATAAACATTCATGTCACTATGTCCAATAAGTAGAGGAACATGTTCAAATGTTCCACAAGCAAGATAAAAAAGCAAAAAATAAGTACACTCAAGTAAGATAATGTAATTAAACGAAGCAATGAGATATAAACAACTAACATAAGTGTGTCATACTATTTCCTCCATACATGTGTTGGAAAAATGTCATGTAGAATAACATACCACATTCACTATGTAAGATATAAACATTAGTATAGGCATTTATAAGATACATAAGCTCTGTAAGATAATGTAAATGATCATAAAAAAATATAACTTATGTCAATTGTGATCATATTTAAACAAGATACCCCAAATGTAATGTATCATGTTGGAGTAATAAAGGTCCAACATCTACGTGCTTGATATATCATGGGTCGAAAGTATTCTTGTATCATACTCAATTACCCATGAAACATGTGTGTGCATATAAATAATATTTTTTCTATTAACATAAAGTAAATAAAATATGCAAAAGATAGGAAACTTGTGAAATGCATAAATATTTTTGGTATTTTTGATACTATTTGAATGTTTTTTATATTTTATTGAATATTTAATTATTTTAAAATTCTTTTTGTTTAAGTGTTTTGATTTAAAAAATTCATTATTTGTCATGATTTAGGCATTGAGAGTGAAAAATATGCATGGTATGTTCTTCCTCACTCCTTAATCCATGATTGATATTGTTATCACCATCGTGTGGTATGTGAACCATTCATACCTTATGGGAAAATGAAATGCCTTGTTGATTTTGATTGATTTTGTCTCCCATTAGATATATCCAAAAATGTTCCCACTATAAATTGGTTTTGAGAGGAATGAGGCATGACCCATATTTTTTTTGGATAACACTTGGACCACAAGCAACTGGTAATATCAAATATCCCAAAGAATCTTTCTAAATTCCCTTGTGATTTAAGTCTTGTATATGGCATCCAATTTGTGATAAAAATATTATACTACAATAAGATTCCTTGGTTTTAGAGTCAATATGTTATCTCTAAAGTAATCTCCACTCATAAATAATTTGATTGTCAAGTCTTTTTGGTGAGGGTAAATTTTCCTTGAAATAGTGGTAGTTGAATTCTTATGTGGTGAATTAATTAGATCATATGTTGATCCTATGTTGAATAATTTTTTAAATGGTTTCAAATAAATATTTGGAATGCCACATGTTTTTATATGATCAGTTTTTGTAAATCTTGTGTTAATGTATGTATTTTACATGAATCTTTCCCATTTTTTAGGTTAGATATTTAACACCTTGGAATTGTTGAGTAAAAATGCAAAATATGAAAGTGTATCCATTTATAAGTGATCAAATTAGGTATATCACTTAAGTAATACTCTCACTTTAAGTGGAGAGGAAATGCTTTGACTAAATATGATTTGTAATTCTAAATCTCAAGATTGATATGTAATGAATATGAAACATTCTTAAAACATGTAACATAATCTTGGATGGACTCATTATCATCTTGTTTGAAGATTTTTAATTGTTCCAATGTAATTTTGGCACATTGTGTGTATTAAAATATAGAAATAAAACATCTTAAAATTGTGTAAAAGTATATAAGGAGCCATTAGGTAAACTCTAGAAATAATCCCAAGCTTCACTTGTGAGGTTTTTATGAAAATATTTTAGAAATAAGCACTCATCTTTATCCCAATAATAAAAAGAATGCGGATAATGAATTATATATTTTTTAGGGCTTCGTGTCTAAAGAACGAAGGAAAATGAGCATAATGAAATCTTGCAAATGGAATTATTCAAAAACATTTTTGGTAAGGGGCTGATTTGTAATTACATTATCATGAATAGAAGCCTTGTATGATAATATTTGTAAATTAAGAATCAATACTTGCATTTTAATATTTACTATAGAATTCATCATATAAATGAGATGATTAGTAGGAAATGTTATATTTTTCAAAGGTTTATTCATTGTTTGTAATGTATCAATTTTTTGAAACATAGGCATAATAGGTTATTCCTCATGATTGGGATATTGTGGAACCTTTGATAATGGTATATCATGGGAAAACTTTGGAATATTTGGTAATGGTTTATAATTTGAAAATTTTGGTAATTTTTGTAATGGTATCTCATTTTAAAACTTTGGTACTTTTGGTAATGGTATCTCATTTGAAAACTTTGGTACTTTTGGTAAATGTATCTCATTTAAAAATTTTGAGACTTTTGGTAATGGTATCTCATTTTAAAAAATTGGTACTTTTGGTAATGGTACATCATTTAAAAAATTTGTTACTTTTGGAAATGGTATATCATTTGAAAATTTTGAGACCTTTTTTAGTTTTATATCATTGTGTGATTATAAAGTAGCCATTGTTTATTTATGAACATTTCATAAGGTAGCATGATTAAATTGTGGAATATTAGCCTCATTCATGGATGATTATGGCATGGTTGATATAGGAAAAATAATTTTATCATCCTCATTTGAAACTATAAGGGTGATTAGCTCATATTTTTTAATGGTGGGAGCATAGAATTGGTTAGAAGGATGGTATTTATCCCCATATAAAGGAATGAGAGAATGCCTTATAGAATATTATAGAAAGGGTTTATCTTGTTTTGTTATTTTATTAGATTGGGACACATATTTAAGTAGTAAATATTGGTTGATAAAGCAAATAGTTTTTGCATAATATTCATCAAAACTACATATATCATTCATAGCTAGCTAATTAAAAAGTAAAAAAACTAAGACAGAGAAAAACAAACATTAGCTAGGAAGACTCAAACATTGGATTCACCAAATGTTTAACCCTTTTAAGGATTAAGGGTTAAGAGGAATAATATATTCAAGAGTGAGATAATCTATTTCTAAAATTAGGCCAATTAAATAATTTAGTTTATGATATTCAATTTTAATGCTAAATTATGAAAATACTAAACATAGAAAGTACAATGTTAAACAATATTTTGAATGCACGATCACAAATAAGAAATAATACTTAGCTTATGTAATCATGCATAGATAGATATGAGATGTATAGGTGTATAAATGTTCAATAAATAGTCATTATACTCTATGAATATTATTTCTCACTACTTATATACTTGCATTGATGTTACTATTAGAATCCTGTTGCAACTTTCTTATACAAAATATTCAATGTATAAAGATGTAGCTACTTGAGTCTTTATGTGTTTTATGTCACCTTTCATTTGATGTATCTGGATATTATGAATAGCATTTTGATTACTCTTTGTATCTTAAACCCTGTCTCTCCACCTTAGGTGAGGTTACCTTACCAAAAAAAGTTACTATACTCATGGTGTTGAGCTAAATGCAAATATCTATCTATTAATGAGCATTGTCTGCTTAGTTAATACTCCAGTGATGACCTCAGACTTATGTAGTTATCTTTTATGTATGGGAATGTGTGTGTTCTAGGGTGTAATATACTATATGACAATGAATAAAGGGATATATCTTGTAACTTGACAAATATGGCTTATGGGTTATCTTTTGAGTGTTTCATACCTATAGTATGCCTTGTCCTATACTTGATATAAAAACAGGGATGAATAGGGAAGAATAAATTAGTTGTGTAATTTATTGATTGAGATTTAATGTCTGATTATCAGGTAATCTATAAATGTACAAATGAATTGAATTTGACTTATATGTATACCGGATCTTTTGAAATAATCCTCATGGAAGGGTTAATCAAATTCATAGGCTAACCAATACATTTTTTAATATTTTTAAATTTGATTGTTCATAAGGGAGGACATTTGTATTGGAGAAAGGAAAATTGTGCCAATGATTTTGTATTTCCATAAAAAAAAGTATCTAGGATGAAGGAAAGTTCTTGGTGTTGTGTAACTAATTGTGAAGGATATAAATTAGCTTTTAGGTGTTATGTGGTTACATGTGATCTAGATAATCATAATAATCAATGTTGGACTAAGAAGTAAATAATTAGACCTAGTGAGTTAGTGAGTGTGAGCCTTTTGGATATGAGGAAGGTCAAATGGAAGGGTATATCTTTGAGATATAATTTTCAAGTGTACAAGGCTAGTCTAACATATAAATCTAAATTTATGCATCTACATAAACATTGAATATAACTGAATTTAAGTTTAAGCATTATTTTTGAGTTGTATCTAGGAATTTGATGTTTTCCCATCTTTGAGAGAGTGATGTGATATATTTTAGGATTTATATATTTTTAGGTTGTGTTGTATGGGCCATCATATCTTTGAATTAATTTGTTTCAATTGAAAACTTTTTTTCTTTACTTTAGGTGGATATTTAGAGCCCTATCTTTATGTTGTTGATGTTTCAAGGTTAAGGGGGATGATAATGCACTTTATCCTTGTTATTATAATATTTTTTGGTAAATTCCATATATCATCACTTTTGGGTGTTCTCATAGATGTTTTAGGTCTAGGTACAATCCCATGAAGCATTAATGTGCAATGTTCTTTGGTTTTTTATATTATGGACCCAATTAGGAAATTTTTTTATGGTACATTAGGATCTATAGGAGTATACCATATATTATGGTTTTATACATTCACCTACTCCTATATTTGTGTATATGATGAGGTAAACATATATAATAATCATGTAAGATAAGGCTATTCACATGTTCATAAATAAATAGGAATTGTGTCTTATTTATACTTTATTATTGTAGTGAAAAGTAATGTAATGATATTTGGTACATTTTATAACATCCATATTGAGATTAGTATGTGAAAATCAATCCTAATCTATAGATATCAAGGAAATAACAAACTCTTTATAAAATATTATAAAATAAGAACAAACAAATCCTAAAAAAAGAATAAGAAAAGTCTCAAGAAGAAACCAAGATTTTTTTTATACAACATTGATTAAAAAATAATGTATTTTGAATTTGAAAGCTACAAGATAATTTATGTTAAATATTACTTTGATTAATTTTATATTGATGAATAAAAATAAAAATTATGTAAATAATGATTTTACACCTGAAACCAAAAGACTTAATCAAATCAATACTAAATGTAGTGTATTTTACATATCTGACTCTAAGAAAAAAAACTTATATTTGATTTTTTGAATAGGATTTCAAGATTGAAATATTTAATAGTAAGTATTTAATTAGATATACATTTTAACAACCTCACTATTGTAGCATAGTGTAAGTAAAAATTATATCTTATATTTGATTTGGTGGACAGGATTTCAAGATTGAAATATTTGATAACAAGTATTTAATTAGAGATAAATTTTAACATAGTGTAAGTAAAGGAAGATATTTTTTATTAATTTTTTGTTTACATGTGATCATTTATCATTACAGCCAAGTATTCTTTTTGGCAAGTTTATTTAATATGAAATACTAGACACATTAATTATATTAAAATAAAATTAATATGGTATATGAACACCCTTACTTATCTTATTATTTTTTTTGTAAGGGTTTTATATGTGGTAAACATGGTGTTGGTCTAAATTTGAGAAAGAAATAAAAATCAATTAAGATATTTGATATTTTTATAGTCCCTAAGAGTGATTAGTTGTAAATTTATGGGTGAAACTATGTGTTGTGTTTTTTATTCGATGTAGTTCGAATCAACACATGTGATTCATCATCGATAATTTTTCATTAATGTAATTGTAGATTGTCTTCCTTATAAAGATACTCAGCGTGATCGGTGAGCTTAAGTGGATATAATAATAATGAAGTTTTAGAATGTTGCACAATTTAAAATGATCAAAAGAGAAATTAAAGTAGACTAGCTACCTAAGGGTATGTAATGGGGGAGGGTGCATAGGGAGGCATGGGAGAAAGCCATTTAAAGGTGGTTGACATTGTAATGAAGAGACAATACCACTTTCAAAGGAAAATATTAATTTCATTTAATGTTGATTGTTTGATATGGTCCTCTAGTCTTGTTTTTTATATTCTAATAAACTTAATAGTAACAAAAATTTATGATTTTTAGTTTAAGTTTGTTTTAAAATTAGAGTTTACATTAGGTTGAGGTAACCTCAAATTATAAACCAAAGTCAAAACTAAACACAAGGAGGCTAACTTCATATTAATCAACCTTATTTTTTATCTTATTAAAGATGGGTCTCCATGCTTGATTAAGACCTATCTCTTCATCATGCTTTATATTTTGGGCATGTTGACCAATCTCAATGGATTCTCTTAATTTATGTTTTTGATATTGGTTTCCACAATAAGAACCTTAGTCTTATCAATGTAAATGGAATGTTTGGTTTTTTGGGAGTGTTTAGTGAGGGATATTTTTTTAAACTTATCTAGTCTTATGTATTCCACATGTTCATTATTACATTTTATATAGATCTTCCTATTTCACCAATATAGGGAATGCCATATGAACATTCTATTTTTTCAACCCCACTTTTTGACCACGGATCAACTTGGTCCTTCATAGACTTTAAATATTGTTTAAGTTTGTTTAAATGTAAGAAGGTGTTAGAGATGTTATGGTGTTTCAATATCCAATAAATATTATTATATAGCCTCTTAATGTATGGTAAGAAGGCTATTGGACATGTTGTCAAGGTGTTGATTTTTGTTTTTTATTGTGATATTCTCTAACTTGCTTAAAATCTTTTTCTAGTTGCTTAATTTTTTAACCCTTTTTATGAAAAACCTCTTTAATATGGTCTACATATTGTTCCAAATTTTTTTCATCATAAACCCTAAAGGATCTCATGGCTAGAGTTTTCAACATTGGTACTTTTTGGGCCATGTGATGGTAAGAAGTGGCATGTAAATAAAAGTCTATGAGATTTATTTTTTGGTATGTTTTGCATAGCAAAGAACCATCTTCTTTATGATGATTGAGGACATCTAAGAAAGGTAATTTTCATTCTAGTTCTACCTATTTAGTGAATTATATACTTGGAACCAAGATATTGAGATGTATGTGGAATTACTCTAGGGTGTCTCTACCATGATACCAACATAAATTTATGTCATCGATATATCTCTTCTATCATTTGTGTTTTAAGTGAAATGATTAGAAAGCTCACTCTTCAAAATTTTCTATATATAGGTTAGCCAAAATTGGAGAGAGTGAGAGCCCATCACCATTCCTTCAGTTTGTTAAAAAATGACTCATTTTAAAGAGAATAAAGTGGATTTAAGAAAAAGAACTACCAACTTAATTATTTCATTATTAGTATAAACCTGAACAACATTAATAACATTCAAAATCATAATGTTAGTGTAAAGGGATATTGTATAAAATCAATTTTATCTTTAATTTATATGTAGTGATGATATTGATATTTTTGATACATCTTTTCATGTCTAAAATTTATAGTGATGTTATTAATCATTTTGATATATCTATAATTTTGTATAAATATTAGATATATTTATTAAAATCTTTAAAATAATAAAAATTAATTTTTTAATAATAAATAATAGAATAAAAACTTTTTAATTTTTTGGTATTTTATAATTTAAATAAAAAGGATTAAAACAAATTTTATTATTTATTATACACCTCAACCAAATAATACAGTTAAACCTATTGTTCCCAAAATTTGTCACTTGTTTTTGGGGACAACATATCAACTATTTTCATCTTGCAAGCCAAAATTCTCTCTTCCCTTCTCAAAAAATATTTTGTGTGCTCTAATTCTTCAATTATTCAAGCTTTTTTAGCTAACAGTTTCAACAGGTTCAACAACTTCAATAGGTGAGCTTTCATAAAGGAACAACTTCCAAACACTTAGGCATTTCAAGGTTGGTTCAATGCCAAAGTTCAACCAAAAGGTCAATCGGTAGGCTTCAAAAAAATGAAATGAACCATTGAACCATTGAACCTCGCTTCAACAAAGTTCAAAGGTTCAAAAATAGTTAAGTGCTCAATGAGTTCAAATAAGTTCAACTGCTTCGAAGAGTTCAACAAGTTTGAAGACTTTGGCAAGTTCTAAAGTTCAATAAGTTTGGCAGACTTAAAGAAAAGAAGGCTTCTAAGCGTAAAGGTTGAATGGTTGAACCGTTGAACCTTGAACCAAAATGGTTCAACGAGTTCAAAGGTTCAACAAGTTCAATAAGATCAAAAGACTTAAAGAAAAGAAGGCTTTGAAGAGTAAAGGTTGAACGGTTGAACAGTTGAACCATTGAACCTTGAACCAAAATGGTTCAACAAGTTCAAAGGTTCAACAAGTTCAATAAGATCAAAAGACTTAAAGAAAGAAGACTTAGAAGAACAAAAGATTGAACCATTAAACCTTGAACCAAAAGAGTTCAAAGTTCAAAGGTTCAACGAGTTCAATAAAGTTTGAAAGATTTAGAAGAACAAAGGATTTGAAGAGCTAAGAAAGAAAGGCTAAATCGATTAAACCTTGAACCAAAATGGTTCAAAGTTCAAAGGTTCAACAAGTTCAATAGAAAAGAAAAGGATCAGAAAACTTTGAAGGACCAAAGGATTCTAAGAAAGAGAATAAACCATTGAACCTTGAACCAAAATGGTTAAAAGTTCAAAGGTTCAAAGGTTCAAGGAATTTCAAAGTTTGAAAGGGAACTTTAAGCGAAGGAAGGAAGTGGAAGATTCCAGAGACAAGTTCGAAGAGATGGTTCAACCGAAGAGGAAAGGAAATGATTGAACCAAGGAAGTGATTGAACCAAGGAAGCGATAAGACTGCCTAAACCATTGAATTGATGCACCTCAAAGGTTTAAAGGTTCAAGGTTCAAAGTAGTTCAGATGACTAAGTCACCAATGACATCCCTGTGGATGTCAAATTTAAGGTAATAAAATGCCTATTTATTTTTAAATATGGCACAAAATCTAAAGACAAAAATTAGTGAACAATTAAAGAAAGAAGCTGAAAGAGCCTATTGAAGGTAAGAAGATGGCCTGAGAGCTCAAATTGCAATAGCAAAGAGGGAAAGCTATAGAGAAAGATGAGAAATATATGTGCATGAGTTATTTCTAGTAGGTGAAATAGTCCACCAGGTAGACATCAGAGAGCATGAGCACTCAAAGACGTAGCCTATTTTTATCCATCAAGTAAAGGTGAAATGGACAGTTGTGCACATATCAAGAAGAGGACCAAGTGGCCCATACTTCAAAAGGAGACATTTGAGATGAATTGACACACCATAGTTAAGGCTAATGCCCTATTCCAGTATGGCCCCTTGACAAAATTGAAAATGCATTCAAGGCATTAAATGCAGCATGGGCTATTCCATGAAACAAAGTGCCCAAGTCTTTCTTGGAGTGCTACATATTGTAATGTCTTATTTTATGCAAAGGAGATCTTTTTTTTATCAGAAGCAAAACTCTACCCAAATTGAATGAGAAAGCAAGTGACCTTTCAGACTTTGTGCTAAAATAGCTTGTGTTGAGGAAATTGTTCTTATGTCTATTTCTTATTTCATTATTTGAATGAGAAAGCAAGTGACCTTTTAGACTTTGTGCTGGAATAGCTTGTGTTGTTGAGGAAATTGTTCTTATGTCTCTTTCCTAAATGCATTATTTTCCATTTAATTAAATAAGCAGAACTAGTGGAAGTAATCAGGAAGGTGTCTTGAAGCCAATTGTGGAGAGACTTTGTGCTGCCACAATTGTCTTTAATGTGTTTGTTTTCTGTTTATGTTTAAAGGATCTTGGGATGAATTTGTACCCCCATTGTCCTTCATATTTCACTTTTTGGTAGTTGAGGTGGAGACTTTGTACTACACCTCATTCTGCTGGTTACTATGCCCTATCATGTTTACTTATCACTACCAGAAAGAATCCCTGTTGTTTGTTGTAGACCACTTCTGAAAGAAGAGAAGTGCCTTTAGTGTTTTCACTAGAATTCTCCTTTGTTCATGAACATCATCTCTAAAAAAATAGAGATAGATGGTGTTGTCCTACCTCTGAGTGTTATTTTTATCTTATTTATAGTATATTAATATATATATATATAGTACCTCATATTTATAGGGAACCTCCCTTTGATGAGAGGAGAGAATTGTCCCCTTTTAATGTGGCAAACCTGCACATTTGGCTGATCAATCTCCTTATGCTATGGTTGAAACAACCTATTTTGCCCATCAGTTAGTTGGTGACAAAATATTCACCCAACATTTTTTGGAAACTCTACTGGGGACACATCAATTCTATGCAATTTGAAGCCTCAAGCTTCAAATTGAAGTATCACCTGTGTCTTATCCATTATCATTATAGCCTTATCCATTTCCATTGTATAATCTGGTCTATAAAACTAGAGCCACTGGGGATCAAATGTTCCACTCCTTTTTCCACTTTCCTCCAGCTCCATGCCAATAGTTTTTGGCAACTCTGCTAGGGAAGAACACACAGTTTGAAGCCTTAAGCTTCAAATTAAAGTAGTTCTAGTTCTTTCCATTTTAATTTTCCACTCTAGCAGATCCATGGTATACATGAAGCTAGAGAGCTAAAGGTATTGTTGAACCTATATTTGAGTTGGTATAGTAAAGTGATTTTGATCCTTTCCCTTCACCATCTCATCTTTAGCGAACCAAGATTTTTCCTCCTAAAAAAGTCAGGTCTCTATTACTAGGCAAAGTGTCCATTTCTACTGTTAGCAAAGCTTTGTCAATACATACCCCTCAGACATTTGTTATCCCTCCCTTCAGTAGTCAAATCATGGCAGTTTAAGGCCCTTGGGGTAACTCTTTTGGTCCACTCAATTTAACTCCACCTCTACATGAACTACCTCGTAGTTCCAAGAAGAATTTCCCTAAGTTCTACAGTGATGGGAGAGTTCATCCTGATGAACATATTGCAGCCTTCAGTATAACATGTGGCATGATAGGCATGGAGTATGAGGACATAACAGTCAGGCTATTTGTGGAAACATTGTAAGGTGCTACTGTAGACTAGTTTTATCATCTACAAGCACAAACTGTGACTGACTGGAACACCCTCAAAGCCAAATTTGAAGGCACATTTAAGTCTATAGAAGATGCGCATGCCCTATTGGCTCAGCTCACACAAATGAAGAAGGAACCTCATGAACCTATGAGGGAATTCATAGCTAAGTTAGACAAGCTAAAGAATAGGATTCCTACCATTGCTCAGCCAATAATTGAGAATCTCAAATGCTTCTTCATCAACTCTCAACTTCCTGAAGTGAGTTTCTTGTTGAGACGTGCTGGCCACATAGACCTTGTGGCAGCGTAGGATTTGGATACTGAGGTGGAAGATGATAACATCTTGGTAGGAAAGATAAGAAAAGATCCTAATAGAGGTAAATATTCTTCATCCTTTGAATATCCATCTATAGGCACCACTAATCCTATGGTGCAAAAGCTAGCAAATGAGTTGCTAGCTCTTAGAAAGCAAATGGCACAAAGAATGTCTGCTCCTCCTTCATACCAAGATATAGCAAGGAGGACATTCCCCAATAAATCATATCAAGGAAATGCTACCAAAAATCAAGGGTAACCAAATCATCTTCCTCCCCCATAGGGGAAGCTTTCCATTGAATTAGCACCAGCCAACTCAACAATTGGATATCTCGAAACAAAATTTGAATTCTCCTTCCACCCTGAGTTGAACCTAGAAGATGACGCTAATCTCTTCATAGAGGGAGAAAAAAATTAGCTGGTGACTCCAACATTGGTTTCCTGAACTACCAAGATAAACCCAAAAGTAAAGGTGAAGCATTTGATGGGTCATATGTTGTATTCATCAGGTCCTAGAACTAGTCAGCCTAGCAAGCTGATAAAACAAATAGAGGACCAACCTCAACCAACAATTTCAATTACTAAGCAGGGAACCACTTTGCCTTTTCAATCAAAGGACCCGATGATCCCTAAAAAATTAAGTACCTCAAGTATGCCTTCACCTTCAACTTCAATTTCATAGATCAGTACCCCCTCTTAAAAACCAAAAGGATGAACTACCTTCCCCTCCTAATTTGTTTCAGACATTTGATATAATCGACCATGTCAAGAAAACCAAAATTTAAATGTCTGAATTTGAATTCTTGCAATCCAATCCTAAGTAGTTGGATAAGTTGGTTCAGTGTGTAAAGAATAAAACCATCCCTATAGGACCAACTATTCCAAAGGTAACTCCCACACCCACCTAGAATAACCTTGTCATTACTCCTTTTGCTGCTCCTAGGAGGACAAAATTATTTTGTCTCCCTACTGATAAATGGACACTAGCTGAACAATTGTATCATAGACTTAGGTGCGTCTAGCAAATGTCATGCCTATCAAAGTGGTAGAATCTCTTAGACTCACACTAACCAAGACTTTTGGGAGATCTTTCTCCATGGAAAATAAGCAAGTGCCAATGTTGGGACAAATCAAGGATGCCCAATTTGTAATCACGACATTCCCAGACAAGAGAATTAAGATGAAAATCTTGGTGGCTGATGTCCCAGCCTCATACGACATTCTTCTTAGGCAAAATTTTTGCAAGGATGTTGGTGGCAAGTTAAGTATGGACCTGTCTGAAGTGAGGATCCCAGTTAAAGGCGTCATGTAGAGGCTGCTTCCTGAGAAGGAGGCAAAATATGTTGTCACTCAAACATCAGTGCCTGAAGCCCAAATTTTGTTTGAAACTTCAAGCATGGGTAATTACTTCTTGACTATAGAGGATGTTCCTATCCTAATTGATGAAACTTATGAAGATGATGATCTAAAAATTGTTTTAAACAAAATAGTAGAAGACTTAATAAAGCACAATGTAAGCCTAGAGGAACCCTCCCTTCCAAATGAATAAAAATCTAAGGAAAGGTTAGTTTCTGATAATGTGCGAATTCTTGAATTTGATGGTAGTTATTCTTCTACCAGCTCAAGAGCTAGGATTGTGTTGATATCTCCTCAAGGAGATATTTTTCCTTCTTCATACAAGTTGTAGTTCAGCAACACCAAAAATAGTACCGAGTATGAATCTGTGTTACTTAGGTTGAAGGATGCTCAAGATAGGGGCATCAAACTCCTTCACACCAAAGGAGATGCTAAGATGGTGGTTTGCTAGGTCAAGAACTTGTACCAAACCAAAAATGAGAGATTACGTCATTATTGTAATCTAGTTTGGGATCAAATTGAAAGCTTTGATGCTTTCCGTATCTCTGTAGTACCCAGGGAATTCAATGATCGAGCTGATACATTAGCTATTTCTATAACTCTTTTGGTTCCTCACCTAGATTTTAAGGGAGATAGGTACACTATCGAACTAGTCTTTTGACCAAGTGTGCCTAACAATGATAATCATTGGCAAGTGTTCAATGGCGATGACCAAATCATCACCTTTTTGGAACAAAAATATAGCTTTGAACAACTTCACTTCGAAGGCAGTGAACCTCAAAAACTTGAATTAGCCCCTGAAACAAGTTCAAACGTAGGTGAAGAATTCCTACAGCTAAAAGGGAATAAAATTCCCAAAAAATTGGTTTCCCTTGAGAAACTATTTGACAAGCACAATAGGTTCATCAAATAGCAACAAATGGATTCAAGCTCCTCCCATGAGTTTGATCAGATAAATTTAGGTACCAAGGAAAATCCCAAGATGGTGAACATTGGAAAGTGTTGTACTCTTGAGGAGAAGCTCAAATTTACTACCTTGCTTCACCATTACATGGATATTTTGGCATACTCCTATGATGATCTAAAGTCACTTAGGCTTGAAGAAATTCACCATGAAATTCCTCTCAAGAGTGATTCAGTGCCTTACAAGTAGAAATCCTGACAGTATAATCCAAAGATATCAGGTACTATTCTACTTGAAATATAGAAAATGATGAATGCTAGAATAATTTTCCCAATCCATCATTCCACATGGATTGAAAACATAATTCTTGTGAGAAAAAATAATGTTGAAAGTTGCCTCTACATGGATTTTAGAAATTTGAATCAATCCTCCCTAAAGGATAATTACCCTCTGCCCATAATGGATCAAGTCCTTCAGATGGTGACTAGTTCAGAGATTTATCAATGCTAGATGACTTCTTAGGGTACAATCAAGTGGAAGTTGGTGAAGCAGACCAACATAAGACTACCTTCACCACACCTTAGGGCACCTTTGCATATCAAAGAATGACATTTGGCCTGATAAATGCTAGTGCCACTTTTCAGAGAGTAATGGACCTTGCTTTCAAAGATGAAATGGGTAAGTTCATTATGGTATACCTTGATGATTTAATGGTCTTTTCCAAGCATCATCCTAATCATGTGCTCTATTTTCAACAAGTGCTGGAATGATGTCACTAGAATGGCATTTCTCTAAATCTCAAGAAGTCTATTTTTGGGGTAACAAAAGGGAAACTTCTTGGACACATTATATCTTGAGAAGGCATAAAGATTAACTCAAAAAGAGTCAAATCCATCTAGGAGCTTACTTTGCCCACAAGTAAGACTACAGTTCACTCTTTCTTTATAAAGGTGAATTTTTTATGAAGGTTCATTCTTTAGTTCACTGAGAAGACTCACCACATTGTGAACATGATGAAGGGAAAGGCCACTTTCAGCTGGAATGAAGAAGGCATATTGGCATTTTGAAACATCAAGATGGCTATCACCCATGCCCCAATCCTGGTTTGTCCAAATTATACCAAAGATTTCACAATGTACAGTTATGCTTTCGAGTGCACACTTTCAACAATTCTGGTTCAATAGAACAAAGAAGGTGTGGAATCTCCCATATCCTTATTGAGCTATCCTCTTAAAGCTCATGAACTAAAATATTCAAATATAGAGAAGTATGCTTATGCAGTGGTAAAGGCAGTAAAGCACTTCCATTTTTACATCCTAAATTCACACATTATTACCCTAGTTCCTGATATCATAGTCATATCCATATTAACTTAGCAGGAGTTTGGAATGAAAAGGGGCAATTGGGTTGCTAAAATCTATGAGTTTGATCTTGTTATCAAACCAACAAAGCTTGTGTGGGGAAGGGGTCACTGCCAATTGATTGTTGATAACAGACCATAAGAAATAGGGCGTGAAGAAACAAAAATTGAAGACATGCCAACAGTCCTCTTTGTCTCCACTATGAATGAGTGGTATTCAAGTATTGCTCATTTCTTTACTTATGGTGAGTGTCTTGCTCACCTATCTTGTAAAGAAAAGAGGACTATCAAGTTAAAAGTTTCCAATTTTGTCCTATGAGACAATGGCCTATATAAGAGGAACCTTGATGGAGTGTTCTTTTGCTACATGGATAAAGAATAGCAAAACTAACTTTTAGAGTCCTTCCATAATCTAGCCTATAGAGGACATTTTTTTGTGCCTGTAACTACCCATAAGATTCTGTGAGCTAGGTATTACTGGCCTACTTTGTTTCAAGATGCATATAAATAGGTACGAAGATGTGAACTATGCCAATAGTTCATTGGAAGACCCAAGTTAGCTACTTTGTCTCTTAAGTTAGTGGTAATAGAAGAGCCATTTCAGTAATGGGGAATCAATTTCATTGGTGTTTTAAACCTGTCTTCAAGTGTTAGACATGATTATTTCCTCACATCCACAGATTACTTCACCAAATGGGTGGAAGCTATTCTAGCCAAGCATGCTACTTCAAAAGTAGTATGAAATTTCCTCAAGGAAAACATCATTTCCAGGTTTGGGGTCCCAATCAAGATTATGACAAACAATGAAACCTTTTTCTCTTCCCATGAGATTACTCAGTTCTATTTTTATTATGAGATTACCCTCTCCCACTCCTTTGATTATTTTCCACAAGGGAATGGCCAAGCAGAATCGACCAACAAGAACCTGGTGACCATCATTAGAAAGCTGGTGGATAACAACCAATGAACATGGCATAAATCATTAGTTGATGCTTTATGGGCAAATAGAATTACACCCAAGAGGGTGATAGGTATGTCACCATTCCAACTTTTGTATGGTCTCAATGTAGAGATACCAATCACCCTAGAATTGCCTGCACTAAAATTGGCAAAGGTGGTCGAAGATTAGACATATGAAAGCTCCATCGATAAAAAGATCATGTGCTTGACTGAGCTAGATGAGCAGTGAACTATGGTGGTGGATTGAATTTCTATGCATCAAATTTTGGTAAAGAAGCTCTTTGACCAGAAAGCAAAAACCCATGATTTTTATATTGGTGATCAAGTTCTGTTATGGGACAAGAGAAGAGAACCAAAGGGAATGCATGGGAAATTTGATTCCTTATAGAGAGGCCTATTTGCTATTCATCATCTCAATGGTGAAAATAGTTTCCTATTAAATTATCAAGATGGCATACGCTTTTCACTATCTCATAGTTGGTAGCATCTAAAGCAGTTCAATCCTTGAAGTATCAGGTGACATCAGTTATAAATATGTATATTTGTATAATCTTTAGCTCTATTTTGTGTTATTTATTTTCATTTCTTTTTGGCACCTTTATTTATAGGTAACATGACTCTGTAGCCTAATGGCATACTTGAAGGCACTGGAGATTCTAGTTTTTACTCCCTTTGATTATTTTTACAATCGATGGAAGTTCCCTAAATCAAGCCAGCTGTTGTTCCTAAAATCCATCACTTGTTTTTGGGGACAACATATCAGCTATTTTGGTCTTGTAGGCCAAAATTCTCTCTTTCCTTCTTAAAAAATGTTTTGAGCACTCTAATTCTTCAATTATTTAAGCTTTTTCAGCTAAGGGACTCGCTAGTTCAACAGGTTTAACAACTTCAACAGGCAAGCTCTCATAAAGGAACAACTTCCAAACACTTAGGCATTTCAAGGCTGGTTCAATGCTAAAGTTAAACCAAAAGGTCCATCGGTAGGCTTCAAACAAATGGAATAAACCATTGAACCATTGAACCCTACTTCAGCAAAGTTCAAAGGTTCTAAAAGAGTTAAGCGCTCAACGAATTCAAAGAAGTTCAACTGCTTTAAAGAGTTCAATGAGTTTGAAGACTTCAAAAAGTTCTAAAGTTTAATAAGTTTAGTGGAATTAAAGAAAAGAAGGCTTCAAAGAGTAAAGGTTGAACGGTTGAACCGTTGAACCTTGAACCAAAATGGTTTAATGAGTTCAAAGGTTCAACGAGTTCAATAAGATCAAAAGACTTAAAGAAAAGAAGGCTTCAAGAGTAAAGGTTGAACGGTTGAACGATTGAACCTTAAACCAAATTGGTTCAATGAGTTCAAAGGTTTAATGAGTTTAATAAGATCAAAATACTTAAATAAAGAAGACTTTGAAGAATAAAAGATTGAACTGTTGAACTATTGAACCTTGAACCAAAAGAGTTCAAAGTTCAAAGGTTCAACGAGTTCAATAAAGTTTGAAAGACTTAGAAGAACAAAGGATTCAAAGAGCTAAGAAAGAAAGGTTGAACTAATTAAACCTTGAACCAAAATGGTTCAAAGTTTAAAGGTTCAACAAGTTCAACAGAAAAGAAAAGGATCCAAAAACTTCAAAGGACCAAAGGATTCTAAGAAAGAGAATGAACCATTGAACCTTGAGCCAAAATGGTCCAAAGTTCAAAGGTTTAAAGGTTTAAGGAATTTCAAAGTTTTAAAGGGAGCTTCGAGTGAAGGAAGGAAGTGGAAGTTTCCAGAGACAAGTTCGAAGAGATGGTTCAACCGAAGAGGAAAGGAAGCGATTGAACCAAGGAAGTGATAGGACTGCCTGAACCATTAAACCATTAAACTGATGCACCTCAAAGGTTTAAAATAGTTCAGATGACCAAGTGACCAATGACATCCCCATGGACATCAAATTTAAGGTAATAAAATGCCCATTTATTTTTAAATATGGCATGGAATTTGAAGACAAAACTCAGTGAATAACTGAAGAAAGAAGTTGAAAGAACCTGCTGAAGGTAAGAAGATGGCCCAAGAGCTCAAATTGCACTAGGAAAGAGGGAAAGCTACAGAGAAAGACTAGAAATATCTATGCATGATTTATTTCTAATAGGTGAAATAGTCCACTAGGTGGACATCAGAGAGCGTGAGCACTCAAGGACGTGGCCTATTTTTCTCCATCAAGTAAAGGTGAAATGGATAGTTGCACACATATTAGGAAGAGGACCAAATGGCCCATACTTCAAAAGGAGACATTTGAGATGAATTGACACACCATAGTTAAGGCCAATGCCCTATTCTAGCATGGCCCCTTGATAGAACTTAAAATGCATTCAAGGCATTGAATGCAGCATGGGCCATTCCATGAAACAAAGTGCCCAAGTCTTTCTTGGAGTGCTATATATTGTAATCTCTTATTTTATGCAAAGGAAATCTTTTTGTTATCAGAAGTAAAACTCTGCCCAAATTGAAAGGCATTACTGAGACTTTGATCTCATATTGTTAATCATATTTCGTTATTTGAATGAGAAAGCAAGTGACCTTTCAGACTTTGTGCTGGAATAGCTTGTGTTGTTGAAGAAATTGTTCTTATGTCTATTTCTTGAATGCATTCTTGTCCATTTAATTAAATAAGTAGAACTAGTGGAAGTAATCAAGAAGGTGTCCTGAAGCCAACTATGGAGAGACTTTGTGCTACCACAATTGTCTTTAGTGTGTTTGTTTTCTATTTATGTTTAAAGTATCTTGGGATGACTTTGTGCCCCCATTGTCCTTCATATTTCACTCTTTGTTAGTTAAGGTGGAGACTTTGTGCTACACCTCATTATATTGGTTACTACGCCCTATGACATTTACATATCACTACCAAAAAGAATCCCTGCTGTTTGATGCATACCACTTCTGAAAGAAAAGAACTACCTTCAGTGTTTTCACTAGAATTCTCCCTTCTTCATGAACATCATCTCTACAAAAGGAGATATGGATGGTTTTGTCCTAGCCCTGAGTGTTATTTTTAGCTTATTTATAGTATATTAATATATATAGTACCTCATATTTATAGGGAACCTCCCCTTGATGAGAGGAGAGATTTGTCCCCTTTTGATTGGTAAACCTGCACATTTGGCCGATCAATCTCCTTATGCTGTGGTTGAAACAACCTATTTTTCCCATTAGTTAGCTGGTGACAAAATATTCACCCAACAAAACCAAATAATGTAGTTGAAAGAAATAATAAATCATAATGGAAATGATAAGACACATGGGATATAAAAAAAATTCTCCAAAATATACTTTAGATGAAGCTATAATCATTTATGCTTATCAAAATTTAATATAACTTCAAACAAAATTATTTCTATAATAAAGCTCCAAAACTTTAGTGTGGATATAAAACTTATGTCTCTTTTTTTTTGTGATGTTTAATATTGTATTCTTGATGATACAACATGGAAATAAAATAATAAAACTAAAAAGTATGTTGGTTACAATTATTAATATTAATAGATATTCATGCTTTGAACTTAAAAAAAGAACGCACATTTTATTCCTCTTTAATTTATTTATTAATTAAAATAAACTTGAAATAAAAATATACATAAAAATTTAATTTAGAGATGAGGTTAATAATAACAAACCTAAATAGGTTTAAATATAATCAATCAATGTGAATTGGATGTTCACAATTTATTGATCATGCTCATATAGCTAAGTAGTGGAAGCTAATTATTTAAAAATATGAAGAAGATAAATATAAAAATAATGAGATATTATAAAGAGATAAATTTAATGCTTTATAAATAAAAAAATTAGACTCGTGTACTTGCTTATGTAGAAAAATATATATTTAAAATGAAAATGAATTTATAATATCAAATATAATTTTGATACTAAGATTGAAAAAAAGATTGGATCCATGATTAAAGGCCAGTTATGAAATAGAACTCAATACTCAAAACATTTTGACTTTTTAATATCATTGCTTTTTATTAGAAATTAAATAAAATAGATGTTTATAAGTGTTTTCATCAATTTAAAGAGTGAATAAGTTTAGTTTCACTTCTCCAAAAATTCAAATCATATAAATGAAAGCATAGAAAATGTGGAAGGTAGAGAAGAGGCAAAAGGTAACCTAAATTTTGAATTAGGCTTTGGGCACAAAAACTAAGAAGCTACACCAGGGGACATAATTGTCTAGGATAGAGATAAGAATGATGTAGAAGTTATGAGAGCCACAAATTTCATAGATTTTATAAACTAAATGGGCCCACTTAGAATTAAATCAGCCCTTGTCATTCCATCCCAAAATCCCTTTTTATTGGTAGATCATGTTATGGGAAAAAGACCTCTAGGCTAAGACTCATTAGACTTCCAAATGGATCCTTTAGTGAAAAATAGTGAGGTATGTGTCAACATTCCTGACATTTTTATAGAAAAGGTAGATCCAAATATATATAAATCTATCCTAGCCAGAGTTAATGTCTTTAAACCAAACATTGGCTCCTTTATAAAATGGGCAAACTAATGGTGGAAACCAAAGGGTCAACTAGAAGTGGTTTCTCTATCCAAGAACTTCTTCCTGATCAATTTCACTAATGAATAAGACTATTTTAGGGTCTTGTCAAAAGGACCATGTTTCATGGGTAAATATAACCTTAGCATCAATATATGGAAAGAAGGAAATAATCTAAGCAGTTCAACCTTAGAAGATATTCCAATGTGGGTGTAGCTCCCAAATCTACCCCTAAAGTATTAGGAACTATAGGTGAGCATGGGAATAGCAAAATCCTTTGTCTAACCCATATCCATTAATATAATCATGAAATATAGAAGAAGGATGGTATCAATAAGGTTCAACATTTTCATCTTGATAGACAAATCCCTCTTACATTCCTTCAATATTAAATTAAAATATGAGTGGAATCAACCTATTAAGTATGAAAGTGATACAACAATTTTCAAAAAAGTTAACACTCTTAGTCATTCAGTAAAATACTACCCCAAAATTAACCAACTATCCTAGGTTATGAGACCTCTATGGGATAATAAACCCTCCCCTACCCCCTTAGTGGAATAAATAGTCTTGTTGAAGAAGGTAGAGGTTTCCCAACTAGGGAATCCCCAAGTTCCCTTATATTTTTGATGCTCAAAGAACCTATCTCCCCAACCTATTCTCTTAGATCTAAGTTTCAAACATAGTATGGAGGAGATTTTTACTTCCCTTAAGGATAATATCCTAAATACTAAATATGTAACTAAAACCCTAGTTGAGCCATGTATAGAGTTAATTATCCTAGAAATTGTAGAAGAAAGAAAGGCATCTTGTAGTGACAAAGTAGAAAAGATCCCAATCTATCAGAGTCCCCCCAAGGTGTCTATAACTTCCAAGAATTCAAGAATTTATAGCTATGAGAAACCTAAAAGGTTTTAGCTTAACATAGATTAGTCCTAAAAAAGGAGAAGAGAAGGAACCTCCCATTATTAAGAGACATGTATTTCTAATCCCCCCCATAAAGGTTGATCAAGGAGAAGGTACCAGTAATATGGTCTCACCTAAGGTGTGTCACATATCTCCAATCCCAAATTATTTGTTAATAGATATATACAAGAAAAAGGGATAGTTTTCCTTTTCAAAAACCTTAAAGAAAGACCAAATGATAGAAGAGGGGATGTGGATGTCGGTTAGAACTAGAAAAGGTAAAAAGAGGATAAATGTGGGAGAAGAACCAAAATATCTATAAGGAATACCAAATCAATCAGTCAGGAAGAAGGAAACAATAAATGAGATAGCTAAGGATAACAAAAAACCCTTAAGAACCATTTCCCCAAAGTAAATAAATGAAGTTTATCTCTTTGAATTTGATGGGGGATCAACAACACCAATAAATAGAGAATAGTTAGGAGTTTGAAAAATAATGGCCCTATTATATTTTTGATTCAAGAAACTAAAATATATAAAGAATCTCTTAAATGTAATAGTGATATGATATTGAAATAATCTAGCTATATCTAATGGGGCCTCAGATGTTTTGGCCATTTTTTGGAACTCTCAAACCCTAGAGGGTGAGGCCTTGGTTTGTAGTAATAACCATATTATCTTAATATTTAAGTAAAAAGTGAATAATGAAGAATGGATACTATCTAATATTTATTTCACAAATTATATACTAAGTAGGAAGAAACTTTAGGAGGATCTATTAATTTTCAAGAGGTTTATTGGAAGCTAGAAATGACTGGTTTTCAAAAATTTCAATTCCCCTCTAACCCCACTATAAAAGAAGGGTGGCCTATAAGATTTCACTAATAACATAGCTGATTTAAATTATTTCATTAAAAAAATCATGACTTAGTGAAATAGATCTCAAATTCAACCCTTTCATATGGTCAAATAGAAGACTCGGGGATGACTTAATCTAGGTAAGGCTTGATAAATTTTTGGTCTCTCTCAATTAGGACATCCACTATACTAATTCATTAAATTGTATACCTAAGATAGGGTTGGATCATAATCCAATTGTATTTGATGGTGAAAATATTTCCAAACCCAATAACCAACCTTTTATATTCAAGATAATGTGGACTCACCATCTTGATCTCTACAAGTCCACTAAGGATTGGAAGGAACCATTATATAGATCTGACATGTTCATTAAAGCAAAGAAACTCAAACACATCAATATTAAGCTTAAGGTATGGGATAAATAGGTCATTGGATATATCTTCAACCAAAATAAACCATTAGAGGAGGATTTATAGAAGTTATAAGAACACCTTTCTGCCAAAGGATCTAATGAACACTTGGCCAATTCATAAAAATAAATCCTCAATATTTTTCACAAACTTGAAGCCAAGGAGGAATCATTTTGGAAAAAAAATATAGATGCCTTTGGTTAAATGAAGGTGATAGGAAACCAATATTTTCATCAATTATCCTCTAGAAATAGGAACACAAATAGAATCTTTGATCTGATTCTAGAAGATAATAGGAAATGTAAAGTTGAATATGATATAAATAATCATATCATCCTTTAATTTAAGAACATAATGAAGGGTAATGATGCACAATATGAATAATTGGAAGAGTGGTTATTAAAAAATATCCCCAAGATCATATCTTAGTTGGAGAACTCTAAAATTTTGAAGCCCCCTTCCTTGGAAGAGGTTAAAGAAATTATTTTCACCATGGAAGGAAACAAGGTTCCTAGCCCGATGGCTTTCCTCCATTATTTTTCCAATAATTTTGGGATTTCATCCATGCTAAAGTAGAAGTTTTTATGTGTAAAATTTTTAGATTATAAATTATTTTAAAGGAATTAAACAAAACATTCCTTGTCTTCATCCCAAATAAACCTATAACAAACCAACTAAATGACTTCATGCCATTGAGCATGTGTTCCACTTCTTACAAGATTTGTACTTTAACCCTTGTCATACGAATCCAACCCATCCTAGAGAATATCATTCCTAAGTAACAAGGTGCCTCTTTTCTTAGGAGTTAAATCATAGATGGGATTCTAATTATCCATGAATCTTTACACTTATTATTTAATTCCACTAGTTAAGGTATGTTCCAAAAATTGGATATGAATAAAACTTATGACAGGGTTTCATGGAGTTTCTTAGACAAGTTGTTGGAAAGATTTGGAATTAATACTACTTTTAGAGGACTTATCCATAGAAACATAGTTACTCCAATAGTTTCCACTCTAGTCAATAGAGTCCCAAAAGGATTATTTTTGAATAGTAGAGGGATAAGACAAGGGGATCCTGTAAATCTGTATCTTTTCATCATGTTATCTGAGACTCTTAGAAAACATATATAGGTTTATATATTGTAAGGAATTATTAAAGAGAACACTATTAATATCACTCACAAATAATTCATTGATGATACATTCTTATTGGGAGAATCTAAGAACATTGAAGCCAAGGCTCTCAATAAAATCCTTATGGAATATGAGCTAGTTTTAAATCAATGCGTAAATGATGACAAAATTTTTGTGTTATTCTTGAATACCCTAGTTGATCATTGTAAGAAACTATCAATAGTATTGGGATATAAAAGTATCAACCTTCCTTTCACCTACATAGGTATGTTTATTTTTAATGGAAGGATGCATTCTAACCTTTGTAACCCTCTGGCAGAAATAATCTAGAAGAAATTGGTAGGGTGGAAAATCCACTTATTATCCTAGGATAGGAAACTTAAGTTGCTCAAAATTTCTACCCATAGAATCCCAATGTTTTTTATGTACCTATTTTGTATCCCTGGTAAAATTTTAAAAAAAAATAGAAAAAACCTAGCATAGGTTCCTTTAGAGAGGCTTAGGGAATAGATTCATATTCCCTCTTGTTCCCTAGGATAAATCTTGCCTTCTTGAAACCAATCATGGGATTAGGCTTAGGTAGGTTAAGATCATAAGTCAAGACCTACCCAAACAATTGGATATAAATTCATGAAGGAGGACAACCATTGGATTTAAATTATTAAATATAATTATCTCAAAGGTAGATATGAAGAAAATTTTATTTGGGAGGAAGGACCAAATGATAGATCTACTTTCTAGAGATCCATCTTGAGATGCAAGAATCTTTTATGAAATGGAAAAATATGGTAAGTAGGAAATGGAATTAAATTTCACTTCTGGTATGATATGTGGCTCTTTCAATCCCCTATAGTCTTGAAGGCTCCCTAGAATTATCTCAGTATAATCTTAAAAGCCTCTATGGGTATAAAGGTTAAAGACTACTAGTCAAGTTTTGAATACATCAAAAAGTAGAAAACATGGTACCTAGAGTTAGAAAATGATGAAATTCATCAAGAGTTTCAAATTATAAACACAAAACTTCAAAAAATACATATAGTCATTTCCCCTAAAGAATATTCCTCTTCTAGCCGGTATATGACAATGGTGATTACTCTATGAAATCTAGCTATCTTATGAATTTGGACTTAGAGGATGACATGGACTACTAGAGAGATATTCAAATTAAACATCTCACCCCCAAGGTCAAGATTTTCTTTTGAATTTTTTCTCAAGCTAAAATTTTGACTGTTGATAACTTGATTAAGTGAGGTATGTCTATCCCTAAAAAGTGTACCCTTTATAAATTGAGTGAGGAATCGGCCTACCACCTCCTTCTGAATTACCCTTTTGGCTCTAAAATCTTAGAACTTATCTTTCAAAAATTCAATGTGGCATGGGTCAAACCCAAATCCATATTAGATCTCATCATGCAATGGAATCCACCTTGGAAATTTCCTTACCTAACTCTCTTGTGATACCTAGCTCTCCCCTACCTATTTTAGGAAATCTAGAACCAAAAATGACTGCATCTTTGAGAATAAAGGAAAAACCTGAAGACTTCCTTCCACATATTATGTGCTAAAATAATGGATAATTTTAAGGCTTTTATCCCCCAAAGAAAAACTTTTTATTTAAAAAAATTCTTTTCTATCTTTCTAAGATGGAACATCAAACTTAAGGCTATATATACAAGGTTTAACTCTAATAGGATCTAGACCAAATGGTCTAAACTATTGACTAGATACCTGCAATATAACTTTGAAGGGGAAATAAAAGGTATACCTATAAAATCAAGGGGAAGTGGGGTTATTTGGGAATCTAAAGGGGAAGCTATGGGTACCTATGTGGGACCAATGTGGTTTTAGACCAACCATATGGTTGAGGCTAAAGTAGCTCTTTGGGTAATTCAATTAGATGTGAAATCAAAGATAAATAAACTTGTGATATAATGATGCTCCCTAAATATATTTAATACCCTCTTAGCTAAATTGAATCCATCCTAGACCATTATTAAAGTGATAGAGGATGCAAAATGTCTCCTAAATCACTTTAAGGAATTCACAGTTGGTCATATCTATAGGTAGGTAAACTTGGTTGCATATGGGTTAGATAACATAGGAGTTATAAATTAATCCCATGTTATGTTGCATGATATTAATATATTACCCCCTGCCCCCTAAAAAATTATCCAATTACTTAATAATGATTTAAAAGCAATCAATAGTCCTGCAATGGACTAGGTTACATGAGGGAGATATGAATTTGATTAATAACAATATGTATACCACCATGTGTAATGATTATATAACTTATTTAAAAGACTTGGTAGTTTGTGTCTATTGAAAAAAGAGTGCCAACAATAATATAAACTCCAAAAATGATGTTCAAGTGAACTTTATGAGGATTTTGAAACATAGTGAATTGTTTTAGAGCCTAAAGAATAAGGTGGAAGCATCCATGGGTGGAGATAGCGATAATATTGATCCCATATCATTTACAAAAGACTAAGGCAATTCTAGAGTGGGGAAAATTTTATATAAGGAATTCCTCACTAAGTTCATGATGAGAATTGGAGGGCATGATGATAAGGCGTCTAAGTATGTTTTCCTATGTTGGAATCAATACATTGTATGCGTAAGAGGCATAAAGATTGACATTTATAAAGAAATGATAGGGGAGGTTATAGGAATGAGATGTGCAAGCATAAAACCATTCAAGTAAAAACATAATAAGTAATACCTCATGTATAATTTCTTTAAAATAGACATTGTTCTCAAAATGGATAAGAAAGGCTTCCTAAGGTTGAGATTACCAATGTGATGGATCGATGTTTATTTGTAGATTATGAAAGACATCAAGTTAGAAATTAAGTTTGATATAATTTTTTACCACCACTTCCTCACATTAAATAAATTTAGGAAATAAATAATTATCCTAACTTATTTTTCTCCAAATTTGACAAAAGTTATTTCTTGGATTTTCAATCAAATCCTATTATTAACCTCATCCCCTAGGGTTTGATTTTACTTATCGTCAAGAGGGGAGAAACAATGTGGTTAAATGAGGTGTAGATGGTCAAGAGTGGTAGGGAAGGAATTTTAGTAGAGGATTAATAAAAATTAGAGGAGGATGGATCAGATAACCCTAAAAGTTATGAGAACTCTTAGCCTACCTCCTTCTTATCAGTATTCAGTTGGAGATAGTTCAGGCTAAGATTAAAAAATAAAAACATAAAACACAAACACCCCTAATCATTGGGAGGAATAAAGCTAAGACTAAGTTATAAATTGAGCCCTAGAAGGTGTTAGAATTAAAGGAGGATAAAATGGACATTGTAGACCTCTTCATAGACCATAAAAGGAACCTACAAGATTTTAAAGATAAACTACAAGACTTGGTTCATTTAATGGTTAAGTAGATGGATGATTGGAATGCATTGAAGTATAAAACTAAAAATATGAAAATAACCATATACATCCTTAGATATGAGGGTGGTATAAAAAATATGAAGGTGTGGAAGCTACACCCCTCATGAAGGAAAAGGAAATGGGGTTGAATGATCCTAACCCCATCAAAACCCCTTCCAAGAGTAACATAAAATTTGAGAAGTTCAAAGGATTTGAGAAGGTTAAAAAATATAATATGACCCCCAAGGATAAGGATGTCATGACCTCTCTGATGAAAGGCCAAAATGACTTTAAAAAAGGCCCAAGCAAACATACTAAAGGCAAAACTAGGAAAATTAAAATAAATGAACAAAAAGTCAGTTCTAAATTAACAACACTTATGGAATATGTTGACTCTGAGGAGTCATCTAGCCAATTTTTATTTTATTTTTTTGTTCTTTTCATTTAGTTTTTGTCTATTATCATATTTTTAATTAACAGTGTGTTGGCATAAGTTTATCTAAAGTCTCTCTTAGTTGGATAGCATAGAGCTTGTTTCTTTGTTTTGACTCTATTTAGTAGCTTTTGAATATATTTTGAACTTGGTGGTTATAGGATCACTGTAAAACTTGTACCTTTGCCCTATCAAATAAAAAAGTGTTTTTATTAATTTATCAAAGAAATCTATAGAAAATTTAAGAGTTTATTAAAAATGAAAATATTATGTATAAAGTGACTTTTTTTGTAAGTGAAAAAATAATATTTAGACCTTGCTTTATGTGATGTTATTCAAATCTTGAGCTGATTTATATATCAAAAAAATGTGATGATTATTATGATTTATTTAGATGACCTAATTATGTTATCAGTAAAAATATTATAATTAATTATATTAAAATTTTATTTTAAGATTATTTTAATATGGTTGATATTAATTTAGGTGTTAGTTTATTTAACATCAACATATACAATGATGTTTGTTAATGTTAGTTTTGGATCCATTAACAATTTCTAGTGCTTAATTTCTTTTGGGATAAGGATATTCTTTTAATATATTAGAATTGATCATCATTAATAGTAGTAAAATAAGAGTTCCACATAGAAAAATAAATTGTTTCATCATCCATAAAAATTCTTCTTAATCTTACCATGTACATAACATTTAGTCAAATAAAATTTAATTTTTATTGTTTTGAAATTCAATATTTGTACAAAAACTTAAATGAATTGATTACCATTGATGGGGTTCATTCATTATTTTTTTCTTCGTGTGATTTTCTCTTATTTTTAGGTCTAGTAGCCAAATTTGCACAATTCCCACTTCATGTATGGTTACCACTTTTTGTTTGCATAAAAAAATTGTAAACTAATTTATTCTTTTATTATAAACCCCTTCTTTGTGGATAAATATGATTAAGAATTATCTATCATCTAGATAGCAAAAAAAAGATTTTCTAAATTTGTTCAATCATGAGGAATTTGAACAAGATAACATTTCTTCAGACCACTATGGTCACAAGCTAGAAAAGATTGGATCAGAACCAATCCCATTTTTTGATCCATAAAATGGATTTATATTTTTAGATAAATTACTTCTAGATGAGGTTTGAACTATGAGGGGTTTGGAGAACAAGGCTCTTTTGATGGACTGATGTTCATAGATCTGGAAGAAGAGGATCGAGGATATGTTGGTAATGAGAATGAGGAACCACCATGAAAAGATTCCTCATGTAGAATCTATAGCAGGACTATGAATGGAAGCTAGCAATTTGGAACATACCAAAAAAGTTCTTGAGATGTGGTGTGAAAAGGTAAAAATATTGGGAAATAAGGTCCAGAGATAAACTTTGGGTAGAATGACTAGATGGATACGAGTTGTGGCTATTATTGGACATGTTAAGTTTATTATTCTATTATTTTATAGACACATTTGGCATGATAATATAACCCTATTCAGAGATGTTTTCATTGTTATTGACCCAAATTTAGATGCCCAACTAGAATTTGGGGCATTCCAAAAATTGGGGGATCCAACTACTAAAAGACAAGTGGTTAGCGCCACTACTTTCACTAACTTCTCTTGTACCTATAATTCATCCCCTATGTCAGCTAACCTTTTCTGTAATTCGTAAAGAATGTCTAGAGTTTTATTTTCATACTTTATTTTTTCACATATATATTTTTGAACCAAATTCTTCCCCCTTAAACCCTTTTGGGTATAAAAAAATCATTGAGGTAAAATTTAAATCTAAGGTCTAGATTGGTTCATCTATTGAGATCTCGACAAGATAATTCCTATAGATCATCCATACCTATTTGTTCTAAAGGTGATCATGAATAAGATAAAAGATCATTCAAAAGTCTTGCTTCTTATTTTGGATGGATGCTTATGTTTTATATTATTGTATTTTATTTTGTTTATATTGATAACTCATCTAAATATTATCAATTGAGAGTCTTGTTACTCAGATATATAGTTTTAAGATGTAAACCATGAATAATGTGATTTATTTCTCAATTTGAATATTTCATAAAATTAATTTAAATATTTATAATGAATGATTTGAAAACCATGTCCATTTTATTTGAGGTGAAATTTAAATTAAATGTTTATTTATTTAATAATTAAATTGATGTTTTTTTAAATCAATAAAGGAGGGTTATAGGGTCCATCAACCCTTTATATTCAAAAAAATTAAAAATATTTACAATTAAAGAAAAAAGGCTATGATAATAATCTAAATATGAAAAAATATATCAAAATAATTTTCCAACAAAAACACTCAACTCCTTAACAAGACTTCAAAACAAATCATCAAAGTCTCCACCCGTACTATAAGGACAAATAGTCTCACCACTTTAGTTGAAAAATGAGAAGGATGTAGAATAAAAAATTACTACAACCAAAAAACATTAAGGTTACTGAAGAAAAATATATATGAGATACCTCACAATAATCATTTTACAATACCACTTTGAATGAAAAACTTTAACACTAAAAATCATAACAATAACTTGAACACAATATAAACTACAAAATAACACTGATAGACTATAAGCAAACCTTCAACTTAATTCATTTAAAAAAATATATTAATTTACTTCATATATATTATGATTCTTTCCTTATTTATTTAACTTATATGTTTTACTCATTATTATTATTATTATTATTATTATTATTATTATTGAAAATTTTAAGTATTTAAAACACTATGTAAACACCCTCTACATATCTTCAAGTATTGACATGTTAATACAAATTTAAAAATATATATTTAATTTTTTATTTTAATTAATTATTAGTGTTAATTTAAAAAAAAAACATGTGTTTTATATTCTTTGCATTATCACTATTAAGTAGACAAAATGAACAACATTGTAATGAGTTCAATGCAATTAGTAATTTCCATGAAAACATTCGTAGGGATCTGTTTTAAACTAAAAGTGGGATTTCTTTAGGAATCCTATATTCTTATTTTTATTTTCGATGAGGATTATATCTTTCATTCATGAAAATACTATTATGAATTCAAAGAATTTAACATATGAACTATGAAATTGAGCTGAACACAACAAGAATTATTTCAACAATATTTTATTCCTTCATACTCTGATAATTCTACACACTCTGAATCTAACTAATAATCATTCAAGAATATTACATATTTATAGGAATATGATTCCTATAATTTCTCCTTTATTTTATCACCCAAAATATCTCAAATTAAGCACTCCTATAGAGATATATTATTATAACTTATTAAGAATATATCTCAACAACTATAATATTCTAACTAATATCATAATATTGTTTATATAACAATATTTTGATTAACCAATTACTAATTAACTAACCTATTAATATTTACCTCTCAATAAATACACAAAACTAACATGCTATAAAAGTTAATCCCTAACATCCCCCCATAGTTTTTACATGGTGCAAAAACATTCACACTCTTTATCTACAGTGTGCTCACATCTTGTAGCATGCCCTATTTGGATCATGATATTGATATAAATAGAGCCTCACTCCTCCCATGGTTTTATAGGTTTACCAAAAACTTTAAAATGAATAGGAACCTCCTTCTATCTACTGCTCACCTCCTTGTGGTTTTCTAGATCTCTACCATAAACCCTTTCAAGATACATGAACTAACTTACATTGGTGATTTCTATCCTTTCACAATGTTTTCACCTCAAGGAATTATGTTTTTAATTTCATATAGATTACATTACATGAACAAGAATTATGATTTTATTCTTATTTTGAAAACACACCACACAAAATGTCACCACATCATTGGTACAGACCCATCGTTGGCAACTAATGAGAGGTCGCTAAAAGACCTCCTTCTTCTATGTATCCTCCAACCTATAGTATAAGATATTACTTACTCAACCAATATCTCGATGAAGATCATGATATTACTCCTTATAATTCAGACATCACATACAAGTGAAAATGCATCCATGAATCTAAGCCTAAAAAACTTTGATTTTTTTGACAAATGGACACTTTAGATTTTCTAGCTTAACTCTTTTTGAAAATAATTAATTTAATGAACATTTTAATAATAACATAAAAAACTTAAATTAATATATATGGACTCAAAGACTTGATTATACATTTTTAACAAATATATAAAAAATCATAAACATTTAAAACAACTCCCCAAACTTTGGAGACTAAACTTATAAACTCACCTGATTTACAAAAGGAATTAATGTTAATATAATGATCTTTTGACTTTTAAAATATCACTCCACTTTATGTATATAAACATAATGAATTCTAAAAAATTGACATAAACTAAAACTTAATAAAACCTTAACTAAAGACAAAAAGGAAACTATTGACTCAAAAAGATTAAACTCATGGCTTAATTAAAAAAACTTGAACTAAAGAATTTTAAAAAAAAAACATAAACTTTAACCTAAAATGACTTGAAATACAATCTTAAAGAAGGGAAATGTGAGCTTTTACTATGTCAGCATTGAGCTTTGAACCAGTGACTTAGAGTGTAGATGTGTGACACATGGTCGATGCCAAGGTAATGCAAATGCAAAAAACTTATGGTTGAGCATTGGTGGATGGCTATATGGAGACTAGCTAAAACATATCACAATGCATAAGCATAAGTATACTTTTGAGTACACAACTATATATATATACTGATATATTTGATTGTAGTCCACATGATTTGTAGCTATTCTCAGGTAGAAAACTAATTCCATTTTGGAGGGTGATGATAACATACTTTTAATTCTGATCTAACAATGAATGCATGATCAAGATAGAATGACATCGATACAAAATTTTGATCCAATTTAAACCCAAATATCAATCGCATTGATCTTCAAGAAGAGATTGCATAGAATAAAGGACATCATGTAACTTTTGTTACTTGTGTTCTATAATGTAAATTGATTAGTTATCGAGTACAAGAGTCAAATGAATTTCACTAATTGATCTAGGTTGAAACTTTGACACAGTTTCCCTACCACCAGCAAGAATGGAAGTTATCTTTTGTAAACCAACTCACATAATAGTACATAAATTTATTCTATTCTATAAAACTAAACCTTCTAAAAAAAACTTAGTTTTTTTTAAATCTCTCATGAAGGGGTGATCATAAAAGAAATTAAGTTACCCCTTTAGACATCATCAAAAAACCATTATAGGAACTTCCAACTCTGATACCATTATTTTGAATTCAAAGAGCCCATACAAAGAATTTAACACATGCATTGTGAAATTGAGCTGAACACAGAAAGAATTATTTCAAAAATATTTTATTCCTTCATACTCTAATAATTTTGCATGCTTTGATTCTACATAATAATCATTTGGGAATATTACGTATTTATATAAATATGATTCATATAATTCCTCCTTTATTTTCTCACTTAAAATATCTCAAATTAAGCACACTCCTATATAGATATGTCATTATAACTTATTAACAATATATCTCAACAACTATAATATTCTAACTAATATCGTAATATTATTTATATAACAATATTCCGATTAACCAATTACTAATTAATTAACCTATTACTATTTACCTCTCAGTAAATACACAAAACTAACACAATCTAAAATATAATCCCTAAAAAATACTCTAAATAGAGTGTTTGTGTTATGTTCTATGTATTTCCTTAATACGAATTTTAGAATATTTTGCAAGATCTTTCCTTCCTTGGCCATTTTTTGGTGTGATTATTTAAATTTAATTATTATTAAATTTATATATGATTTTGATGATTTATAGGTGTCTCTAAATGATATTAAATTTATTAGCATTTTCCTCCCTCTTTTAACACTACATAGAAGGGTTATTATGTATATTAAATATCAGAATATATAATGTGGCTTTCTAGATGAAGTAATACAATCTAAATCAAGATAAAAGATACATACATAACTGGTTTTTATATCATCATAATCAAACTTAATGAAACCATTAATCTTAAAATCACAGACACACACACACACACACACACACACACACACACACACACACACACACACACACACACACACACACACACACACACACACACACACACACACACACACACACACACACACACACACACACACACACACACACACACACACACACACACACACATATATGATGCAAAAAATTAATATATCTAAGATCTACTTAAGTTTATTTATAAACATAAAGGCTAGAAGTGTTTTCAAACCATCTTATATATATATATATATAGAACCCAATAATAGTTTAAATTGCAATAACACATGTAGTTGTAATGGATATGTTGATAAGGTTTTTTAAGTTATACATATATCTTAAATGGTTATTTTCATATTTAAAAAAGATAATATTTTATTAATCTATGCAAGTAAAAATTAACATTTTTATTTTTATTTTAAAATAACTTTCAATGTAAGAATCAAAATCTAACATAATAACACAATTGAATAAGTCCAATATACAGTACAATTATCATATGTTATCTAATTAAATTATATAAGATAATCTTACAATTTAATATTTTTCTAAGTTCTTTCTATATTTTTAACATGTTGACCATAATAAAAAGAAATATAAATAATAAATATTTTAAAAAAATATTTAAATGATATGTAGTTTTTATGACATATTTGGATTATATTTTGATCTAGTTATTTTCATACACATGATAAAATATTAATCTTCATTATTTTATGATTTTTGTATAATTCTATAGGAAGTGGAAATGTTACAGTCCTCAATATGTTACAATCGAAGATGATCATCATCAGTGTCCCAAGTAGAATGAACTTGTCAACATGATTTAAACAAGAAGTGAGTCCAAAAAACATCATCTATGCAAATTTTCTCAAAAAATTGCCACCCTATATATATATATATATATATATATATGTTTATTCCACATGACATACAAGTATATAGGTAAAAATAATAATTAGAGGTATAATATTGATTTATATATTTACATAAACTATAAGGACCTTCAAGAGAAAACAATGAATAATAATATACATGATCAATAATTTGATGATTGCATAAATATCCCATAGGAACAAAGTGAATAGGTCTACAATAATACATAACATGAAAACCAATATGACTAGTATACACTAGACCGACATAATATATATTAGGTTTCATTGTCTCTCATAATCTTACAATAGGTGAAGATTCCATAGTAATACATTTGAATAGGTGTATAATTCATAATGGGATTAGACTCTTGAATTAATTTTTAAATAACCATATATTTAGTTTTCTTAGTAAACATAGGTGACAAAAGGCTTATACGTACATTTCTATTGACATTTAATTTTGGTTTAGGGGTAGTTTTAAATGTCAAACCATATTTTTTAGAGTACTTGTGTGTTTTTCATTTAACAATTCATTTGAGACTCCTATTGGAAAATGTTTCATGTGTTCTAAGCCATGTTTTATTTCCATTCCTTTACTTTTGTCTCTTCCCCTTATTTTCTATTTTTTGGTGTTTTCTTTCCATAGACATAATAGTATGGTTCAAGTCATCTAGGTCTATACCACAAAACTATAATTTACCGTATTTTTTATTTAAAAATTATTTTATTTGAATAGGTGTAACACTTGAGAAATATATTCAAGATGTAATATACAACATTTAAGCATAAATTTTAAAGTAAAGTAGGATTGACCGAAATGGAAAGTTACAAGTGGCATGTGTTGAAAATATTAAATACAAACATATACAAGGTACTTATATTCTTATCTCTATTTGACTGTAACTAATGTCTTTAAGTGGAAATCACTATAAAAAATGATTATTCCAATTATAGATTAGAGGCAGCATATGAAGATTCTTCTTGATAGGACCACACTCCATAAATAGTACCACAGGTCATTCATGCCCTTTGACCGTGGACTTATCCATGTTGACTATGAAAAAATAGTGATGTGTGTGCCTTATGATCCTATGTTTGTTAAACAATTAGAGGTGATTATATTATTTTTTTGTTGCATGAAGATCATTATTTTCCTTATATTAATTTGGAAACTCTACATGTCTTCATGAGAGCTAAAAACTTGAAAAATAAAGGGGGAGTGTAATGGATGAGCTAACCCTAATCACCCATTTATGATTGAACACTACATATATATCCAAATACTTTGAGGAGGGAATCAAGCCACATGTAGTTATCCCACATATAATGATTATATAATTATGCTCCTTGACTATATATATGTAACTATAATTTTGGATTTCATACTTGAAAATGATAAATATTGACTTTATTTGAGATGTTTGACTAATCATAGTGAATGATCTCGAATTTGGGGATCATAGGTCTGATTTTTTCAATGTACAATAGTGTACAAGTGATGAATAGATAGTCAAGCGAGGAATAATGAATTATAATTGAGATGTTTGTACAGTAGGAATAATATTTTTGAATCTGTAGGAATAATGATATTATTTTTGAATTACTTTGAATCTTAGAAACTTGTATTTTGAATATTTGAAACCTGTATTCTATCATAAGATCTAATTTTTGAATTAATTGAAATCTTTTAAACCTATACTCTGTCATAGAATATATTTTTAAATTACTTTTAATCTTTACAAACATGTACTTTATCATAGAATTTTATTTTTGATACTCATAGAGACTTGAATCTCTAAGAAAATCCCTTTATAATACCCCTATTTTAAATAAGGGTTGTAGCATGTCACTCATCTCAAAATAAGAGTTAATTATATCATGTGATAAAGATATAACCATGTATCATCATGTCATTGTATGGATAATATGTCATCATAGTAATGTAATTTTCATTGAATTATGTACATAACATATTTAATGTGATGCATACAAGTGTCATGTTTATATAGATATAGAAATGAGGCATATAGTAAAGTAACCATATTTGAATTGGACTATGTAGTAAACATGCATTATATAGGTCATGGCACCACTAATCAAACTCAACAAGAACAATAAGCATATTGTCACACAATGTCACATATAAGGTTAAGGTACATATATAATAGACATTAAAATTTTATAAAAAATAAGGCTAATTGACAAACACAAAGGACATTAATAATGTTGTAAACAAGGAACATAAATATGTCACACACATAAGGCCAAGTGGTTGAAAGCAATAGATGTGTTCAAATGTCACACATAACAAAACAAAATTGTACATGTAGGGCCGAGGGCCACACACAATAATAAATCAATGTATATATTATCATGTAAGAAAGTAACAACATAGAAGGAACATATAACAAGTGAAAATTAGTGTAAACCATCTATATGTATCAGTGTCACATCATATCAAAGTAGCATATATCTATGTATCACAATGTTAGATATGATCAACTAGAAAGACACTTATATTATATGTAGCTCAATATGATATAAATTTCATAGATAGATGTAACCTATTATAATTTAACCTATAAAATAATATTCCCCTAACATAGGCATGACCACTAGGTAGAAGGAAATAAAACATATAAGAATCCATATATAATATGTATGTCCTACATAACACTCATATAGCTTGTAAAAGGCATGTGTGTATGAAAAAAATATGATACTTACCAAAATATGTGATAAATAATATATGTAAACAAGTAAACTAACAACTCATGTTATGCTCAGGTCTTGATTTTTTATTTTTGAGAGTATTTTGAATGTTTTTTATATTTTTGAAATATATGAGAGTTTTGTATCTTTTAAATATATATATATATATATTGAAACATTTAAGATAAAATACCCTATGATCTCATCAATGGGAGGACCATATAATATCCCTATATCATAGAGATAGAGGGTGAATTTTTTTGATTGAAAATTGATGTGTAAATGAATCTAAATCTAAAAATGAATCATGTATTGTAATGTACCTATCTTGATTAGAGTTCATAGAATCACTTGTAATATGTATAACTAGAGAATATGAAAGATTCATTGAATTATTTTGTACAGTAGGAAGATTTATAATTGCTTATGTTTATTATGGAACATGTTCAACTATCAATGGTATTGATTTTAGTTACCCTTTATAAAATAAATATCTCTTTCAAATTTGAATAAAATTATGATGTGAATCTTGTCATCTAGGAGGTTGAAACACTCTCCTTTGAATTGGATATATAAAATTATTTTGCATAGGTGCAATAATTTTCTATGTATTGTGATTTGAAATAAGTTAAATATATGTCTTTATATTATTCTCTTGAATAGGTGAAATAACCAACTACAGTGGTAGTTAGTGGGGGAGGAGGAAATACCAATGAATATAGAGGGTACTCATATTGAATGTCTAAAACTTTTTTCAATTGATTATAATGTCTATATTTGAGACATCAGTGTACTTTGGATAGTATTTCTCAAAGATTTTGTATCCAATAGAATCCTAATAACATTTCAAAGACCCATATGCTTAGTAAGACTAACAATAAAGTAGTTATTTTTTGAAACAAATTGAAGAGGTAACACAACATGCCCAATATTATTCTTTTTATGTCCATCAAATTCTATGACTACCTTTGATGTAACTTATAAATCTTATTTTATATACCTAAGAGTACAAAGAAGTGTTATTATACATGCATTTTCACTTGACCCATTATTGATCATGACATCGTGTATATATTTCTTGTTGATATAATTTTTCATGAAGAATGAATGTCTATCTAAATCATCACCAAAAATATAATTATTATCACATGTAATCATAGGACATGGTGGTGATGTGTTTGTAAATGTACCAATAATACAATCTATTGGATGTTCCTATGTCAAAAGATGAAGATGCACATTGTACGCATGATATAACTTTGAACTATTATTATTTTATGTTGTTTTATTGTTTATAAATGTATTGTATAATATATTTAACTTTATATTTCCATTTTTTATGTTCTAGCCTCTTTTTTGGGTGTTCTTAGCTCAATAGTATTATCATCAATAAGATCTTATATATTTGTTTACTTGATGATAAGGGATAGAGGGTCCATTTTGCATACACATAATATTTTTAAAAAACTATTGATTATTGACACTTTGTATCTTATAGGAAACCGTAGAGTCTCAATCTCTTTAAGTGCATGCCTTAAGGGGTGCACTAGGAAAGGGGTGGGCAGACCATTAGTGCTTTGTAGGATTATTGTCCCTTTTGCCACATGTTATCAACACACTTGTCTCCTAAAAAAAATTACCATAAGTTTATTCTTCTCTATTTTACCCATTCCAATAATTTGTTACACTTTATCCTCATTTTCCTCACCTAAATCAATTTTTGTTAGTTGACTGTACTGGGTTGATTGTGTCAACCCTGTATAGTTTCAGGATATTTTACCTAACTTGAGACCTAGTGAATAATTCTTTGAAAATGTGTTAGGTTGAACCTACCAGTTGACATATTTACAAGGATTTAGGGTCAAATCCACCTATAAATACAAGTTTATTTCTAACCATTTATGAAGAAGTAACAAAATAAGAAGTAAGTAAAAACAAACATATGCCTATTGACCATTATACTTGAGAAGTAAAGCTTAGGGTTCTATATTTTTTTGGGAGATACAGATATTATCTTATGGAGAAGTCTTTTATATGCATTGATAGGTTGTGTATCCTAGAGATGATTTATCTTTGTCATCCTTACATACCATAAAAACCTCTTTCAAATCACCTTGGCCAAGGGAGAGATTGATGCTCGATGGGTTCATATTCAAAGGTAAGTATGCTTAACTTTATTTCTCTTCTGTAAGAGTAGATAGATAATGAATTTGTACTTCTCTTCCATGTATTATGATTATGTATACATTGAAGTGAGTATATGTATTTTATACATGTTTAGTTTTATTTTTTATAACCCCTAATTTGTGCCACAAGCTTTGGTGAGCACTAGATTAGATTTACTTTCTTGTTAGTAGTATAAATGAAATATAAAACCCAAGACCCCCTTAGGGTTATTATGTGATTATGTTATACTGGAGGCTTTGGAACCCTCCTTAGCATAGTCTATTGTGATAAATGATCCCCTAATCAGGTCTAGTCGATCCCCATTTTGGTCATGCTCCCACTTAATAAATGTATTCCCAATCAAAAGTGTAGGTATGCTCTATCTTCTCCAAGCTAGGATTGATTTATAAACATGATGCATTTTTGATTGCATATATTTTGGTGAACCCATTGTGAACTAACCCTTGCAAGATTTTTTCACTTATTTTTCATTATTTTCATCATATATTTGACATAATGGATCGATTGCATCGACCTAGTTATAACTTCTATGCATATATTTAACATACAATCACTTCTATATGATTATATTTATTCTGTGTAAGGTCTTTTTTAGGTATAGGCTATTGGATTGACCTAGTACATTTTTTATACTTTTGAACATCTAGTACAGACTACTAGATCTACCCAGTTGACCCTGTACATTTTAGGCACTCAACAATAGGTTTATACAAAGCTAGATCGACCCAATTGACCATGTTAGTAGGATTTGTAACATTTATCAAGGTTTTGTAATATCAATGTCACTTTTATACATCTTCAAACCTACCAAGGTTCCTTTCCATTCTTTCTCTCTTTCCTTACAATCTTTCTTTTCATAGTTTGTAGTCTTTAAAATTGCCCTTATACAGTCAACTAGATCGACCCTATCGACCTAGTTCTCTATTTTGTGTGTTATCTATATAACCATGTTGACTCTATCAACCCTACTCATTTTTAGAATTTTGTTTCAATAGTATAGAGGCAATACTATCGACCCTATTCTATATTTTGTGCATACATTATTGACTACATCAACATTGTACCTTGTTTCAAAGTTGGAACTAACCCTTATATGCTAGTAATTATCTCACACTTTAATTTCTTGTTGCTTTCATGCTTAAAATAGATCACATAGTATAATAATGTGGTTTTTAATTTATCATTTAGTTTCACTATTTTTTTATTTTATGTACACATGATAAAATCACAAAATCTTAAACAAGCACTTTAATAATTGTCTACCCAAGGCTAACCTACTTGGATTTCATCACCAAGGGGGAAACCAACCTAGTTTTTTAGACAAGTATAAACATGTGGTTAATGTTATATTATGACTAAGCACTCAATACCCTTATCACTGTGGTACATGAAGTGAAGGGGTAGGCCCCAATATTAACCCTGTACCATTATTAATACAGATATCTTTCAGCCCAAACATCATAAAACTATCCTTAAATTGATTTATAGTTCCTTTATTACAACCAACTTCACATCATATTTAAAACTATATTCTAATAATTTAATAAAAATTTAGGTATCTTTTACTTTCCAAGTTGATTATTTATTATTTTCTCAATTATATTTTATATTACAAAAACTTGCATTAGCTAGTGTTGGTGCAAGCTTTTGTGTTGTGTGCCTCAATTAGATCACCTTCATTGATCCAATGTATTATTTGTTTCCCTTCAATTCTTACTTTTCAAAGTACTTACAAAATTATTTTTATTACATAGTCATTTTGGTCAACATAGTCTATTATAGGCTATCCAATTTTCCTTATCGATTGTGCTAGGTTGACCCAGTCGATCGTGTACTATTTTTTAGCCTCTGTTTGTTGTAATATATCAACCCAACTGACCCTATACTATTTTTAGTCCATATTTATTATGATAGGTTGACCCAATCAACCCTATATTATTTATATCAATTCCTATTTCCTTTGTTTTTTCATCTCTCTTTTGCTTGGTTTAGTATTTTTCCTTCATCATGAACTTTCTATTTGAAGAAAATACTAAATTAAATTCAACAGACATGATGAGCCTTACCCATCCTCATAGGGTATCCCATATGAAAAGTAGGGATCTTATATTATATGAGAGTAATGTTCATATATCCACTCACATAATGAATTATGGGACCCCTCTTAATACCTATTCACAACGTAATCCTCTCTTCTTGGAGTATACCTCAAAATTCTCTTCTTTATCTCCAAATTTCCTTAACATTAAATAAAGGATCCCTCTACCATTTACCATCTTATGATTAGTGGTTAACATGAAGATCCTCATTCACCTACTCCCATGTTCTCAAATGGATTTGGAAGTACCACTTTCTTTGATTTTGAGCCTTTTCCCTTGATTATGACCCCTTCTCATATTATAACCTCTTATTCCTTAACTTCTACTTCTATGCCTAGTATTCTCACTAACATGGTAGGTTCTACATCTAGTATGCCTCTTATAAGATCTACTATCCTTAATTTTGCTACTAGTGCATCATTTTATACCCAAGGTAACAATTCTTCTATTTCTTTCTCTTCTCACTCATCCTTATTTTCATCCACAATCAGTTTTTTTCCCTAGTGCCTCTCATTTTCATAGTTCCTTTCAAGATCCTATCAATTCTAATAGTGGTACCCAAGCCACTAATACCAACTTTAATGCTTCAAATAATGCTAATGATGCTGATAAAACCCACCAATTAATGTTATAAACACTCAATCAAATGAATACCTTTCAAGCTCATAACAAATCAAATGATGAGAATGCAAAACCACCTTCTTCATCTTCAAAATCATCCTCAACCAATGACTTAGGGCATGCATAATAAAAATTTTCCCCCTCTTCCTCTTCAATATTCCAAAGGAATTATCATCCCTCAACCTCTTTTTCTTAATAAAACCATTAAGCATCTTCAAAATGAGCCTCTTACCACTCAAAATGTTAATATTGATATAGGAAGTATCACACCTACTATTTATTATAATGGATCAACTGATCCTACCCTTCATCTTAAAAAATTTGTAAATCTTTATGAGGATTGGGTCAAATTGAACATCTTTGCCTCTACCAAAATCTTAGCCAAAACCCTCATGGGTGATGCCTTAGATTGGTACAATCAATTTAGAACTCATTATATTACTAGTATGGAAGATTTAGTAAATGCTTTAGTTCAAGAATACCAAACTAGTGATCTTCCTAAAAACACTTTGGCCCACTTCATAAATTGTAAACAACTTGAAAATGAAACTACCCAAGCTTTTGTTAAAAGGTGGAAAACTTTGTCAAACAAGTGTGAACATAGCATGGTTGAGGATAACCTTTTTCATCTCTTCACTAATGTTATTTTTCCCAAGTTATAATATTTGGTCCACACTCTCTCCATGTAATTTGGATGAGGCCATTGACCAAGTAAAACATCAATGTTTCCTTATGCATCAATTCAATCCACCCCAACCTTTTGCAGGTCCTCATCTTTTACTTAAGAACAAAAATTGTAATGCTACCAATGATGGTGTCATAGACTATTGTGACACCATTCAAGCTATCATTCCTAACCAATCTTTGGAACCAAATCCCCCTTCTCTGGTGTCTACCATTAATATTCACCAAACACCATTAATGTTCACAAACCTTTATCCTCAGCTAAATTACTCAAATGTCTACCTAAGCCTCTATGACAAGAAATTGACCCTACTCATCCTATGAAATCTTGGTATGATCTTAACAAGTTTTGTTGGTTTCATTCTAGTTGGGTTCATTCTCATGAGACATATAGGTAGCTCTATAGTTTAGCCATGAATTTTCTTCTTGTTCCTAATTTTTATCACAATTCTATCATTCAAAAGTGTCAACAAACCTATGGCATTGATTTTAAGGCTCACGAATCACATACTAAATCTCAATCCTTAAATCAAGTCAATGCTCATTTGTACATTTATAAAGACCCTCTTCCTAATCATCAACCTAATCAAGATACCCAAGACAAGCCCACCCCTTCCACCAATAATATATAAAGTCTTGTTGACCCCACTTCTAAAGAGATTGTGGTTAACATGACTAATATGCAAAGGGTGGTTACTTTTATTCATCCTCAATCTACCTACACTACTCCATTGTCTTGAACATTCTATGTTATCTAGGAATATTCTCTAACTCACTTAAATGAGTTGGTGAAAGATGAACTTATAACCTTTAATGATCTAATTCCTAATTCTCCCTTGGATAACACTTGGCATTCTATTTATAGCATTCCTCCATCTTCTTTACCCAACACTAATGATAATCAAGATTATACTAACACTTCTACAAATTCTCAAAATAAAATTAAACCAACCACTTCATCTTCATAAAAAAAATTATAATCTTGTTCTAAACCTTCTCCTTCTTATCAACACAAATTCTAATGCACTTTAGTTCCTCTTTTTGAGGTCCTTATTAATCACTATGCATCGATTTCTACCAAAATTCTTATGGGTTATGATGAGTGAGATCCTATTATGAATCTCACTAATCTCCCATCCCAAATTCCATTCCTTGAACTTATGAGGACCTATCCATGTCATATAAATCATCTTATGTAACTATTGTTTGAAATGAACATCCCTCATCCTCCCCTAGTAGGATGTGAAATAATCTTGTTTGCATATGAAGATAACATATTACCACAATGTGAAGAGATGTCCATCCATGTTGAAAAAACAATGGAAACTTCTCAATGAAATTATACTTCATGAAAATGATCCTCCCTTATTCATTAGCATCTAAATAGGTGATATCTAAGTCAATCATGTATTGATTAACAACGGTTTTGACACTAGTGTTGCCTCTCTCAATTTCATCAAAACTCTTAGATATTTTGAATACAATCTCATGTCCACACAAGACACATGATAAGGATATGATATAAGGAAAATGCCTCCTTTATTTTGTATGTGGCTTCCCATTACCATCCCACCTATCACTATTCATATGAAGGTGATGATCTTCAACTTTCCTCTTTCTTATAATCTCTTGCTTGGTAGGTTATAGACTCACCATATGAGAATCATTATTTCTTATTCATTATAATGTGTTAAATTCCCTCAAAATGGAGCCATTTATAGTATTTAGGGTGACACTAACCCTTATAATTTTTAATAATTCCAAGACCGTGGTGTCTTTAAGATTCCTACTCTTGAACCTTTGCATAGTGTTCCATTCTATGAGTCTTAATGCTTCAATTTTCCCATTACTTTGACTATAGGTTATAATGGGCATCCTAAAATCATTGGGAATATTCCTCCTAACCTCTTATATTTTGATGATGATGACTTAATGACATTAAATTAAATATCAAAACTTTCAATCTCTCACCTCATCTCATCTCACAACTTCCAACTTCTTTGTAGTCTCATTCGTACAAACCTCCTTGAGATGACATTCCCATTGTCTTGACCAAGACATGACATTATATTCACCACACTTCATCAAATGAAAAGGTCATCCCTAATTGCATCATTGGCTTTCACACACCAGATTATGGTGATGGTTATTCCTTAGAAAATATATTCTTAGGTGGTCTTATTTAGGCCTATGATGTCAAGATTGTCTATTATCATTCTTCTTTGTTTGAGTCTTTTCATATATCTTCCTATTTTACCTAATATATAATTCTTAATTTTAGTATTTTATTTCCTTAATATAGGGTAGATATGGCACTAACACCTCCAATTTCTAAGGAGCCTCATAGGAGTATTGATGAGTGTCATTCAACTCCTCATTTAATCAATGTTTAATTGATGTCTTATCAACCAGGGTTGGTGTCCAAAGTTGTCTGCAGTAAGGTGTAGGATGGTAGATCTAGAAGTCTACTTGTGGGGGTGTTTGATGGTCCTATTCTAACTTTGACTAATGAAATAAATGTGTCTTAAACTACTTGATTCACTCTTTTGCTGAAAAAGAAAAGATGTAACTATTTAATCAAATGAATCCACTCTTTTTCTTGAAAGCAAAATCACACTCCTATTTATGCTTACATGGAAATGGATATGTTTAACTTGAAAAGGAAATTTTATTCACATTTTTTTTATAAAATAAAACACACTTTTCTTAGAAATGAAATGACTTTAGAATAAGGAAATGACTTTTGGACTGTGAATTTGTTTTGATGTTTTATGAATGAATGCAAACATTAAAAAGATTCTGATTAGTTATAACAAAGAGTTAATATAACATAACATAAATACCATACACAATTCTTGGTTCTAATGAGAGTGTGCCCTTTCTCCTCTTAAACTCAGGAATAAAGATTAATAAATGCTAGAAACTGAAGTGATAATTCATAAAACTGAAATGATTACAATCTATCTAAAACCTGTAATATGCTTGTATGTATCTTTCATCTATTATTTTTTAATAACAAAAGTCTTACATTTTATGGTAATACACTCAACTCAAAATAGGATTTAAAGATATAGGATGCCTTGGTCGATCCACTCATCCAAAGATAGGAGATTGGATTTCCAAGAGATCCAATTATTCTAATGAAATAGATATGCTATCCTATAATAGTCCTAAGATCCAAATATATACAAATTTATCAAAAGCAAATCCTAAAAAATAGCAAGAAAGTATTTTCCCCATTTGAATCCAACTGGAATGATTCTCTCTCATCTTATTTGACTTTTAGCTTCCCCATATGTAGCTTTATCTTTATAGAATCCATGGAATTGACCCTGTAGAGTCGGTAGGATTGAGCCTACGGAGTCCGTAGAAACAAGCCTTCAGAGTCCATAGAAACAAGCTTGCACCATCCTTCGAACTGATGCCATTCATGATGATTTATTAATATTTCATGTTAGTCCTCCCATGTACTCATATGAACACACATGTCTCAAAATCATGAAAAAATAGACCTACAAAGTCTGCAGATTCATTATGTGTCAGTTCATAGTGCTATTAGATGGAGATCAAAATTGAACTTTAATTATAAATCACTTGTGTCTTCTTGAGCATTATTTAAAACAAAAATCACTAAAACATGCTATGTATTAGACATTAATGACAAAGTAAAGGTTTAATCTTTGGTTTAGTATAAACAAGACAAGTATCTACTTTCCATGTAATAGCTATGTAAAAATCTATGATTTGCATAAGATAATATCTTTAGAGAGATGAATTAAGGTAAATAACATGTCAATAATGATCCATATTCTAAGCTCATCAAGTATACTCATGGATCATGCTATGACTGGGCCTTACCACTTTACTAGGTACCTTGACCACTATAGTCTACTTATCCTTGAGATGCATGCAACTCTTAATTAGCCTTATGTAGATCCCACCCCTCCCTTAGTGAATACTAATATTACTCCCACTATAGTTGACCCTATTATTACTTCTACTATTCTTTAGTCTATCCCTACTTCTAATCCCATTGTTCCTTCCATTGATTTTAGTTTTGTCCCTTCCCCACCACCACCTTACTTTGGTGATGGTTTGATTCCTTTACCTCTGATGGATCTATTTCCCACTAAATGGGTTAACAAGCCTTCTCTAGCTCCTTTCAATCTTGTTACACCTCCTCCCTTGATTGATTCTACTAAGACCACTCACAATCATATATGTTTCTTCCATGGAATAGATAATCATTCATCCACCCATTGTCATAAGCTACAACAATATTTTGATACTTTGTGTCCTTCTTCTCCTCAATATTAAGACAAATCCATGCCTCCCCCAAAGTTAATTCTTAAATATATGCCTAAGTATGGAGATTTATATTGTCTATGGCACTAATGTGGCACCTATGATAGTAATCATTTTCGTATCCTTTAGTAACATCTCAAAAATCACCTTATATTTATTCCTGAACCTTCTACCATTCCTCCCATAGGTCATTCCCGTAAGAAGTATCCTCCTTCTTCTCCCATGGTTACACCTCCTATGGTTCCATCCCCTCCTTTGGTCCCTTCATCACCTTTTTTACTTCTACCTATAACTCCTTCAATCATTAACCTTCCTTCACCTGTGGATCCTTCTCCACCGATGATTTCTACATCTCCAATAGAGCTCACTCCCATGTATTATCTCAAGCATCCCTTACCTAATTTACCTCCTTAGTATGATCCATCAAGAATTCCCACTTTTTATGTGGATGAGATTAGATGAGAATTATTTTCCCAATTCTCACTAAAGATAGATGAAACATTAGTGTCAATTCGTATCCAGCTTCATAGAGATCTATCTAATGTTTTTGATAATATGTGTGGGTAGATTTATCAATATTTATGAGCACATGCATGGTGATTTTACATTTATATTGGATGTGTGCCCCAATATTATCTTTATCTATCTATTATATCATTTGATGATGTGTTAAATTCTTATTTATCTTACATGATGACTTTACTTTTGCATTCTCTATTGCTTATACTATCATTTATGTTTGCTTATGGATGTATTTATTTATCATTACTTTCTCTTTCTTTCTTATGTTTCTTTCTTAAAAAATACCTTCTTGTGTATTTATGATTTTTTTCTTTATTATCTCTATTTTAATGGCTAATTATCATTGTGACTTGGTTATATAAACTTGGTTCCCTTTAGCTCTTTTATATTACCAGGTGATCAATTAGCAAAAAATTCATTTCATTATACATTCCTTACACTGGTCAACTTTAGATCTCCTTATTACCTTTATTCCTTTTTTTATAATTAAGCATATACATGGTTGAGACTTGAGATAAAATGTTAGTTCATTATTAAGCTTAAGTGTCCTAGTCAATCTTGACTTTGGTTACTTAGGTTCCTTTAAATTAAGCTTACATATCATTCATGTGTAACACTCTATCTCTCATGATTGGTCATTCCAAGTTAATATGGAGGAGGAATATTAAAAATCCTTACAAAAAACATTCAAAAGCCACATCATTTAAAAAGAAGGCAATGATACAAAAGGCAAAAATAATCAAAATTCTTAAAAGTCAAATCACACTATAAGATGTGATTTAAAGCACATCTCTTTCTTCTAGTCAAAGCTCAAACTCTATAGTTGGCCTCAAAATAGAGTTGAGGTCCTTTGGGGTGTTGTATCCTAGTAGATTAGAAAAGGAGAATAAAAAATATTTTAGTGCTACCTACTTTCTCGTAGAAGTACCCAATCTTCATAGTAGACCAATGACTCTGTAAGGGGTCTTAAGTAATAGGGAACACATCGTGGGAAGGTAGGTCTATTTTACTTTTTTTTTTTACTAATATGCCTTCATGAGTTGATCTTAGTATCATGCTTATTTTCCTACATAGCTTAGTGTCTATAGAGAACATGTTTCCTTTGTACATTGATGGTCACTAGTCACTTAGTGTCTTTTCCTATCCTTAGTATGCCTCATGTATCCTAAGGTCTTCTCATAAGACACCTACATTATGCTTCTTACATTCCATTTTTCATGTCCTACATTCCTCATATTTTTTCTTAAAAAATATTGATTTATTCACTGATCACTCCCCTTGGGATTTCATTTCTGAGTTGCATTTTAAGACCATGTATAGGACCTAGCCATCCTCACAAATTACCATAATTTTCACCTTCTTATTACCAAAATTTTCACATTTATTCCACCTCATTGGTGTTCCCTTTATGAGATGTAGTGTAAGACCATGGATAGGACCTCACCCTCACAAAATTTTCCAATAAAACAAGTCACAATCAAAATTTACATGTGTCAAATATGAGATAATATGTGATTGATAATGAAGTTACACATCATTAACATGCTTCTAAGCTTGATTTAGTATGTTTTATGCTTACTTCATTTTAATTTCTCTTTTATCTTCTTATTTTACAAGTGCATGTAAGAATTCAACCATTTCTTGAATTTTCATACTTCTCAGCTTGAATTAGTGTGATAAATTTAAGACTAATTATTTCCATTTTTTTTTCTCTTATACTTCCCAATATAATTTAGTATGATTGATTAACTTAATTTATTTGTTTTACACCATTTGTCCTTTTACATGATATTCATTTTATTACATGATTTTCATACTTCCCAATGTGATTTACTGTGATTTTACTTGTTTAAATTTGGTTCCAAATATTTTCATGGTTTAAAAACAAATTCCTTTTTACCATCTTGTTTACCACCCTTTGGTTATTTATACTTAGTCATTTTCTTGTTATTACATTTTCCCCAACTTGACATCATGTGTAGTACATTTTTGATTGATTATATTTTACCAAGTCCTTTTTTCCTGTTTCTTTTTAACCATGCATGTGTTCTACATAATGTTACAAAAGAAACCACACATCATATATTTTTGATAGCATATATAATAAATAACTAAATATATGTGCTAGAAAGAAATATATCCAAAGCATCCAAAACCACAACCATAATGATAACACATAAAATGCTCCATATCTATGGATAGGCCCCATCCTACTTATATTTTGGCCTAGCCACACCACCTATAGATGCCTCAATCTGACCCCTCTAAATAGAAAATTGTAACGAGGTTTTCTAAGATCTCAATCCTAACACCTACCCCTATAGATGAACTACCTAGTCCTACACCTATGCAAATTAGGCTAAGGTCTTCAAATTTGTCACTCTCTCCTACTCTTATACCTATGTCATATGGATCATGGTCCTTGCATGTGTTGCTCTCTCCTACTTCTATACTTGTGTCATATGTGTCAGGGCCACTGCTTGTATCACTCTATCTTAGGCATGTGCTTATGTCATCTATGTCACTATATCTAAATGTGTATCTCTCTCCTTATCCAAGGCCTACCAAGCTCATGTCTCTCCTACACCCATCTCTACTAGTGGTTACATCCCATCTTTATATGTTCATATCTACCTTTTTTCCTCTATCTAGTCTAAACTAGCTCACCTAAGTTGGGGTAGATGGTACCCTAGGGTTCTCTAATGTAGTGGGGTCATACAACATCAATGCCTCATCTATGACATCATGATGTTCTCCCTTCACTAGGGACCCCCATATGATCTCCTCATCCTTTAATACACCTATAAAAAGCAAACTAGATAGATATTAGATCACTGATATATCTCAAAAGCTATCTATCTCTAGTATGTTTCAATTAAACTTAAGCAACATTTTTACCATCTTTTATGACATATTTGTGTATCAGCCACTACTATCTCACCATCCACACAACCATAAATCATAGTCTCCCCATCCATGTGGCCTCTGAGAACCTCCTCTATTGGTCTCCTCCCAAAAACAAATCCTACAGTCATATCTAAAGTTCATCTTAGCCTATGCTTGAGTAGTCTCTCTATAGTCCAACTCTATCCCAACCCACCTACTAGGTCATCTGAGGCATCCATGGTCTCTACTTTCTCCTAATCCTACTACCTCCATTGATGTTGTATCCTAAATGGTTGATACACATCCTAATATACAGTTTGTAGTGGTACCTCTAGTGCTCTTACCTTCACACCCATCTCTTCCTGCTCCATTTCCTTTCATGCTTGACTAGTCTATGGTCTTTAATGAAGTGGCTTGAGAATTAGCCTTACCACTAGAATCCCTAACCCTCCTCTCCCCTACAACTCTCTAACATGTTAAAACCAAAACATGGGCACTAATATCAGTGTTACTGGGTGAGGCAAGCCCATCTACCTTGGTAATCATGCCACTAGATGTGGCTCCATCCACTAGGGGTAATGCCTTATCAACTTTGTCCATGCTAAATTTGGTGCAACTATGTCTTAGCTAGGCCATGTAGTAAAAATGTGCCCATATGGCTACTATACTATATCTACCCATCTCATAGTCCATAGTGTTGGCACATGGGGCATGGCCTGCGCTACCTAGTCCTATCTCCATCTCTTTATTTGAGGTGACCTATCATTGATCACATGGGGAAACCTAATTGATTGATAGATGGGAAACATCTCACCATTAATAATATGATTGTTTAAATAGACTTCTACCCTCTGGACAACACTCCATATATATCATGTATGAGCTAGACCTAAATGACAGACCCTAGGTCATATAACACCCTCTCCTCAAGTATCAAATAGCTCAAGGATATCACAAAAAGTGGTACCTTTCCATATGAATTGTGACACAACACTCATGTTAACATAATTCCTATCATATATTTATAAATATATGGAACCTATGAGGTATACACATCAAACATACTCACCCTTTGGCTTTAGTATATCATCTTTGAGCTTATAGCCCATACAACTAAGGCTCTCCTCTCATCATCTCTATTTGGTATCTCAATAGTCACAAGTATCCATAATATCAATAATCTTATGATGGAATTACATCCTCTAGGGTGATTCCTACCTCTATCATATCCCCTTCTACCTCCCACTTGAAGGTGTTAATCAATCATTGCTAGCATCCTAAGAACATGACTAATAAATCTAAGCTTAGAGGTATCCTACACATATCTACTATGTCTCCTAGGCCTACATAGATCAATCTTTCCCTATCTTCTATAGTTAGACATTATATTAGATCTAGTAGCCATGATGCATCTACCAACTTCTAAAATCTAGGTCATCCCTACAATCATGAAACACCAAAAGTTATATTACATCCTCCATGTCATGTATAGTCAAAATACATTCTTTTAAAAAAAATTGCCTCCTCACCCCTTTTAGCCCTCAGTTTTTCATTTTGGGTCATTCTATAACTCTTTCAACCACTTGCATGAATTTATATAATCTTTTGGTCCTTTTGTCAACTCTAATTTGACCAAAGTTTCTTTATTTTGACCTGGTTGACTTAAAAATCTAAGTCAACCCTCTTATTTTTCCCCTATTACTACATTATCATTATGGAATTTTTGGATCAGTTAGAAAAATATAATAGGTCAATAGTATAAAAAATTTATAGTTTCAACACACCTACTGGGTCAGTAGTGTGGATTTTGCCCAATTTTAGCCTACTGGGTCAACTGGGTCGACCCAGTTATTTTTCCCTATCAACCCCTTATATTTTGTAAAAAAAGTGCCTTTTGGCCATTCTTTTCCCAAACCCTTCAAACCCATTTTCCTAATTGGTTTTTCCTACCCATAACATCTAATTTGGTTTCATTTAGACATCTAGAAATGCTTAAAATTACAAATTTCTAAAAATACACTTAAAACACTAAAATATTTAGAAACTAGTTTAAAGCTTCTTAGTTGCCTACCTATCTCATACTCATTGATGCCTCTAAAGGTCCCTCATGCCTAACCTATCATCTCATTTACATCCTAGCTCATTTGGTCTCTCATAGCTCTTTTTTTATCCTTCACAAGTCAAAAATAACAAATGGCTTTCATTTCACACTATTTAAAACCATTTTTTACCAATTCAAATCTTTCAATTATTTTTTAGTAGATTCCTTGTTTTACTTCTATATTTGTTTTTAATTATCCATTTTTCAAATCATAAAATGTTATGGATTCATGATGAATTAGATAGTCTTTTCCATTATCATATACCTATCTTCCAAGAATTTATATTTTGGCTATTTTTGCACTAACTTCTACATGTTCGCCTAGTGTTCTTCATATTGGACACCTTCACTTTTATTATAGTCTAATTGTTTTGTATACAACACTAAGATAATTAAAGGTATGTGATTTTCAATTATGTCCTTTCCTTATCTTATTTTTTTTCTTACTTCAATTTATTTAGCATCATCGTTATGTGTTATCATGTTTTATTCTTGAAGCACCATCCCATGTTGTACTCTTATGACACATGATAAGCTTCTAGTGGGACATATGTACACACATAATATTTTCAAACTTTTATAAATTAATTACACTTTTTATCTTCTAAGAACCCATTGATTCTCAATCTCTCTGAGTGCATGCCTTAAGGGGTACACCTGGAAAGGGGTGGGCAAACCATTGGTGCTTCATAGGATTGTTCTCTTTTGCCACATGTTATCTACACACTTGTCTCCTAAAATGATTTACCCTAAGCTTATTCTACTCTATTTTACCCATTTTAATCATTTTATACACTTTATCCTCCTTTTCGTCACCTAAATCCCTTTTTTTTAGTTGGTTGTACTAGATTGATTGGGTCAACCCTATATGGTTTTGGGATATTTGCACTTAGGAATTACGTTAGCCTTTGGTCAACCTAGATTGAGACCTAGTGAATAATTATCTAAAATTGTGATAGGTCAACTAGGTCAACCTTATCAATTGACATTTTAAAAAATATTTAGGGTCAACTCCACCTATAAATACAAGTTCATTTCCAACCATTTATGAAGAAGAAGCAAAATAAGAAGTATAAATAAACATATACTTATTGGCCATTCTACTTGAGAAGTAAAGCTTAGGTTTTCATATTTTATTTGGAGATATGAATCTTGTCTTATTGATAAGTCTTTTAGATGCATTAATAGGTTGTGTATCCTAGAGCAGATTTGTCTTTATCATCCTTACACACCACAACAACCTCTTATGAAACACCTTAGACGAGGGAGAGATTGAGTCTCAATAGGTTTGTCTTTAAAGGTAAGTATTCCTAACTTTATTTATCCTTTGTAATTGTATATAGATAATGCATTTGTGCTTCTCTTCCATGTATTAATATTTTTTATACATTTACGTGAGTATATGTCTTCTATACATGTTTAGTTTTATTGTTTTTAATCCCTACTTTGTGCCACAAGATTTGGTGAGCACTAAATTAAATTTACTTTCTTGTTATTAGTATAAATGAAATATAAAACCTAGGAACCCTTAGGGTTATTATGTAATTGTGTTTGACTATAGCCTTTGAAACCCTCATTAGCATATTGTATTGTGATAAATGATCCCCTAATCTAGTATAGTGGATCCCCATATTGGTCCTGCTCCCACTTAACAAATGAATTCCCAATCATAAGTGTAGGTATGCTCTATCTTCTCTAAGCTAAGATTTATTTATAAAGATGATGCATTTTTTTATTGCATACACATTTCCTATACATAAAATACATATGTAGATACAAAAAAGGAAGTCAAGGGGGATAAGCAAGATCCATAATAAAGACACCACTAATATCCATTATAAAATATAGATATGGTTCTAAAAAATGGGGGACAAACCTCAAAGAACATAATAATAAAAAAACCAACATATCAACTGAAGCCTAACCACAGTTGAGGGGGAAACATGTAGATAGGGCCCTCCACTAGCTAGGACCAAGCAAGAACCTTAAGAATGAGCCACATCAACCCCTATAACTATAGCTTATACCTTGTTATATAAATCACTAATGATAACTTATGAGGGTGAGGATCCACCCAAAGGGACCAAAGCAACATCAAAAACCATCTTGACAAAACCAAATCCACCTCCCATAGGACCACCACCAAGCCATTGCACTAACATTTGGAAAATTTTCCTCTAATATCCTGCCTTGAAACCCAACCCAAAAGATACATCAACATTTTTATGATTTAACGATCCCAATTCCACATTTGTCCTATAGAAAGAAAACCACCATCCTTTGAGTGGGTGAATTAACCACCAAGCCTAATTATATAATTATATTCCACCATTGTTCGCCTCATATGGATAGACATAGACATTTTTTTTAGGGGATTGGAGAACCCAACTAAAGATGATAACTTAGACCACATGCATCCTTAACCAAGAACACAAAACTAACTAGGGAGATACCACACATATTAACCAAATTTTTATCTATATCTACTGCCATAGCTAAGGAGAAAGGCTAAAAAAATTTGATAATAAAGGAAATGAATCACATAAATGATATAAATTGGGAGATGAGCCAACCATCTACCCAATTAAAGTACTACCCAGATAAAAATTATGAACATAATCTAATAAAATAATAAACCTAATTTCTAAATCCCTAAACACACAAATGAATTAAACCCTACTAGTCATAACTAGTAAACAAGAGATGAGTGGAAGAGAGAGGTTCCATTTAATCCATGGCATTCAACATAACCTACCTAAAATCAAGATGAGAAAAATTCTCTGCTACCAAGAGAGTGGTCTCCTTATATTCCAAATTTCTTAAGTGGTTGATGGTAAATAGGAAGAATACTTAAGAATTCACCTTGTCATGATTGAGAAAATAAATGAAAACCACTCTAATCACATCCAAGATGGATATAAGAATAATTCCTAAGGGAATCCAAAATATTTACTTTAGCTTGTGATCCAATAAATCTCCCTAAAATTTTGTTTCTTGAGATCCAAGTTTAACATAGAGCAAAGGCATCATGACAACTAATTCATAATCCTTGTCATCATCCATTCTAAAACATCGAATAAACCACTCCATAGTTGAAAATTAAACTAAGGGAAAAACATAAAACCTTGACAAAAATAAAATTCCTTAAATACTACCCCTAAAATCCATTAAAAAGATTTTCCCACTTCAAACCATCATCCTTCATGATTAATCATCTAAGAAAATAAATATCATCCCATGAAAATAAATCATGACATAGGAAGGATTAAATACCAAACATGGTATGCCACATCCAAAGGAGGATTAAAAAAACTCCAAGGAGAATAGGAAAATTCCACAAGCCTAAAAACCATGAAAGTTAGCATACTATATTAATCATAAAATGGAACCAATAAGGAAAGGGGGCATAAGATTAATATCACACATTCTTTCCACATTCCCTTAAACCAGGCCAAGTGTCAATAGAATTATATAAAAGAAGTTCCAACCTTTGAGAAATGCCATGGTTAGTGAATAAATTCACCTCAACATTCACCTCTCTAAAGTAATGAGAGGTAGACCAAAATCTTATCAAAATCAAAATATTCCAATCTCTTTCCAAGATATACCACAAATTCTAAGATTTCAAAAACTAATTTTGAAGAGCAAGGAAAACAACCATGAAATATCCTTTGATAACTAAATGATTAATGCCAAATTGATATGTGATGTTGAAACCAAGAACCACTACATTCTACTCCACTTATTTATTGGTGCCATCTATGATTTTCAATAATGTTTCCAAAATAAGAAAGATAAAAAAACACCTCAAATTATGCAACCTACTCTAGATGCCCCTAGATTTACCCTCATTACCCCATCAAATTTTAGCTTGAAAATCTAGTTGGAGGGGGAATCCACTCAGAGTGATCACCTCTACATCTCATACTTTTACTTACTATTGAATGATTAATAGGATGAAAATTAATTAACATTCATTTCATTCTCACCTTCATGTTCCAAAAGGAAAGAGGGTTGAGGTCCTTTGTGCATAGGTGAAAACTAAATCATAAATAATAATTTTAGCTTTAATTAAAAATATTTGAGAGGGATATTTATTTACCTTTAAAAATTTGTTTGTTCCACTCCATCTAAATATTCCACACAAGAATAGCTTGAATATCCTTCCAAAGCACATAGAAAGTATCTAAAGGAGAAACAATAAACCATAAAGAGAATTCCTGAGGGAGAGGATCTAGATGATCTTACTACCAACTCAATTTATTACACAACTAATTCTAATATTATACTATGAATTCACATTTGAAGATGAGGCAGTTGGTAGTTTTTCATGATTTAGATAAATGCAATGCTAGGAGGCTCCTAAAAATCCCATATATTTAAGGTTGTACTATAAATATGGATCTAAGAGGATAAACATGAAAAATACCTAACATTTTCCACACCATACTTATTCTATCATAGATGCCTTTTCCATTTAAAAATTATTATTAAATACCTATACCATTTTATTCCCTAAGTTGACCTAGTAATTACCTGATTTGGTGCCCATCCAATAAAATTTCTCTTCCTTATTACTTAAGAAAAATTTTCTATAGGAAATAATGTTATAAATAATCATTTTTGATCATCTAGACTCTGATCATGGCCAAAATCCTTTCATTTTAAAAATTGGATGCCATCCTAAATGTCAAATTCTACATAGTATTTCACCTTATTTCCCCACACAATGGAAAGGAAAGATCTATCATTTATCAATTACCTTATCTTTTGAAAATTCTTAGGGCCATTCCAATATTCATCTAAAAAAATTAATCTCACCATTATTTATCTCCATGAAACATGATTGTAAATGATTTGTCTATAATGTAAGAGAAAATTCCAAATATGTGATCTGTGTAATAGGTCCTTAGTAACATTAATCTCCATGTGATCCAAGTTACCAAAATAATTAAGATAAATAATCATACTCCATAAGGCTTTGGGTTATCAGTACATCTCACACACAAAATTCACACCCAAAGCCTAATATTTCAAATCACAACCCCATAATCTCTCTTTACTTTACAAACTCTATCGCATATTAATAATGGTACCTTTAATTTGAAATCACATCATTTACAAATAAAAATTCATTATCTTATATATAAAAACTATTTGACATAGTCTCTTAGACTCTTAGTATCCTAAGAATGTCAAAGTTATCATTGATGTCAAGCTTGGTCATGATTCATAGTGCATTAATGACAAAGTGATTAGATTAATGATTTGGAGAGTGTTTTACTTGTTAAGTAATTAATGGATGATATTTATGGTATGTTCATGTTGCATATTCCATATGGGATATTATGAGGTCTTAGAATTCTTATGGAAGTGAACAAAATTAATCAAAACAATCATATGAATGTCTATACTCAAGTAGTCATATGGATAGATAAATCTAAATGAGAAGATTTATGACATAATATTTAACTCATGTTAAGGTATAAAGAGTATTTTGTTACATGGATGGATTCCACTATGAAAGGTGATCACGTGGTTCAAATTTTAGCTCATGAGGTTGAGCATAGAAAAAGTTATTAAGGTACAAAGTTGGCCTTCTAGGTAGAGTTTACTAAGTTCCCATACTTAGCCAAATTTACATTATCAAAGATCTATAGTGAGGGTTTAACTATATGATGAATATAAAAGAGTGTGAGTGAAATAAATATGTCAAAGGATGCTCATAAGTCATGTTATAGTGATATGTGTCACAATCATGGAGTTTGAGTAGAAAATCTAACATAGAGCATGAAACCTGTTAGATAGAGATCAACCATGAGCATGTGATCATGAAGTAATGATATAATGGTGCGTATTAAGTCAAAATGTAAAAGGATGTCAATAAGGAACATATATATTCCAATTGATAAAATATCATTTGAAGATAGATTGTAGGGTACTCAGAAGGCACGTGAGGGTGTCAAGTGTCTTAATCATGGAAGTGCAAATCAAATATCAATGGTGCATATTAATTCAAATAGTAAAATGATTAGAAATCATACATGAATACAAAGTGGTAAAAAAGTGGGAACTGATAGTAATGTGCTTAGAAGGCACATGCGGGTGCTAAGTGTCATAATCATGAAAGTAATGATCAATGATCAACGGTGAGCATTAAAGGGTTAAAGTCATGAGACTTCAAGATGAGATAGATGAAGTGTATTTGTTAAAAGTTTCTAGGGAGCATAAGATTATGTCAAAGTGTCTGATGTTTAATATTGACATAGTAACCATTGGAATTTGAATATTCAAATTAATGAGGGAAAAACTAGTATGTAGTATTTTGCTAATAACTTTTGATATATGTAGAATTTGATGATGGTGTAAAAGGAAAAGTTGTAGAGGACTTCAAGGTTAATCCAAAAAAAAATGATTTGAAGGTTTGAATATTTGTATAGATACATTATTATATTTATAATTTGAGTATTTGTTTGTTCATGGTATAACTGTGTATATAATATTGTTTGAGCAATGTATGCTTTAGCAAAAGAGTGTTTTGGTGGGAGTATTTGTTTGAAAATGTCTTAGAGGTCATATGGAGTGTACCCATGTATTTAAAAGGGATATTATGTTATTATTTTTCTCGATGAAGTGTTAAAATTGCAATAGGTCTCCATGAGACCTATAAGAGCTACTAAGGCCTAATTAAAAGGCGTAGGTACTTAAGTGTGACCCATGGATGCTATGGCCAACCTATGAGGATGGTATTGAGATATGTGTTAGCATGTTAGATGTCTTAAGGGTTAAGAAAAGTATTATGGATGACCTAGAAGTTGATATTCATGAAGACTTTATAAAGAGTGAAGGCTAAGGTAATGGTTTCTAGACTTAGATGTGGATGTGTTAAGAGACCAAAAGATAGAGATGAAGGAAAGAGATCATAAGGAATGTGATAAATGGATGGAATTATGTACAAATAATATTGAGGGTGAGTGAATAATTTTAGAGTGATATAAAAGGCATGTTTGGATGTATTGATTATATGAACAAGTTTGAGTGTGTGTGAAGAGTCAAAAGAGAGGTGCTATATATTATTTCTCCAATCAGATTGGAATGTAATCAAAGTTATGAAGTTGATAATTTCATAGGTGTTGTGTGGATGTTCAACATATAAAACAAGTGGGTGATTTTTCATACTTATGGGTGGGTACTCCTTGTGAAGTGGATGCTTCACTAAAAGATCTCATGTTTATGATCATCTTATAAGACAAGTAGTCTATGTCTTTTCAGGCTTGAGAGTGGGTTTTATTCCCCATGAGGGTTTCCCATGTAGATTTTGTGTTATTTTTGTGCTATTTAATCATCTTTATTATTCATTTTTATGAACATTCTATATGCTTTATGAATGCTTGTGGTCATTGACTAAGAGTTTGAAATGATAATAATTGAATTTATGAAATATATTACATCACTAATTCACCCCACCCCCTCTCAGTGATTGTACCTCCAATAAGTGGTATCAAATTAGGACCTTTGTTACAATTTTAACCACTTACATGTGATTTAACATACAATATGGAAAGTCAATAGATGTAGGGTTTATATAAAAATCAATCACCAACGTTTAATGGGTCTAATTATGTTTTTTGGAGTGTAAGGATGAATACCTACATCATGTCAATAGGGTTTGAAATTTGGCATTCTATTATGGATGTATATTCAACCCCCCAACCCATCCAACTATTGAAACTAATAATAATATATGTGAGAGAAATTCTAAGGCAATGAATGCCATCACCTATGGTTTTTAAGAGACTGAGTACACTAAGGTAATTCATTGTAAATCTACTAGAGAGATATGAGAAAAATTGTAGATCATCTATGAAGGGGACTCAAAGGTCAATTTGGCCAAGTTAAAAATTCATCAAAGATAATTTGAGAGTCTCAAGATGAAGGAATAAACTTATGTGTCATCTTTTTTATAGTTGATGAGATTGTAAACATAATCAAAGGTTTTGGATAAAAGATTGAAGAAGATATTGTAGTACAAAAGGTATTAAGGTCTCTCTTCCTTAAGTTTGATTTTAAAGTGTCTATTATAGAAGAAATTCATGATCTTAGTCATATGAAGATGGATGAATTACATGGCATCCTTACTATCTATGAGATGAGAGAGAATGATGATAAACTACCAAACAAAAAAGTAAGATTTGAGATAGAAATAAAGATAAATAAGAAGAAAACTCAAGGTAATAAAGTCAAGTATGATGAGATATCTAATGATGAAATAATAGATTTATTTACAAGCAAACTAAAAATAGGTTCATGGAAGTATAAGGGTAAACTACCCTTTAAATTTTTCTATTGTGGAGAAGTAGGACACTTTTCTAGCAAGTGCCCTTATAAGCATAAGAATAATGATGATGAAGAGCATGATGAAATCCAAGATGAAGGCAAGAATGTATTTAGGTTTAATAAGAGGAATAATGATTTCAGAAAGTATGACAACAAGAAGTCCTTAAAGAATAACAAAAGTCTTTACACCAATAAATATTATAACTCATCAAATGAGAGTGAAGATAGTGACTCTGAGTTGTATAATTAAGATGATGGTCTTATTGAAGATGAATTTATTTTCATGGAAAGATAAGGAAGTTGTTTGTATCAAGAAGATTCCACTTGGAGTGATAAAGATAATTAAAAAGATAAGGAGGAATGTGAGACTAAATTGAGGAATGCTCATGAAAAATTGAAGATTGAGAAGAAGATTAACAAGAAGATGAAGTCTCAAATCAAAGACTATGAAGAGCAATTCAGTGTGTTTGAGGAAAGAATGAATGAAGAAACCATTGAACATGATATAGTCAAGCATCTCAGTAGTCAATTAGAAATCCTATCCAAAATCCTAAAAGCTAAAGAAGATGAGTATTCAAGGTATGTGATTGAAAATGAGTCATTCAAATCTAAGTTAGAAAAGAAATATAGTAAGATGAAGTCATTTGTGATGTTTAAAAAGAGTTAAAGCGATCTAGATAACATTCTAAATAGACATAATCATGCTAGTGAGAGAACAAGCTCAAGGAGAAGGCCAAGAAGCTAGTTGAGTCTATTCCTGAGGTGTGTATAGATCTAAGTGAACTTCTTGTTTTTATTGAGCAAGTTTAATGCAAAGAACATTAGTTGTCAATGCATAGTGATGAGGTTATTTTTTAGATGAAAAGGTATGTCATGAATATTTATTGTCTCCATGCATTATCAATTCTTTCCTAAAAGAAAAGGATAATATTGTAGTAGATGATAAAGTTTCTTCTCTTAAGCCTAAGAATAAGAAGAATAACTATCAGTATCAAATGACCAAGGAAGATAAGGAATATGAGGAGTTGTGGGAAACTCTTAGTTTCACATTATTCTAGGACATTTTGGGTTAGGGTGTATCTATCTATGCTTTAAGGAGACACTTGACATGTAAGAAGAATCATAGTGTATGTAAGTTGAGCTTTACTTAATGTTGTAGGATAAAAATATCATTTGAAGATGTGTTTAGCTAAGGGGGAGATAATTCAGTTAGCTTGAGTGGATTGAAGAATATGTTCATGATGTGAGAGGGGGAATATGTGAAGATGTTTCATTCATGATAGAGATGAATAAGATGTATGTTATATTTATTAATTCAATAAGATTGATATGATGACTTGATCAAAACAAGTCATGTGTTTTGACAAGAAAAGGGAGTTTGTGAGTTTTATAGGAAGACACATCCAAGGATCATATAAACTCAAGTATAGATTGGGGTATGTCAAAGAATAGATGGTATGAGATGGAGCATGATATTAGGGGGAGATTTCTAAGCTCTATGGGTAGTTTGTCAGATCCAAGGATTATAAAAGTCTAAGTTAAGATTGGTACATCTCAAAGGGGGAGAAATTGATTCATATGCTTGAAAGAATGTAAGTATCTTGAGTATCTTAAATAGTAATTGAATACATATATGATGTTAAGGAATGTTTATTGGCATGTTGAGGAAGAGACCCTTTCCAATTAATGTCAAAGGGGGAGAAAGATCAGAATGAAAGAGTTGTTCAGATTGAGAGAAGGCATTCTGAGTCTGGTTTGCCATCGATGATAAAGGGGGAGATTATTGGACATAGTATCTTAGTGTCCTAATAATGTCATGGTTGTCATTGATATCAATCTTGGTCATGATTCATAGTACATTAATGACAAAGTGATCATATTAATGGTTTGGAGAGTGTTTTTCCTATTAAGTAATTAATGGATGATATTTATGGTATGGTCATGTTATAGAGATCCTATGGGATGTTATGAATGCTTATAATACTTATGGAAGTGAATTAAATTCATTAGAATAGTCATATAAATGTCTAAGCTCAATTAGTCATCTTGATAGATAAATCTAAATGAACAAATTAATGATATAATATTTCACTCATGTGAAGGTATCAAGAGTAGTTTGATACATGTATGGATTCCCATATGAAAGGTGATCATGTGGTTCAAATTTCAGGTCATGATGTTGAGCATAGCAAACATTATTAGGTGAAAAGTTATCCTTCCACACAAAGTTTACTAAGTTCCCATACTTAGCCAAATTTGCATTATCAAAGATCTATGGTGATTATTTAATCAGATGATGAAGATCCAAGGGTGTGAGTGAAGTTAATATGTCAAAGGATGATCAAAAGGCACATGTTAGTTATATGTGTCACAATTATGGAGTTTGAATAGCAAATCTAATGATGAGCATGAAATCTATCAGATAGAGATCAATGGTAAGTGCATGATCATACAATAATGATCTAATGGTGAATATTAAATCAAAATGTCAAAGGATCCTTAGAAAGAACATAGAGCTACCAAGTGGTGAAATATCATTTGAAGATAGACTACAGTGTAGTCAAAAGGCATGTGGGGGTGCCAAGTGTCTTAATCATAGAAATATAGATCAAAGATAAATAGTGCACATTAAGTCAAATAATCAAGTGCTTAGAAAGTATGTGGGACTACCAAGTGGCACAAATGTGAGGACTAACAATAATGTGCTAAGAAGGCAAGCAAGGGTGCCAAGTGTCATAATCATGGAAGCACTAATCAATGATAAATGGTGAGTATTAAAGGGTTAAAGTTAGGAGAATTTGAGATAAGATCGATGTAGTGTATTTGTTTAAATTTTTTATGGATCATGAGATGATTCCAAAGTATCTGACATTCAGTATTGACATAGTGACTGTTGGAATTTGAAAATTCAAATTAACAAGGAAAAAACTAGTCTATAATATTTTGCTAATAACTTATGATATATTTAGAAATTTATGATGGTGTAAAAGGCAAAGTTGTAGGTATTTAAGGTGCATTAAATAAAATTGTTTTAAAGTTTTTATTGTCTATATAGATTCATTTATTGTAGTTGGAATTTGACTGTTTGTTTATTCATGGTATTACTATGCACATAATATTATTTGAGCAATTTGTGCTTTAGCAAAAGAGTGTTTTGGAGGGAGTATTCATTTGAAGATGTCTTGGAGGTCATATGGAGTAAACCCATATGTTTGAAAGTGATCTTATGTTCTTGTTTTGCTTGATGAAGTGCTAAAAGGGTAATAGTTCTCCATTAGACCTATAAGTCCTACTAAGGCTTAATTAAAAGGCATAAATACTTAAGTGTGACCCATGGATGCTTTGGCCCACTTGTGAGGATGGTATTAAGCTATGTGTTAGCATGTTAGATGTATTAAGGGTTAAGTCAAGTATTATGGTTGGCCTAGAAGTTAATATTCATGAAGACTCTATAAAAAATGAAGGCTAAGGTAATGGTTTCTATACGTGGATGTGGATGTGTTGAGAGAGAAAAAGATAGAGATGAAGGAAAGAGATTAGAGGGAATGTGCTTAGTGGATGGAATAATGTATAGAGAATATTGAGGATGAAAAAAGAAGTTTAGAGTGATCAAAAAGGGGTGTTTGGATGCATTGCTTATATGAAAAAGTTTGAGTGTGTGTAAAGAGTTGAAAGATAGGTGTTATACATTGTTTATCCAATCATATTGGAATGAAATTAGTGTTATGGAGTTGTTTATTTCATAGGTGTTGTGTGGGTGATCAAAATATAGAACAAGTGGGTGCTTTTTCATACTTAGGGGTGAGTTCTCCTTGTGAAGTAAATGCTTCACTAAAAGGTCTCATGTTTGTGACCATCTTATAGAACAAGTAGTCCATGTGTTTATAGGTTTGAGAGTGGATTTTATTTCTCATGAGGGTTTCCCAAATAGATCTTGTATTATGTATGTGATTTTTCATCATATTTCTTATTCATTGTTATGAACATCTTCTATTCTTTATGAATTCTTGTGGTCACTGATTAAGAGTTTGAAAGGATAAAAATTGAAGTTTGAAATATCTTACATCACTAATTCACTCCCCCTCTTAGTGATTTGACCTCCAATAATTGGTATCAAATCATGAATTTCATTTCAAGTTTAACCACTTGAATGTGATCTAAGGTACAATATGGAAAGTCAATAGATGAAGGATATCTCTACAAAGCAATCACCTATGTTCAATGGTTCCAATTATGTTTTTTAGAGTGTAAGGATGAATACCTACATCATGTCAATAGGGTTTGACATTTGGAAATATGTTGTGGATGGATATTCAACCCCCCCAACCCCTCCAACTAGTACAACTAATAAGAAATTATGTGAGAGCAATTCTAAAGTATTGAATACCATCACTTGTGGTCTTTCAAAGACTAAGTACACCAAGGTAATTCTTTTTAAATATACCAAAGAGATATGAGACAAATTTCAAATCATATATTAAGGGGATTCAAAGGTCAAGTTTTCCAAGTTGTAGACTCATCAAAGACAATTAGAGAGTCTCAATATGAAGGAAGAAGATTCTATGTCATCCTTTTTGTAGAGAGTTGATGATATTTTGAACATAATCAAAGGTCTTAGAGAGAATATTAAAGAAGATATTGTAGTAAAAAAGGTATTAAGGTATCTCTCCCTCAATTTTGATTCTAAAGTGTCTATTGTATAAGAAATTCATAATCTTACTCAGATGAAGATGGATGAATTTCATGGCATCCTTACTGCCTATGAGATGAGAGTCAATGATGCCAAACTACCAAAGAAAGAAGCAACATTTAAGATAGAAATAAATACAAACAAGAAGATAACTCAAGGTAAGGAATTCAAGTATGATAATATATTTGATGATGAAGTAATAAATTTCTTTACAAGTGAACTAAAAATAGGCTCATGGAATTATAAGGGTAAACTACCCTTCAAATGTTTCAATTTTGGAGAAGTAGGACACTTTTATAGCATGTGCCCTCATAAGCATAATAAGAATGATGATGAAGAGAATGGTGAAATCCAAGATGAACGTAAGAATATATTCATTTCTGATAAGAGGAAGAAAAGATTCATAAAGTATGACAATAAGAATAAGTCCTTAGAGAACAAGTAAAGTATCTACACCAATAAATATTACAGCTCATTAGATGAAAGTAAAGACAATGATTCTAAATTTTATAATGAAGATTATGGTCATATTGAAGATGAATTTATTTTCATGGAAAGAGAAGGAAATTTCTCATATCAAGAAGAGTTTACTTGGAGTGATATAGATAATGAAGAAGATAAGGAGGACAATGAGACTGAATTGAGGAATGTTTGTGAAAAATTGAAGATTAGCAAGAAGATGAAGTTTTAAATCAAGGAATATGAACATAAATTCAATGTATTTGAGGAAATAATGAATGAATACACTAATGAGCATGAAAATATAGTCAAGAATCTCAATTTCCAATAGGATATACTATCTACAAGCTTGAAAGATAAAGATGAGTATTCAAGGTATGTGATTGAAAAGGAGTCATTGAAAGTTGAGTTATAAAATAAATATAGTAAGATGAATTCATTTGTGATGTTTGAAAAGAGTTCAATTTATCTAGATAACATTCTAAATATTCAAAATCATGTTAGTGATAGAACTAGACTTGGTTACAAAGAAGAACAAAAGAATGTAACTCAAGACAAGGTAAAGACTAATGTGAACAAAGACAATCAGACCTTTACGTTCAACAATAAATCATGGAGTGAAGATGCTAGTATAATGAAGAAAAATCATATAAAATAACCAAATTCCACGTGGTATGCCAAATTCAATGGTTATTATTACACATACAATCAATTTGTTCATAGGGATAGAGAGTGTAGAGTACTTCCTTAAAATGAGTGAAATTATCAATCAAGTAGTGTAAAAAAAGCTTAATGCTTCAACTATCATGATGTGGGAAACTTTTTAAGACTTTATCCAAATAAAGTAAGGCAATTTGATTTTCCTTCAAAAGGATTGGTTTGATACAACTATGAGAATATTGGTCACATTTCTAGGTTCTATAAGAAAAGGTTATCAAGTAAAAACATGTTTAATAAAACTCTTAGAGTGTAAGGAAGAAGGTTAGTTAACTCATGGAAACCAAAAGTGGAAATTTTGAGTCATGATGAATCTTTAGGTCTAAGTGGTCTATTTTTTGTAGTGGAGAATGATACAAAGGTTGAAGAATTTTAAGATCTCTCATTATCTACTCATGTTGTGAATGAAGAGAACAAGCTCAAGGAGAAGACCAATATGTAAGTTGAGGCTAGTCCTGAGGTGTGTATGGATCTAAGTGAACATAATTCTATTATTGATCAAGTTTCATGCAAAGAACATCATTTTTCAATTCCTAGTGATGAGGTTCTTTCTTCAAGTGAAAAGGTATGTCATGAATATTTGTTGTCTCCATGTATTGTCAATTCTTTCTTTAAATAAAAGGAGAATATTGTAGTGGATGATCAAGTTGATTCTCTTAAGCATAATAGTAAGAAGAATAACTATTAGTATCAGATGACCAAGGAGGATAAGGAATATGAGGAGTTATGGGTAACTCATGGTTTCACATTATTCTAAGACATTATGGGTTAAGGTGTTTCTATCTAGGATTCAAGGAGACACTTTACAAGCAAGAGGAAACATGGTGGGTTCCAGTTGAGGTTTGGTTGATGTTGTAAGACAATAATATCATTTGAAGATGTGTTTGGATAAGGGGGAGCTAACTCAATTAGCTTGAGTGTCTTTAAAAACATGTGCATGATTTGAGAGGGAGCATATGTGAATATGCTTTAGTAATGATAGAGATAAATAAGATGTTTGATATAATTATGAATTCAAAAATATTGATATGATGACTTGATTAAACCAAGTCATGTGTTTTTACAAGGTATTGAATCTTCATGCATGAACAATGAGATTTTGTGAGTTATGTAGGAAGATAGGTCCAAGGATTACATAAACCCAATTAAAAAATATGTTAGAGAATGGATGGAATGATATGGAGCATAATGTTAGGGGATATTTCTAAACTTTGTGGGTAGCTTATTAGTTCTAAGGATAAAAAAAGTCCAAGTTCAAAATGGTGCATGTCAAAGGGGGAGAAATTGATTCATATTCTTAAAAGAATGTAAGTATCTTGAACATCATAAATAATATTTGAATACATACATGATATTAAGGAATGAATGTTTGGCATGTTGAGGAAGATACCCTTTGTCATTAATGTCAAAGGGGAAGATCAAAATGGAGGAGTTGTTCAAATTGAGAGAAGGAATTACGAGGGTATTTTTCCATAAATGACAAAGGGGTAGATTATTGGACATAGTCTCTTCATGTCTTAAGAATGTCATGGTTGTCATTGATGTCAAGATTGATCATGATTCATAGTACATTAATGACAAAGTGATCAAATTAATTATTTGGAGAGTGTTTGCCTTTTTAGTTAATTAATGGATGATATTTATGGCATAGTCATGATGTAGAGACCCTATGGAATGTTATGAGTGCTTAGAATGCTTATAAAAGTGAATAAAATTCATCAGAAGAGTCATATGAATGTCTAAGCTCAAGTAGTCATCTTGAAAAATAAAGCTAAGTGAGTAGATTGATGATGTCATATTTCATGCATGTGAAGGTTTCAGGAGTAGTTTGATATATGGATGGCTTCCCCTACGAAAGGTGATCATATCATTCAAATTTCAGGTCATGAGGTTGATCATAGAAAAATTTATTAAGGTACAAAGATGGCCTTCCAAGTAGAGTTTACTCAGTTCCCATACTTAGCCAAATTTGCATTATAAAATATCTATGATGATTGTTTAATTGGATGATGAAGATCCAATGGCATGAGTGAATTCAATATGTCAAAGTATTCTTAGAAGGCATGCGCTAGTGACATGTGTCACAATTATGGATTTTACATAGCAGATATAATAAGGAGCATCAACGATGAGTACATGATCATGGAGTAATGATCCAAAGGTGTGTATTAAGTCAAAATTTTAAAGGATGATTATAAGGCACATAAAGCTACTAAGTGGTGAAATATCATTTAAAGATAGACTGTAGGGTGATGATAAGGCACACAGGGGTGCCAAGTGTCTTAATAGTAGAAGTGCAGATCAAAGGTCAATGGTGCATATTAAGTCAAATAGTCAAATGATCAAAAATCATGTAAGACTACCAAGTGGTAAAAAATTAGGGATTAATAGTTATGTGCTTAAAAGGCATGAGAGGGTGCCAAGTGTCATAATCGTGGAAGCACTAATCAATTATCAACAGTGGGAATTAAAGGGTTAAAGTTAGGAAACTTCAAGTTGAGATCAATGGAGCATATTTGTTCAAAGTTTCTAGGGAGCATGAGATGATGTCAAAGTGTTTGATGTTTAGTATTGACATAGTGACTATTGGAATTTGAATATTCAAATTAACAGGGAAAACCTAGTCTATATTATTTTGCTAATAACTTATTATATATGCATAATTTGATGATGGTGTAGAAGGAAAAGTTGTAAAGGACCCAAATTCATGTCCATAAAAATTGGTTTGAAGATTTGAATTTAGATATATATATGCATTTATTGGAGTTATAATCTGATTATTTGTTCATTCATGGTATTACTATGCATATAATATTATTTGAGAAATTTGTGCTTTAAAAGAAGAGATTTTTGGCAGGAGTATTCATTTGAATATTTCTTATAGGTAATATGGAGTGAACCCATGTATTTAAAAGTAATATTATGTTATTTTTTTTCTCGATGAAGTACTAAAAGGGTAATAGGTCTCCTTGAGACCTATAAGGGCTACTAAGGCCTAATTAAAAGGCATATCTACTTAAGTGTGACCCATGGATGCTATGACCAACCTATGAGGATGGTATTGAGTTATCTGTTAGCATGATAGATGTATTAAGGGTTAAGGAAAGTATTATGGATGACCTAGAAGTTGATATTGATGAAGACTCTATAAAGAGTGAAGGCTGAGGTAATGGTTTCTAGACTTGGATGTGGATGTGTTGAGAGAGAAAAAGATAGAGATGAATGAAAGAGATCAGAGGGAATGTGCTCAATGGATGGACTGATGTACAAATGAAATTTGGGGTGATTTAAGAATTTTAGAGTGATCCAAAAGGGGTTTTTTAATGCATTTATTATATGATCAACTTTAATTTTATGTGAAGAGTTGAAAGAGAGGTGTTATACATTAATTCTCTAATCACATTGGAATGCAATCAGAGTTATGGAGTTGTTGATTTCATAGGTGTTGTGTGGGTGATAAACATCTAAAATAAGTGGTTGATTATTCATAATTAGTGGTGGGTGCTCCTTATGAAATGGATGCTTCACTAAAATGTCTCATGTTTGTGACATCTTATAGGATAAGTAGTCCATGTGTTTGTAGGCTTGAAAGTGGGTTTTTTTCCCCATGAGGGCTTCCCACATAGATCTTGTGTTATGTATGTGATCTTACATCATCTTTCTTATTCATTGTTATGAACATATTATATGCTTTATGAATGCTTGTGGTCATTGATTAAGAGTTTTAAAGGATAACATTAAAGTTTGAAATATATTGCATCACTGATTCACCCCCTTCTCAGTGATTGTACCTCTAATAAAAATAAGGAATTTTATAGGATGGCAAAAAATATAAATTAGATATATGGGTAAAGTACTTAGAAAAACTTTGAGAAGATTTATCCTTCCATCAAGAGAGATCATTTCCATCTCTAAAAACTCAACCTAGAATGAAAATTTGTAATGATATTTATCCATAAGGCTTCTCTCTAGAATCTTTTGAAAAGGGGGATTCCAAGATATTTACTAGGAAATTGACTAATATTTAAACCCAGAGATTAATAGATGACATATAATACTAGGGAGAGGTATTAACAAATAATATATCTAACTTTACCTCATTTATAAGATTCTCCAAAGATAAGGAATAGTTATCTAAAATTAATTTAAAGCTTGTGACTTTTCTAACTAAAGATTATCCAAACAAAAAAATATCATCAGCAAACTACTGATGCATTAATATCTCCAATCCATGCATGATACCAATTCCTTTGATGGAGTCCTTTCCCTAAGAAAATATGAATACACTTCCCAATGTATTTTCCATTGAGATGAATAGGAAAGGGGAAGTTTTGTCTCCTTTTCATAAGCCCCTAAAAAAGTTGCATGGCTACCATTGACTATAATATAAAATTTAGGAGTGGATATGCAGTTGAAAATAAAATTATGCTACTTTTTATCGAAGCTAAACTTTTTCATAAATTTAATGATAAACCTCCAACTTATTTTGTCATATTCTTTACTAATGTCAAGATTTACAATCATTCCTTTCTACCAATTAAATATTAGGAATGAATGACCTCATAGGTAATGATGATTCCTTACTAAATATTCCTTCATAGAATAAAACCTCCCTACTCAAAATAAATACACTAAAAAATAAAATATTTCAATTGAAAGGAGATGTATTTGGACATAATTTTAATGGTTGTGTTGCACATGGAATTGGTCTTAAAATCACCAAAGGAATTCTAACTTTTACCTTTAGAGATAAGGGAAATAAATGTGAAATATAGATTGGGGAACATTTTTCCTTTATCCATAGACTCTTTATAAAACCCAACCACCTCTAGTATAATGTTCATCTAAGATATATAATAAAGTAGTAAGGAAACCATATAACCCTTGAGACTTATCTTTTTGCATCAAAAATACTACACTTTTGATTTCATTTATAGATAAAAGAGCAAGTTACTTATTCTGAGCCTCTAATATAATATATTGGATGAATTGGATTATAAAATTTTGGGTAGTTAAGTTTGAGTAATATAGATAGGCCAAAAAACACTCAAAAAGACACCATTTCCTTCCTAATATCATAATCTTTATCAATTACATCACCATTTCTATTTTTATTGAAGTGATTTTTTAAGCACAAATTTTGTATTAGTTGAGTTATATCAAACATTAGTGCTTTGATCATAATATTTGAACTAGTACTCACAAGAATTATTATTTCAATATACTTCTTTGACATTAACCTCCTCTAATTTATCCAACAACTATTTTTATTTTAAATATGCATCATTATCGATCCCCACATTCATCACTACTAAATTGAGTGTAGCCAATTCATCCTTTATTTTTAAAATATCTTGAAAAATGTTTTTTAAATGATCCTGGTTCCATTTGTGGAGATAAGATTTGATATGAATTAGATTTTTGTAAAAAAAAGACATTTTACAAATCTTACATTTTAAAGCAGACTCCCACTAGTCATCTAGGAAATTCAAAAAATATGGATCCTGAGCCATATTATCTCAAATTTCAAAGGGCATTTGAAAGGGTGTCATCCTTATTTAGTCTCCACTCTACTAGAAAAATTTCAAGCATAACAATAAAAATAATATTTCTCTATCAAACCATTTTATCTCCAAACACAAGGGGAAACCAATAACTTATCTAGCTGCTTAGTGATATTATTAAATCCAATACTATGATTGGTCTAGGAAAATAACCCATTTTTGGGCACCGCATTAATCAAACCATTATGTGTAAGAAAATAAAAAAATTAATTTTAGATTGAAGTAGGTGAGAGATCCCTCCTCGTTTTTCCCCATTTGAAAAATAAAATAAAAATATCCACCAAGGGTGAAATTCTTATTAGTAAATTGGACCAAAATAAGAGATATTTCATCCCAACATTGTCTATTGTCTTCTAGAATAAAATAGACATAAACACTAATGATAAATAAATAAATATATGATAAAAATAGAGAGATATCACATTTTCCATCCAATTCATTTTTCTAATGGTTTAACTTAGACTCTTGAAATATACCACATAATTACAGGCCATTAAATACTCTATCTGAGGTCACAAAGGAACCTTTCCATCGATTTCAACCCATTTCCATGAGTGAGGTTGCTTTTAACTCACCAAGTTTTATTTATTTTAGAAATTTCATTTTTGTTTTAATATAAATTGATTCACACTTACTAAGCATCTATTTTTAGGGGCATTAAGTTGCCTAAAATTCTAATAGATGACATTCATTTCTCTTATGAGGGGAATTTCACCCATCACCCTTTATAACTGTAAAAACTTGTGATTAAAATTGGTTTCCCATAGACCTATTTTCAACCAAATTATCATCATTTATTTTATATCCCTACTTACTTTTTGAACCATAATTTCATTGAGAGATGCAACACTTCCTTGAGATAAGGTGAAGATTTATTTAGAATTGAAATCCTCTTTTGAATCAACATCCTCAACTTCTAATTTTCATATTTCCATAACCTGGAAACTCCCTTTAATTTAATATATTAAATTATCTAAATTTCTAGAGTAGTGAAGAAGAGTGACTAGGTTTAAAGAAGCATTAGCCAAATTTTCTGAATCAACAAGGACAATAGTATCTAAAGATGAGTTTAAATGAGGCCTAGGTGTGGCCTCTCATCTTCGCCATGAAATTTAAGATATTATTACACAATTTGTGAATAAACTCAATTAACCTTATTATATTTAATTAAAATAATAAAAGTAGGACCAAGTTTTACCTTCCATACCTCATTGAATTTATAAATGGAATAAAGATCATCTTGCTCAGACAAGCTTTATGAGCACGACCAAATTTATGACAACAAAAAACATATAAAATTAATATTTTCCACATAAATTATCTCAACCCATCTTATTCCATTAAAATTTATAAAAATTATCTCTAGAATGCCAAATTAAAGATTGAGATACACATAAATTCTAATATATGAAGCCAATATCCCTTTAGAGGAACTAGGAATAATAGAGATAAAACTCCCTAACTTGTCTCCAATGTCACTAATGAAATATTTTGACCCATATTTAATGTGATATCATATATCCTAATCTATCTAGGCACACTAATATATTTTCATGGAACAACATCAAAATTAAGTCACTAGCCCTAGATCTAGATACCTGCCTCATTCATCAACCACATGCTATTGTTTGAAATTTCATATTTTATCACTACACTAGGAAAAAAAATTATGAAAAACCATTTAGGAATTAATTTTATTTTCAAACTTATCCCTAATTATTTTTTCCCATATCTCACCCTCCTCAATCACAAGACACTTCACCATCATTCTACAAAATTCCTTTATCTTTTAGATATTTAAAAATATCAATAAAGGAAGGACTATCAATATCCAATTCAAGATTTAGAAAAACCTTAAAGTCCCAAGAAACATGATCCCTAATCTTGTATGAATCATAATCCTGACTTCTCAAACATAATATCATTGGTTACAGATGCATTAAGTTTTAACTTACAACTAAATTATGGTAATCCAAACCAAATGGCCCTAGATGTAGTGCCTCCTAAGGCTTTCTCAATTTGGACTTCTCCACAAAATCCTTGAACCACTTACTAATCTCAATTTAAAAATATGTCTTGCCACTACCATCAATAAAGTCTCCCTCATATTGATCCTTGCACCACTTATTTAACCTTGAATTATTCCTAACCCTAGAAATCTCATTGTGAGATTCCTCTACTTTGTCATATTAGTTATAAAGTGCCACTGGAGCCTCCCAACCTTTACGTGAATTGGATCTCTTCACTCTTTTTACCATATTAATTATGTGTGTGTGTGTTTTAATATATTATATGTTTAATATTAATATTAATCTATATTATTAATACTATCTTGTATCTTATGTCTTAACTTATTACACTTATTTTTAGAATGCCCAATACATATATGATAGACACAATATGTGTTATTGAAGAACCACTTATGTTGAGGCTTAGTCATATCAACATATAAAGGGAAAGGAAAAAAATATTTTATTACAATCAATTAATTTATTAAACAAGACACGAGGAGGTGATGTTAACCTTGAAAATTGCCTCCTTGGTGGAGATTTCAAATGATGCTTATTTAATGGTTATGATATTGCATTGACTATTAATTTTGTTTCATTTTTTATTTCAATATGTTTGACCTTATATCTTGGTTTGCTTTGAAACATATTTTTTAATTATATGGAACATTTTTTACGTACTTAATTTTATTCAATGCCATGAACTCAACCTATTGTTCTTTAACTTATGGCGTAACTCATCAAAAAATTTGAATTTTGTGAACATGATATACTTATAGAGTGGAGATAGAAAATATTATGTGAAGATATCTTCTAATGCATTTTATACCATAGAATTGGTCATCTTATCTAGCATAATTTTGTATCAAAGAATATATTCAATGTGTCACATCTTGATTTATCTCTAAGCTAAATAACCTATTTGATCCCTAGATTATTATGGTTGATTAATTGATTAACTAATATTTGATTAAGATTTATGACATATGATTATTATGGGATAATTATTTGTTGCTTAATTGACATGATTAGTTTGCTATGAGTTATAAGTACTTTTATATTCTGTAAATTGTGATCATGTTTGATTAGTTATACAAAATTATTCTATAGATATAATGATGTTTTAGGATAACTACCTTTATTTTTGTGAGGTGCATGTAGGATAACTACCTTTAGTGTAATATAGGGAAAACATCACTAGAGAGGGTGGTTTAGATGGATATGTTGGGGGATGATAGAGAACAAATCCAGAAACCCTTGCACACACCACATTTGTATTTCATGATTGTGTGATTAATTATTTGATAGATAGTTTTAGTATGCTTTATTTTACATTTGAATGACTGTTATGATATTTTATGTTTTCACTAATCTAGTTATTATTAATGATCATGTTGATTTGTTTGAGTGATTTCACTAATTTAGTGATTATACGTAGCTTATCTTATTTAACATAATTGTTTGGATGAATGAGTGAATTCATATATATTTTAATTATCTTATTGCCTTATTAAGTATGGTTTTATAGTATAATATTATGATGTTATGATTAATTCCATAATTTTTATTTGATATTTAAGATTTAGAGAATAATAATAAAAGATTATTATTATAACATATATGTTTAAATCAAATGTCGAAAGATATAAATAACATTGTTTTTAAATATATTTGTATTCAAGTAATTATTTGACAAAATATTTGATATTAATAATATATGTTAGATAAATTAATATATTTATTTTAATTTTAAATGATTTTAGGAAATCATTTTAATTGCAATGTTTGTGGATAGCATTTCAACATTAAACTATAGTCTTGTAATACCTAATTGTATTTGCATGCCATCTAATCATTATTTTATTTGGTTGAAATTCATTACATGGAAATATAATGTTTATCAACTAAATTGATATTTTTTTCATGGAATAAACATTGGGGTTATGTGAATTATGGTTTAGTTGGTCAATTTTGGGAAGTCGATGATAGATTATTTAAGTCAATGTCATTTTATAAAGAATATAAAATGATTATTTAGGGATTATATGGAAGTATCAAGATGATTAGGGTTTATAATCATCTATTAACTCTAATTTAACCATCATTTGACAAAAATCATGGAGATTTGGATGTTGTTACATGGTGGCAGATTGTAGAGTTTTGTTGAGCAATTTTTGCATGCATTTTATCAGTCAGTTTTGCCTAATAGGAATGGAGGATACAATAGAGGAAAGTAAGGTGATGGGAATAAATAAAAATAAAATAAAATAAGTGTTGTGGGAAAATAACATAGGCATATAAGAATTTTTAGATAAAAAGGAAAATATTAAAAGGATTTAATCTTAGAAGGATTAAACATACTTGGTAGAATATACAGGTCAGTTTTGTACTTGAATTTATGTGTGTTAGTGTTAAATGGAATTGTTGAAAGTGGGTTTTCATTTATTATAGGTGAATTGAAAAAAATAAAGGGATGCATGTAGGGAACTATGAAAGGTTTGGCCTCTAAATAACCCTACATCAAACCTCATAATACCAAAGGGTAATGGATATGGCCATAGGTGTTCACCTTGTTTAAATTCACTATTGTGAAATCTCTTCCTTTAATCCTCTATCAACTCAAAAATGTTGAAAGTTTCATTGAACTGTTTATTGAGTTGTTATGACATTTTGAATAGGTTATATGCAATCAATTATATTAAGAGGGTATAATGTATATTAAACTGGTTCGACTGTGTGAAAAGGAAATGGAATTATTTCCTTATTTCAGTTAAAATTATATATACATATATTATTATAGGTAGGGGTGTGTATATACACCCTATAGGACCTTAAAGGATTGGGGTATATATACACATCGATGTATTTAATAATAATTATACAAACATAACTATAGATAATAAAATATATAAATATGACTAACATTAACGTTCATAATAATTGTGAGTCAATTTAGGGATGTTTTAATATGAGAACAACTGATTATTATGAGGAATTATTGTATGTAGTCAATTGAATAAATGATGTATGAAATAAGGTTATGTATATATATACAATGACTATATTTTTAGGATTTACAATTACATATATATTTTAAAAAGAATAAAGATAATAATCAAGTTTGATTATGATATAACATTTTTCTGTGTCAAACTAATAACTAGGTTTGATTATATATTAAATGGATTGTGTCAAACTATTAAATGAGTTTTAAATAATATATTATTATATTTTTATATGAATTTGACTATGTCAAATGTTTGATAGTTTGGGATATATTTATATTAATTCAATTGTGTCAAATGTTTAATTTTTTGGTTTATGTTGATAATCATTCGACTGTGTTGAATGTTTATTTGATTGGGATATGAGTTTGGCTATAAGTTAATATTTAGGTTAACATTGAATCCTTGAGTCTTGGTAAAGTTGTAGAATAATAATGAATTGAGTAGATAAAAATATTTTTTTATTTGATAGGGTAAAAAACTAGGTTTTACAGGGATCCTGGAACCATAAAAGTGAAATACAAAAGTATCAACAAGCCAAACCAAGGCCGCCCAAAAAAAATAAAAAAATAACAATACCATACTAAAAGTAAGGAAAATAGAAACATCAAAGATTAGGATAAGGGTCCCTCCAATGGGTCTTCTTCTTCCTTGAGATTCTTCACAGGGCTATCCTGCTTAATCTTTGAGATCTTAGCCTATGTGTGGTTGTTAAGTCCTTCTGTTGCCTCTCCTAGAAGAATCATACATGGTCTCTTCTACCCTTGGACCTATAGGGGAGTCTTCTTCATGGGGGCCAATTTTGGGGAACCAGGTGAGGGGGGGTCTCCATGATCTTTGGAAACTATTTGATAAGGGTTTGAATAGGCTTAGAGGACCAGATGAAATATTACATAATGGATTTAACCTACTTATGAAGGGTATTCCACTCTTGTATAAGATTGCTGAGGGTCAGCCCTTCCTCCTACACCTTGAAATTGAAATTATCTAGTTGTGCCTTGTTATTTTTCATCTCCTCCAACATAATGGATTTACCCTTCTAGGTAGTCTCCTCAAAAGTTCCCTTGTCAAGGGTGATCAACTTGGGTTTGGGTATGAAGAGATTTGGGAGAAGGTCACTGATAGGGGATTTGCAAAGATTAGCTTGGGGCATGCACATGAAAGTATAGTAGGATCTTGGGGTGGGATCCTCCTATAGGGAGTCCTCCACAATAGAGGATCCCTCTTAGGGGACCTCTCATCCTTGCAAGGTTTGGCCATGTTTGATGAGTAGTAGAATTAGCCCCTAGTATAAGATAGGGTTGGTCTCATTTACTTGATGAGCCAAGGTAGTGAATTCTAGAGATTTAAGTAAGAAGAAAGGTAGGATTATCTTATAGCTTAGAAAGTGATTCAATAACAAAAAATGATGAGAAAATATTAAGGTATAATTACCATCTAGGGTTATATAGCGCATTACCTAGAGACAAATTTTTAGACAGTCACAAGGAAGGTCCACTTGGGGGAAAACCTTCTTGTCAATATTCAAAAACTCATTCATATGAAAGAATAATTTAAGGAGGTCTTAATTTTTTATTTGGTACTTTAAAGCTTTATTCCCCTCACAAGACATGCTAGTAGCCTCCCCAATAAATTCCTCCATAACAGTGATTTTTATGCCCAAAATTATCACCTTGCATTTATTCCAGGTTGCTACAAATCCTTGGGCTATGTCAGTGTCATGATTAGTGATTATAACCATAAAATTTATGAGCCACCCACATTTAAGTATCTTCCAAACCATTTTTTGCCTTTATACTTCCATGCATGAAATGGGCTTAAACCTTTCCCTATCTCCTCCCATTGAAGAGATGGCAACAAAGCCAAGGCAAGCAGGCAAATGGTTCTAGAGAGAATGAGTTTAAATAATGTGAATGATGCTTTGGAAACCCATTGTTATTACCCTATATCAATTACACCTCCTCATATGATCATAATTATGGATCATCATATTTAAAATCCACCCCTTGAATGAAATATTACACACTTGTGGTGACATGGTGTCCCATTAAAATAGTGGTTCTTTCATCTCATAAGGATTTAAATATGTATTATAAACATTTATTTCTTCATGCCAATTAGTTAAAAGGTGGATTTCTACTCCAATGTTGGCTAGTTGATCCACTACCCCATTAGTTTATCGGTTAGTATACATAATTTGAAGATGTGTCATTCTCTCAAGAGTTGCTTGGCATTATCCATGATGTCTTTGATAGTATGAGAGGAGGTTATTTTTACTTGAAAATCATTTAGGATATTAATGAATCACCCTCTACTATGATTCTTTTTAGTTTGAGTCAAAAATCCAACTAGATACCCCAAAGGGCTTCCTTGGCCTCTACAAGGTGATTTTTTTGGGTTCCCAAAGGTCCTACACAAGTGGATAGCATGTCTTCTTTTGAGTTCCTTATGACTCCTAATATACCTACAAGGCCTGGGTTACCTTTAGATGTGCCATCAAATTTTAATTTCACCTAACTTTCTAGTAGATCTTTCCAACTTGTATGTTTATGAATAATAGATTTTGAGGGGGAGCTTAGGTGTTAAACTATGTCCTAGTTACTAAAAATATGTAGTGATAAAAGAGATCTAGGTTCTTTGTCTTTGGGGGGAAAAGCTTTCCAATTTATAGAAATAGCCTAACAGAGATGGAGGAAAACCTCTTTAGGTTGGTGCTTTTATTTAAGAAGAGGTCATCATTGTAGACTTTATAGACACACCAAAACCAATGTAAGAGATAGGCACCATAGGAATTCTAGAGAGAGGAGATTCTAGGGATGTTTTCATTGTATTATGAGGTCAAGGACATTATTTAGTTTGACCCGCATTAGGATGAATTTATTTAGCAACTAGTTAAATAGTGTCGAGTTGAAATAACCTATAGGAATAGGTGATGGACCAAATCCTCTGCATTCTAGAATATAGGGTATCTATTGGGGATAATTAGTCCTCTTTTATCTAGATTATCCACCATCAAAAAAATTTCCTACACTACTAGCCAAAAGAAGAAATTAACTTTAGGATTCAAATGCTTGACCTAAAGATTTTTCCCAAATTCTATTCAATTTCTAGATTAAGATCAATGGCATGTCTTGAGGCCACTGATTATGATCCATTGTCTTCAGCAACCCATATAAAGTGATGTTCCTTTTGAAAAGGATGAATATGGATCTAACTCATCAAAGAGTTGAGGGATTGAATAACTAGTGATTATTCAACTAAGAATCCTTCACAAGGGAGTATTTTATAGCATTTTACACCTTCATTCATCACTCAATAATCTTTGATTTTAGTTCCCCATATTTGCTTGAGGTCTCTATACCAGCCAACCTAAATCTGTTATGAGGACGAGGGAGTAGAGGACAGCCAGGCATCTTCCCAAAAGTCAATTTTCTCACCATTGTCAAATTCCATATGATGCATTTATTTAGGAGATCCTTGAAATTAGTGATAGATTTTTAGAAGGCAGATCCATCCATATAACCTTCCTCCCATAGTAAGTCATCTGCTTCCACTCTTTTTAGGTATTTAGCTTTGATAATAGTTGCCCATTCATTATTTTTCTTCATAAGTTGCCAACCCATTTTTGCTAGTAGGGCTCTATTCATAGATTTTATACTTCTCAGGGTAAGGCCTTTATTTACTTTAGGAAGACAAGATTTTTCTCATGCAATGAGATTATATCTACATCTTTCTTTAGTGCCCCTCCATAAGAAGCTTTTTTGGATTTGTTCAATTTTAGTGGCCACTTTTGGAAGGCATTCTAAAAAATAGATATCTGGTAAACATGAATGTTGTGGATCAAGGAGTTGAGTATAAATCCATCAACTCTTTTGATTTTAAAATAATGAATAAAGCTTGATTCGGATTGTATATGGTTTGATAACTTTATATAAATAATGGTTTTGTGCATATGTTTTGATAGAGTTATTAAAAATATCAAATGGCTAGTTATTAAAGTTTAGCTGAAATAATGCATATTATATAAGTTGTTGGGTAATTTGATAATTTTTATATTAAATCTAAAATAATACTCCATATAAAGATGTTTATTCACTATGTATATTGTGTGCAATATTTAACATAATAAGGATTTATGGATATATGTTATATATTGAATGTTTAGTTAAAATTCTAAGTTTATAGAATATAATTACTAAATCATAAATATTTTATAATTAATAAAAGATTGGTTTTGTTGTCTGATTAGAAAATATGAACAAGATTTAAAATACGTTCAAATTAATAAAAGTTGAGGAAATGACTTTTACATTTACATAACTATATTAAGTAACTAGTAGTCTAGATATGATTGTTACCTAGATGGCAAGATTCTATTGAGGACTGTATTTTAATTTATTTATTATTCTATAATAAATTATAGGATCATAGGTTCATTACATTTTATTTGATGGGCTGAATGAATGAAAATGATATTTTCATATTTAGTATATTTAATTTGCTAATAAGGAATATTCTATTAGAATCTATTGGTTTTATATTATTATATTTTAACTAGATCTCACATTCATGACACTAAATAAGTAGTGGACAGATTTCACTAGCTTAATTGGCACCATCAATGCAATATGAGGAGTAATCTGATTAAGTGGTGTGTATGAAATTGATTGATTTTAGAGATCATTAATTATTGAAAACTTTAACCAAAGTAATGTTTTTATTAAACATTATCATTTCATATGTTGATATAGTTTACATATTTGTGAGGTATCATGTTAGAATGGATTTGTTTATGATACACATTATGTATTAGATATCTTCAACACATAAGGTCTGGTTTATCACTCTAGATTCTTGCACTGTCATTATCTACCCATTCGTGAAGGGAGGGCCATTACCTTATTTGGGAGATAGTGACATTACCTTAAGGCCATTACCTTAGGGCCATTACATGATATATGGTTCATGTTTGGTTTGAAAAATTTCTTAGATTATGCTTTCCCTCTAATTGGAGTAATACACTAGAGACTACACTTGAGATTGCATATTGATACATGAGTCATGGAGACTCTACTTCATGGAGCTTTGTATCATGTCTTAATATTTGAAATATTATTATGTATTGATGAAAAATATAATATTTATACATTATAATTCTACAGCAGTATCTATAATACTATATCAACCATGGTTGAATATTTACTATTTTATATATGATTAGATGCAATATTTATGGTTATTTAGTATTATTCATGATTATTATATGTTTATGGTGATCCTTAGTTAAGTAGATTAGATATAAACCTTTTGGTTAATTAAATTGATAAAATTAGTTAAATATCTTTAATTAGGTTTCCCATGGTGAAATCTATATAATGAATATGTGTAATTAAATTTTTTAAAAATACTATATTATGGTAAAACCCAATGGGGTTGTTACATTGTGGTATCAAATCTGAGGAAAAATATTTATGATTTAATGTGTTTAATAACACAAAATTATTCTCCTGATAAGCAATAATAATAATGTTGAATGCTAGACCAAGAGGTGAGGGTACTTCGAATACCAAACCCCATGTTCATCCAAATTAGTTTTTCACTGAGCAAGCTACACAGATGGACCTAATCCTTACAACCATGAAAGATACTAGGGATTGAATTATAGCCCTAGAGGAAGAAGTGCATAGACATGAAGAGGAAAATACTCAAGAGGAAATTGAAGAGAATTCTGATGACTAGGAACATATTCAAGAGCTGAGGCATGAGGAAGTGTCATAGGATGTGAGACTTCAAGTAGCAGTAGAGTTGGCATGTGACATAAAAAAAGGTGAATCTACCCAAGTTTGATGGAACTATATTGAGAGGTGGAGTTGAAGTATGGTTGAAAAAAATTGAGAAGTATTTTGAGATTTAGAATTATTCTAAAATCATGAAAGTAGTTTGGGGAGCTTATCAACTTTTTGGTGAAGTAGCAACTTGGTGGGCAAACAAGAAGCTCAAGATGAACCTCGACTCAAACACCACTACTTGAGAATAATTTGTGACACTGTTTAAGTCATGATGGATTTCACATCTACATTGTAATCAAAAGCTTATGTATTTTTAGAATCTTAAGCAAGGGGATGAGAGGTTCAAAATTAGGAAATTTATTATGGGATTGAAACCCAAATTGGCCATGAAGTAGATGTGCTTGGTCTATATACCATGGATCAGTGTCGATAAGGTGGTCAAGAAAGAAAAAAATTGAAATCTCTTGTCCAAGTTAGAGATAAGTTTAAAAATAAATTTGGAAATTCTAAACCAGATTTCAAAAAGAATAACTAAAATCATAGGAGTGGAGACTCCAAGGGGAAGTTTAAGAATTAAAATGCCAAGTTTAACAATGGTTCAAGGAATAAAAAACTTGGTAATGGTTTGAAGGGTTGTTTCAAGAGAAACTAGTAGAATGAGAAGAAAGGACCAGTTGTAGGTTGCTTCATTTATGGAGGTGACCATTTTACTCAAGAATATCCTTAGGGCAAATCAAAAAACAAGGGTTCAACTTCTCAACAAGGTAGATTTTAGTAATAGATTCATGCAATTATTGACAATTGATAGGCTGAGTATCAAGCTTCACCCATAGAAATATCAAGTATTTTATTTGATCATATAGTTTCTATTTTGATTAACATACAAGCTAAAAAATATTTCATTGCTTCTATAATACTTAGTAAATTATCTATAAAATTTGGCATTATGGAAAATGCATGGTCGGTATAATATGGGAATGAATCTAAGGTCAAAGTTATCAAGTGTTTATTTGAAGTAGAGATTAGGTTACCAGAGTTAACTATGATAATATATCTTTATGCAGCACCATTTGGATCATATGATGTGATGCTAGGAGTTAATTGGATTGTGAATCATAAAGATAAGGTTCATTATTTTCTAAAGAGGGTTGGGTATCAAGATGATTTTATTAATCAAATATAACTTTAGGGAAAGAGAAGGGAGTTGAAGCTAAGGAAGATTTATATAATTTAACTCAATAAAGATCAAAAGAATCTAAGGATACCATATATCTAAGATTATCCTTTTTTAATAAAATTTCATGACATGTTTTTAGAATAATTACTAGGATTTCCACCTAAGCTTGAGTTTGATTTCTTGATTGATATCATACCTAAATTGAAACTATAGTCTAAGGTGATGTATAGAATGATAACCACTAAATTGGTTGAATTAAAGGCATAACTTTAGGAGTTATTATTGAAATGATTGATTATACCAAGTGTATCACCATTAGGTGAATTGGTTTTCTTCATTAAAAATAAAGATGACACTCTTTGCTTGTGCACAGATTACAAGATGTTGAATAAAGAAATGATAAATAATAGATATCCATTGCCACACATAGATGATCTCATTAATCAAATGTGAGGATAAATAATATTTTCTAAGATTGATCTTAGATCAGGGAATCATTAGTTGAGATTCCATGAAGAGGATATTCCAAAACTAGTGTTTAGAACTTGACATGGGTACTACGAGTTCATAGAACTACCATTTGGATTGAAAAATAATCTAGCAACATTTATAAATCTTATGATTAGTGTGTTCATAGATTACCTAAATCATTTTGTTTTGATTTTTCTAGATGAAATCCTCATTTATTCCAAGGATGAAGAATAACACTTGTAGCATCTAGAATTGATTTTATAACATTTATGGAAACATGCGTTATATGAAAATTTATTTAAGTGTGCATTTTTCCAATAAAAAATATAGAATTTAGGTTATATTATCTCAAAAGATGGTATTTCAGTGGATCTAGCAAAGTTAAGAGCCATAATGGAGTGGCCATCACCAAATAATGTGCATGAGGTAAGGATTTTCATGGGATTATAGGGATATTATAGGAAATTCATTCCAAATTTATCTAATATAGATAATCTAATTACCTCTCTTCAATGAAAGAATGAAAGTTTCATTTAGTTAGATAAGTGTGAGGTAGCCTTTTAGAAATTGAAAAAGAGGTTTACTTTAGCACCAATGCTAAGAGTTCTATATCTTAATGGTCAATTCTTAGTGATCATCAATGTATCTAGTGATGGACTTAGAGGAGTTCTTATGCAGGATGGCTCAGTGGTAACCTATGAGTCTAAGAAATTGAAGTTGTATGAGATGAATTATTCCACTCATGACCTTAAACTTGTGGCAATTATGCATGTTTTATAAGTTTGGAAGCATTATCTATTAGGAAACTTATTTGAGATCAAGATTGATAACTTGGGACTCAAGTACATATTCACCCAACTAAACTTGAATGCTCGTCAAAGATGATGGTTAGAGTTCTTATTTGATTATGATTTTGATATTAATTATATCAAAGGTAAGGAGAATAGAGTAGCTGATGCTCTAAGACATAAGAGATACATAGCATCTATGGATACTATTAGGAGTAATTTAAGAGATCAAGTGACCAAAATATTAATAGGAGATGAATTCTATGATCAAGTCAAGAAATCATTATTTAAGAATGTTCACAATCCTAAGTATAAATGATTTAGAATACAGATTGATGGTCTTTTACATTAAAATTATAGTATGTATGTGCATGATAGAGAGAATATGAGGAACATAATTCTAAAACAAATGCATAATTCTCCATAATTATGACATATAGGAGTAACCAAGATCATGGCTAAGATTAGACCACTCTATTTATGGAAAGGAACCAAGAGAGATGCAGTGAATTTTGTTTCTCATTATTTAAAATGTTAGTGTGTGAAAGTTCAACATGTGTATCAACTAGATTTTTATATCCACATGACATACCATAATAGAAGTGAAAAGTGATTAGTATGGACTTCATTTAAGGTTTGTCATTATCATAGAATAGACATGACATGATCTTGGTTGTAGTTGATAAACTAACCAAGGTAGCCCACTTCATACCATGCAACTTGACAAATGATGCATCTATGCTTATGAAGAGGTTTATAAAATAAGTGTATTAATTACAAGGTTTTTAAAGAAAAGATCATTTAGGATCAAGATTTGAGGATGAATTCTAAATTTTTGTTGATTCTAAATATAGATTTGAGTACATAGTTAAACTTTAGCACTACTTTTCACCCATAAATTGATGGATAGATAGAGTGAGTTAACTAGGTTTTAGAAGATATCCTTCATATGTATTGCATGGATTAAAAATACAAGTGGTAAGAGTACATTTCATTGGTTGACTTTGTTTATAATAACTCATACCAATCATCATTAAAGATGGCTCCATTTGAGGTATTATATGTAAGGAGGTGTAGACCACCAATAAATTAGGATGGCTTAAAAGACAGTAATATTTGGACCTAAGATTATTTTAAAAATAGAAGAGAAAGTTAGGATATTTAAGCAGAGGTTGGTTAAGGCCAAAAATGGACTAAAAAAATATGCTGATCTGAAGAGAATAACTAAGCAATTTTCTATAGGTGATAAAGTGTTCATGTGGGTTAAGCCTTTGAAAATCTCAATTAAATTTGGAAAGATAATGAAACTTTCACCGAGATATGTGGGACCATTCGAGGTTTTGGAAGTGGTAAATATTGTAACATATAGGCTTGCATTTCTACTAACTCTATCTATTTTTCATAATGTCTTCTATGTGTCTTATCTTAAAAAATACATTGTGGATCCTTCACATGTGTTAGATTGAAATGTTTTGCAGGTTTTGGACCCCAAGTTGGTCATGGTAGAATCAATCAGAGTAGTTGACACTCATAAAATCTATTTACATAATAGATAAGTGTCATGGTGTAAGTTATAATGAGACCAATATTCTAAATATAGTGCTACTTGGGAGGACAATGATGAGTTTTACAAGCTATTTCCACATTTGTTTGCTTGATTTATTGCTACATATTATATTATTTTCTATTGAATAATATTTTAAATTCATAACTTGTGTTTGAATAAATGTCATCAGAATGATGACCAACTTTAGGGGGAAGGATGTCACATCATGATTTCTCTCTTAAGATAAATAACCTATTTGATCCATGGATTATTATGATTGATTACTTGATTAAATAATATTTGATTAAGATTTATGACATATATGTATTATGGGACATTTAGGTGTTGCTTAATTTACATGATTAGTTTTCTATGAGCTAGTAGTATTTTTATATTATGTACATTATGATCATATTTGATTAATTATACAATATTATTTTATTGATATAATGATGTTTTGAGTGAACTACATTCATTTTTGTGAGGTGGATGTAGGATAGATTCATACCTTAGAGTGTGATAGAGAGAGAGAAACATTGTAGAGGGTGGTTTAGATGGAGACATTGGGGGATGACAAAAAATGAATCTATAAACCCTTGCACATACCACATTTGTATTTCATGATTTTGTGATCAGTTGTTTGATAGATAGTTGTAGTATTTTTTGTTTTACATTTGAATGACAACTATGATATTTTATGTTTTCACTAATCTATTTACTATTAATTATCAAGTTGATTTGTTATAATGATTTCTCTAATTTAGTGATCATACGTAGCTTATCTTGTTTAAAAAAATTGCTTAGTTGAATAAGTGAATTCATATATATTTTACTTATCTTACTGCCTTATTAAGTATGGTTGTATAGTGTAACATTATGATGTTATGACAAATTCCATAATTGTTATTTGATCTTTAGGATTTAGATAATAACAATTAAATATTATTATTATAAAATATATGTTAAATCAAATGTCATAAGATATAAATAACATTAGTTTTAAATATCTTTATATTTGATTAACTATTTGACCAAAGGTTTGATATTCATAATATATGTTAGATAAATGAATATATTCATTTAAATTTTTAAATGATTTTAGGAAATCATTATAATTGCAAAGTATGTTTTTGGATAACATTTCAATATTAAACTATAGTCTTGTAATACTTAATTGTATTTCCATGCCATATAATCATTATTTTATTTGGTTGATATTTGTTACATGGAAATATAATGGTTATTGTCTAAGTTGATAGTAATTGCATGGAATAAAAATTGGGGCTATGTGACTTATGGTTTAGTTGGTCAATTTTGGGAATAGATTATTTATGTCAATGTCATTAAAATTTTACAAAGAATATAAAATGATTATTTAGGGATTATATGGAAGTCTCAATATGATCAGGGGTTCTAATCATCTGTTGACTCTGAGTTAACCATCATTTGAAAAAAATCATGGAGATTTTTTTGTGGCTACATGGTGATGGACTATAGAGTTTTATTGAGAAATTTTTACATGCATTTTATGAGTCAATTTTGCTTGAATAAAATGGAGGATAAATTAGAGGAAAGTAAGGTGATGGGAAGAAATAAAATAAAATAAGTGTTGTTGGGAGATGATAAAGGCATAGGGGAAGTTGCAGACATAAAGGGAAAGATTAAAAATATTTGAGCTTAGAAGGATTCAACATACTTGTTATAATATACCAGTTAGTTTTGTACTTGAGTTTTTATGTGTTAGTGTTAAATGGAATTGTTTAATTGAATAGTGTATTTTTCATTTATTAGAAATGAATTGAAAAAAAATAAGGGGTTGTATGTATGGATCTATGGAAGGCTTGGACTCCATATAACCCTATATCCAACCCCATAATCCCAAAGGGTAAGGGGTAGGGCCATAGGTGTTTGCGTTATATAAATTCACTAGTGTGAAATCTCTACCTTTAACCCTTTATCAATTTAAAAATGTTGAATGTTTCATTGAAGTATTTATTAAGTTGTTATGACATTTTGAATAGGTTATATATAATCAATAATATTAAGAGGGTATACTATATATTAAACTAGTTTGACTATGTGAAAAAGAAATGGGGTTGTTTCCTTATTTTGATTAAAAAGTATATATATATATATATATATATATATATATATATATATATATATATATATATTATATAGGAATGGGTGTGTACATATATCCTATAGGACCTTGACATCCTAGGGTATACCCTCTTAATGTGTATATATACCTTAGGATGTCAAGTTCCTCTAGGGTGTATATACACACCCATGCCTATAATAATGTGTGTGTGTGTGTGTGTGTGTGTGTGTGTGTGTGTGTGTGTGTGTGTGTGTGTGTGTGTGTGTGTGTGTGTGTGTGTGTGTGTGTGTGTGTGTGTGTATCAAAATAAGGAAATAACCCCATTTCCTTTTTACATAGTCAAACTAATTCAATATACAATATACCATCTTAATGACTAGTATTAACATTCACAATAACTATGTGTCAATTTAGGGATGTTTTTATATGAGAATGATTGGTTATTATGAGGAATTATTATATGCATTTAATTGAATAAATGATATATGAAATCAGGTTGTGTATATATACAATGACTATATTCATAGGGTTTATGATTACATATATATTTGAAAAGAATAAAGATAAAAACCATTTTTTATTATGATATAACATTGGTTTATGTCAAACTGATAACTAAGTTTGATTATATATTAAATGTATTGACTCAAACTATTAATTGATTTTAAAATATTATATCATAATTGACTATGTCAATTTGTAGACTGAGTAAGGTTTCCTAAATTAGAATTGACAGTGTTGTACTATTGAATGATTATATTTTTGTATGAATTTGACTATGTCAAATGTTTTATAGTTTGGGATATATTTATATTAATTTGACTATGTCAAATGTCTAATTTTTTGGATTATGTTGATAAGCATTTGACTATGTCGAATGTTTATTTTATTGGGATATGCAATTGGCTATAAGTTAACATTTAGGTTAATGTTGAAGCCTTGAGTCTTTTTTAGGTTGTAAACTAAGCATTAATTGAGTAGATAAAATTATATTATGTCTTTTGATTTTTAAATAATGAATAAAGCTTGATTGGGATTGCATTTGGTTTGATAACTTTATATAAATAATGGCTTTGTGCATATGTTTTGGCAAAATTATTAAAATTATGAAATGGTTAGTTATTGAAGTTTAGTTAAAACAATGCTTATTATAGAAGTTATGTTAGGTGATTTGGAAATTTGTATATTAAATCTGAAATAATACTCCATACCGAGATGTTTATTCACTTTGTATATTATATGTAGTATTTAACATAACAAGGATTTATAGATATTTGTTATATGTTGAATGTTTGGTTGAAATTCTAAGTTTATATAATTTAATTGATAAATCATGGATATTTTGTAATAAATAAAATATTGATTTTATTGTTTGATTGAGAAATATGAACAAGATTGAAACTAGGTTTAAATAAATAAAAGTTGAGGAAATAACTTTTATAGTTACATAGCAATATTAAGTAACTGGTAGTCTATATATGATTCTTACCTAGATGGTAAGATTATATTGAGGACTATATTTTGATTATGTTTATTATTTTTTAATAAATTATAGGATCATATATTCATTCATTTTATTTTATGGGCTAAATAAATGAATGAAAATGATATTTCAGTACTTAACATATTTTATCTGCTAATAAGAAATATTTTCTTAGAATCTATTAGTTTTATATTATTTTATTTTAATATAATCTCACATTCATGACACTAAATAAGTGGTGTATGGATTCCATTGGCTTAATTAACATCATCAATGTAATATGAGGAGTAATCTAATTGAGTGGTGTGTATGAAATTGACTGATCCTAGAGATCATTAATTATTGAAAACTTTGACCAAAGTAATGTTTTGATTAAACATTTTCATTTCATATGTTGATATAGTATTCATATGTGTGTGATATCATGTTAGAAAAAAATTATTTATAATACACATTATGTATCAAATATATTCAACACGGGTTCTAGTTTATCACTATGGATTTTTATACCATCATTATCTACCCATCTATGAAAGGAGGGACATTCCCTTGTTTGGGACATAGTGTGGGGGATATATGGTCTGTGGTTGGTGTGAAAAATCACTCAAATGATGCTCTTTATATAGTTGGAATACTATAATAGAGACTACAATTGAGATTACAGATTGATACATGAGTCATGGAGACTCTGCTCCATGGAGATTTGTATCATGTTTTAATATCTGAGATATTATTAGGTATTTCTGAAAACTATATAAAATTTATACATTATACTTCTACAACAATGGTTGTAACATTATATTAGTCATTGTTGAATTTCATTTATGATTAGATGCAATGTTTATGGTTATTCAATATTGTTCATGATTGTCATATTCATTGATGGTGTACTTAGCTATGTGGATTAAATATAAACCTTTTTGTTAACTAAATTAATATAGTTAGTTAGAGATCACCAATTAGGTTTATTGTGGTGAAATTTATATGATGAATATATGCAATTAAATTTTAAAAAAATACTATACTTTGATAAAACTCAATGTGGTTTTTACACATTGAATTCTCATTGGACCCTTGCTTGAGTTTTAAAATCTACACATAATATATTTTTTCACCAATGTTGATAAATAAGTGTGATGGAAACTAATATACCAAAGGGTTGAATTATTTAACTAACTGTAGAGGGATATCATAGAACCATCACAAAATAGATTAGTTGAGGCTTTTTATAATTAATTTGGTTAATAATTTGTCATTATAAGCATAATCAAAGCATGTTACATGAAATTATTGAAGATTATTTTAAGGATCATTTTCAAATTCATAGATTTTTACCTTAGGATCTACAAATCCTATTGGTAATGGGTTAGATGGTATCTTAGGTTCTAAAGGATTATGTAGAAAGGTATGGGAATACACACACACACACACACACACACACACACACACACACACACACACACACACACACACACACACACACACACACACACACACAAACACACACACATCTTTATCTAATTAAAATAGATTAACATGTAATTATGTAATAATTTTCTCAAGAGAGTGTGAATTAGGAAAGGTTGGTGATGGACCATGTTTAACAATCAAAGGAGGTGTATATGATGCCTGTGTAAAAATGAGAGTATAGATCTATTAGAAACCAAATGATTCCCCTATACCTAGATATGATGTCACATATATCACTATAGATGTTGATATAGGAATAAAATGAATAGTAAAAAATAAAATAATTGAAGTGGGAGTAGAAGATTGATCTGATTTATTTTGTTCATTAGTTTTAATGTATATTAATGGGCCAATCTTATTTAGATTGGAATTAAGATATTTAATGAATTATTTTCATCTATTTTATTTGATTTAGATTTATCAGTCTCAATGGTCATGAAAATTCCATCAATAGGGTGTGTAGTATGACTTATAAGATTCAAAAATGTACAATTGTTCTTATTCCCAAGCTATACTTAATTTTATAAAATTTTGACATAATTGTGCTTGTATTCTAGAGAATCATGATGTGATATAATATTATAAAAATATGAGTTTTAGAAGTCTTGATAGTATACATTATTAATTTTATCCTTTTAGTATCCATTTTTAATTTTTTAATAAATCAAATATGATAAACACCAAACCTATTACTAACAAACAATCAACATATCAATAGGTGTGATTAGGTAAGGTGTGTTTGATTTATAGTCTCGTAGATATACTAATCTGACTGATAAATATTGAATAATGCCCAAAATGGAACTAACTATGAAGAATTAAATTATCCCATAGCTTCACTATTTTTTTTTTGAGGGACATTGTGAGTAACTTCCCCAGGATAACCACTTACCAATGCAATACAAAATCAAAGGGTCAAAAGGCTTCTTATGGTTGAAAAAGGAAAAAACCTAGGCATTATCAATATATAATGAGGTATGTGGAAACTCAAATCCACATATATTGTTGTCTAATGAATTAATTATTATATAAGTACCCATCACACTATGACTTGGGTAAAATTGAAGACCACTTTTCCTAAAATTACAACTCCTAAGTTTTGCAACTATTATAACATAACTCTTTAAATAAAGAAAATAAATAAAATGAAATACAACAAGAGAAAATATTTTTGTACATAGAAATTAATAATTAAATATAAAACCCTAAGTTCAAATACAAATCCTAGAGTAGTGCTCAATCAAATCTAGGAAAGGATGATCAAACTTATCTTTAGTGTCTAGGAATCATAAATTCAGTTGAAACCCTAGAAAAAATATAAAAATAAATGCTAAAAAATGTATGAGGTCCCCAATATGTTTTTCCCTATTTTTTATTTAACAAGTAAAATTTGTTTAATAGGTGTAAATATTGAAAATCCATTCAAATTTTAATATATGACATTTAAACATAAATATGAATGTAAAATATAATTAATTAATATGGGGATTGAAAAGTGATATGTGCTACAAATAATAAGTACAACAAAATAAAATATACATAGCTTTTTTTAAATATATAGTTAAATATAATTGATTTATGATAATAGAAACCAAGGTAAATTAATATTGTTCTTGTTCAGGATCAGACATGGGATTTGAAGATGCTTCTTGATAGGCTTGCACACCCTAGACAATAATGTAGGCAACTTATGTCCTTTGACTGTGGACCTGTTTGTGTTTATTATAAAAAAATAATGACTATTACCATTATGTGACTGTGTCTACTAATTAGGATTATATGATTCAATTATGTTTATACCATGAAAATATCATTATTTTCCTTCTCTTTACTTTGAAAACCCTAGTGGTCTTTGTTAGAGATAAAAACCTACAAAAAAAACATGTGGGTTGTAATGGACGTTGTTGGCCCCAATAACCCCTTTGATGATTAAATATTTTATACATATATAGATATTTTTAGTATTATATTATTTTCTATTATCATTATTTAAATATTGAAAAAAAAATGAAAAGAAATAATGTTACCTCATAAAATGAAATAAGTCGAGAGAGAGAGAGAGAGAGAGAGAGAGAGAGAGAGAGAGAGAAGAGAGAGAGAGAGAGAGAGAGAGAGAGAGAGAGAGAGAGAGAGAGAGAGAGAGAGAGAGAGAGAGAGAGAGAGAGAGAGTTGACAAGTGGAGAAACCATCAACTAGAAAAAATCTACTATATTATTAAAACCATTTAAAACAAATGTATCTAAGTACAATATCAAGAATAGTCCAAGAGAAAGATATAAGACTATCTTCAAACTAAAAAATGCATCATAATAATGCAAGATCAAAATTTTTAATAGAAGAGAAGAGGATGGAGCTCTTTAAATAGAGAAAAATGAAGAATGAGGGAGTTAAAATAATCCTATCATGACCTTATAAGTCCTCCTTAGTGTGTTCTAAATGTTTTATTCCCTAAAGAGTGAAGGTAAGTGTGTAGCATGTGGAGGGAGGAGTTAATTATGCAAGTAACTCCCAAATCCAACAAGTGGACAAAAGAGGTGAGAGACACCTCATATATATATAGGATAAAGTGAACTTATAATAAAAATAAATGCACACCTAAAAAAAAGTTAGGATAAACCTAAAGAGATTAAAATTAACCTAAATAAATTTATTCTCCAACACTCCCCCTTCTTAGAGGTGGGATCTAAAGATGCTTATTGATAGGACCACACTCCCTAGACAATAATGTGGGAAAGTTGTGTCCTTTAACTATAGACTTGTTTATGTTGATTATATAAAAAATAATAACTATTACTCCTTATGTGCCTATGTCTACTAATCAGGATGGGATGCTTTAATTATGTTTTTTCTATGCAAGGATCATTTTTTTCCTTTGCTTTGATTTTGAAACACTAGTAGTATTTATCAAAGATATAAACCTACAAAAATAAATTGGGGGTGGTAGGGGAGGGTGTTGGGTGTAATGGGATAAGTTGAACCTAATAATCCTCTTGATTATTTATCATTTATTACATATATGGATACTATTATTATAAAATTATTTTGCAATATCATTATTTAAACATTGAAAATAAAGTGAAAAATAATGATGTTACCTTGCAAAGTGAAACAAGTCATAAAAAAGATAAGAGTTGACAAGTGAGAAAACCATAAAATAGAGAAAAACCCTAAAATATTATTATATGTCTTACAAATAAATATATCCAAGTACAATATAAATAAGAAGCTAAGAGAGAAAAAAATGGCTTCAAGCCAAAAGAGGCATCACAAGAATGCAAAAGCAAGATTGTTCATAGAAGAGAAGAGGAGAGAGATATTTAAATAGAGAAAGAGGAAGTATGATGGATTTAAAATATTCCTATCATTACCTTATAAGGACTCCTTAGTGTGTTCTAGATGTCCTATTACCTAAAGAGTGAAGATAAGTGTATAACATGTAGGAAGAGAAGTTACTTATGCAAGTAACTCCCAAATCAAAAAAGTGGACAAGATAGGTGATAGACACCTCATAAATTCATGATAAAGTAAATTTATAATAAAAATAAATGCACACCTAAAATAAACTTAAGATAAAACTAAATATCTTAAAATGAATGCAAATAAGGTTAACCTACACCACTCCCCCTTAAGCTTATTTTGGGGTAGCAAAAGTGGAGAAAACCTTTTACAAAAAATAAATGGAGTTGAAATTACACAATACTACATCTTCGTAGAAATTTAATTTAAGAGGAATTACAAAGTTATTATTTTAAGAGAAGAAAGAAGTAGATAATTTTTTCTAAGAAGATTGCAAAGGCAAATGTGTGATTATCAACAATCTCTAAGAATCATCTTTGTATAATATGGTCATTTTTTAATAGAACAACGACCAAAAAAAGGATAAATAATACACTAAAACTTAAAAAAAAAACAAGTTAACACCAGTATTTCATCTCAAATAAATAATATGCCATAAAATGATCTACATACAAATAATGTAATAAAAATAGATATAATAAAGGTAAATTTATCAAAAGATAACTTCCATCACAAAGTGTGAAATCTGACATGATAAAAAGAAGGAATTAGTCACAAATAATTACCTCTAATAAAAGCATATTTTATTTTCAACATAAAAGCAAGGAATGCATAAAAGGTTTGAGTTTATCAAAAAGAAGACAAAGAAAGCATTCTGCTTGTAAAAGATATTCATCATGAAGTAATATAAGAATTATCACATGAAGACACATAAAAGTCTCTAAAAGATCCAATATTTTAAGGAATCTATTGAGCCCATTTTCAACACCCCCTCTTTTTATTTTTAAATTCAAGAGTTTTTAATTGATTCTATCATATTTATGACTTTATCATAACATTTAAAACTATTAATTGAAGGTCTTAGTTCATTACATCATTTGAATATGAATTATTATGATGAATGTCTATTATGACTTTTGTATTTAGTAAAATTATTACTCTACATTATAAGTGGTTTTGAAAGCATTTAATGGATTTAATGAAAAAATAAGAATATGCATTAATTAAAATAGAAATATTTTTTTCATCATATGAATCATATGAGTACAATGATAAGGATAAAGTTTGTTATCAAGTTTGTAAGCAGTTATAGTTTGACACACAGATTGATTGATAAGTGGTATTTTTGATCATCAAAGTATATGTTGAATAATGGGTAACATTATCTATATTAAATAATTTTAAAGTTTCAATGTAAGTTAGTTATAACACTATTTATATTGAATAATGTTTAAATATTTTAGGTTTTGGTTGTATTAAAACCTAAATATTTTTAACCTAAGATCTAAGGGTTAAATGTTGAGAAATCATGAATGAGTTATGATAGTAACATTGCATATTTTAAAAAGGTTCAAATATCACTAGACCTAAGAGGTGGTTTGATACTAGGGAAATTTTTTGATTAATTAGAATAAAAACCTAAGGGTTTAACATTGGAAAACCTATCTAAAAGTGATAATACAACTTAGGGTGGTGGAAATGAAACTCAATTATAACTTAAGTATTTAATGTTGACTAGGGGTTAGAAGTAGTGGTTGATATCATTTAGCTGGATGTTATGTGGATTTATTACTTTAATATTATAGGGATTTAATTGAAGATTATTTAGAGCTACAAAAATTATGGCACTAAAACTTAAGGTACATGCATTGGTTAAAGGAATTTGGTGATCAATTTAGTATAAATTTTAGTTATATTCAAATTTGTCAAAGTTGCCAAGGAATTTGGTAGGATTGGTGGTAGATACTAACAAATTCACCATCTGATGTCATTGAGATACATTTCCAAGGTATTTATTATATTTCAAAATAATACAAAAGGATTTTTAATTTGGTTGATTGTCAATCTTGACAAGATTGAAGTGGAAGAAGAATTCTAGATGTGGATTTTTAGAAGTGACAAGAAGTTTTTGTAACTTGTAGTGATAACTTATAGAATTGGGTAAGTTTTTGAAACTTGTCATTTTCAGTGTATGTTTTGAATGGTTCAGATTATTTGATGAATTTTATAATCATATAGAGGAGTTTTGGTGTTCATATTCGAAGCATGTAGTTTGGTTTTAAGTTTCAATTTGAAAAGATATGCAAACTTGATTGTCTGTTGTTATTTGTTGAAATATTTGAAACTCATGCATCAATTATTTTGATTCAAAGTTAAGTTTCAATTATTAAACTATATATTACTTGAAAATTTTTGGTTTGGTTGATGATGGAGGATACAAGATAAATATTTTTAAGCGCATGTATGTCAAACCATTTATTTTGTTGATATCAGGGTTTTCACGAAGCTTGAGTGAGAGTGGTTGGTGATTGATAATTTGTAAGATAGATAGATGATACATGCATAAATTATGTTACAAAGTTGTATTTATTTTTTATACAAGTATGTTTCTAGTCTATTACAAATTTGAAAAAATATAAACTCTAGTAGTGTATTATATATATATATATATATATATATATATATATATAAAGGCTTACTTGGTTATGAGTTAGTAAATATTCGATGAGTTTCAGTTGTAGTCATCTGTGCTTAGAAATGTTTTGGTTTTAGTTGATTAATGGTGAATATGAGACAATATTTAGGAAGTGCATGTTGGTTCTTGTTCATACTAGTTTTTTGCAAGTTAATATAACAATTCTAATGGATTTTCAAGATAAAAGCAGTTACGTATATGTATTGATTTAAAATGATGATATTAGTTTCATTTGAAAGACATTTGTTGATTTTGTTTTATCAGTATTGAGATTTGGTGTCTATCTAGTTAGTTTTGCAAAATTTGATAGTAAGCAGATACCAAATAAAGTATGTGTCATATATTTGTCTTACTTCTCAAATTTGGTATATTCTTTGGTTTTGATTAGGAATATTTCATGGTGATTGATATGATTAAAGTATGTTGCATGAACAAGTTAGGTTTTTGAGATATAGGTTTTTTCATTGCATAAGTTGAAAATCATGTTATTGATATGAAGTTCTTATCTGGTCTAGTTGGAAAGTTTTATGATTGATGAATAATGATTTTTGGGTTATACATGCTAGATAATTTTGAAGAGATGTTTAGATTCTTAGTTTTGATATGATATTTTTGTTGGTTTATTTGGAGATATCTATGGTAGATAAATATGAATCTTTGGTGTTACATGTTAATATTGGGATTTTTAGTTTTAAGCCATGGCACATTTTATTTGGATTGGTTGAAAGATTTTGATGGAAAAATCTATGTGATAAGATTTGTTGTGTGAATAAATTGGATTTTTATTTGATATCATGTAGGGTTTTAGATAATTGATTGAAATCTATGTATAAAGGTTTCGATATAAGAAATATTACTTGCTTGAAATATTGTGGTTTCCATATAAGGTTAGTAAATATTTATGGGTTGAAATAATTGTTGATTTAGTTTGGTTATCAAGTTGAAGAGGAAATTTTTTCTTCAATTAGAAATGTCAATATTTTAAGTTAGTTTGTTATTCACATGTCATTTGTGAAATGAGATAGAGATGTTTATATTTAAGTAGTCAGCAAAAAAATTTGATATCAATTTCAAAAGGAAATAAGTGGTTTGAACAAATTTATATATCAATTACTTTTTTAGAACTATTAATTTATTTTGAATAAATATTTGGTCACTTACAAGGATAATGTTGTTTATTCAAAAGTTTTTTAGATATATTGTTTTTATTTTGATTTCATAAGAAACTCTTGGTCATTTTTCAGACTATGTTGATGAAATAATGTTTTAAATTTCAATTAGTTTCTTAAAATTTATGATATGGCTTTATATATGGTTGAGAATAGTTTTTCAAGAAGGTAATTAGGGTTTGATTTTTTTTTATTTTTCTAGAAATGATAGGTTGGACATCTCTTAACTCTAATAATTCTCATGATAATGTGTGGAGAGCTGATCAAACTTAGAATAGAGATGATTCATCTTCTCGTAGTTTTGATTTTAGAGGCCAATTTTTTGGAGGTAGAATACCTAATAGAAATTTTCCTATACCCTTTAATAGAGGAACTCTAATGTATATTCACTTTGATGCTTTAGATCCCACTTTTAAGGATGTTTTGGATGCCTTACCAATTAATCCTAAAAATAATAGAGAAAATATAGGTTTGAGGAGTCCATATTGAAGAACTCATACTCATAGATATAGGAATCTAAGTGGTTTAACATATGAATGCAAACAACCCTAAAGTCTAACCACAATTCAATTACTCATCCCTCACCTCAACATCATGACCATTTACTTGAAAATAACTTGCAACAAGTTGCTAAGCTACACTCTTGTGCCCTAGTGCCAATAAATCATAAAATCCCATCACCTAAACCTGTGAACCCTATTGAAACTTGTTTAAGATTAAACCTTATAGAATTTATTCATCACTTGATAAAAGAAGAAAGGATAGAGCCTCTTAATCACAAAAGACAAGAAATTAGTCCTTAAACATCACCAACCATCACCAATATGGTAAATAAGTTTAAGATGGAAGTGGATGACAAAGATAATGAGGATGTTGTCTAGATAATTAAGTTTACATCTACCACCATGAGTTACACATAAATTTTAAGTGACAAGGGTTATCCATTGATATAAATGCTTTCAAAATTTGATGAGGAATAAGATGTTTAGTGATGTGTAATTCTTCTATTTTGACATATTTTTAGATACTTTATATTTTTTAATATTGTTTAAAACTTTATTTTGGTAGTAGTTCTGTAGTGGTTTTATAGTATTTGAAAACATTTTAGATGATATATTTTTGATGTGGAATATATGAACTTATATAATGCATATGGATAAATGTTAGATGTACTAATTTTCATTAATAATTTTATTTAGATGTTGTGATGTGTAAGGGCCCCCACCCAATTACAATATGTCATTTTGGTCTATTATATATTTATTTTGACCTTAAAACTTCTTTTTAAATTCTTACATTTAAGTTAAGTTATAACAAAAAAATTATTGACTTAATTAAATTTAATTAAGACGTAAACTAATAACTAAAATTAGTTATAACTTATCCCTAAACCATATTTTGAGATGAGGATTATAAAAGAGGTTAGATTAATACTATTAGTAGTAAGCTTGACTTGGGTCTTAACCAAGGAAAGCTTCACCATAGTTAGTGTAACCCATGTGGGTTTTAATGGTGCACACCCACATGTTTAAGTAAGGAGTCAATATGGTTTTTTGAATGTTGACATTAGTGCTCTAGTTAGGAAATTATTCATTTAACAACTAAACTAGTTTCACACTGCCAAATGAAACCTCCTCACCTTCGCTCAAAATGATATAAATAGAGGGCAAGGGTTACGATCTGTAAAAAGTACAAGAGGTTGAATAATAGTGATAAGAATGAGGAGTAAGGAAGCAAGTTAGATAATATAAAATTTATTTCTATATAGTTTTATGCTTCAAGTGTAGAAGGATTTTTTGGTCAGGTTGAGCCTAGATTGATTGTATACATCTCACATTTGTAATTTTTACATGGCATCAAAGCTAACCCCGTAACCCTCATTCTCACTAATCCCTCCATCCAATAATGCTACTCAATTAGATAAATAGTGTTGATAGGAGGAAAATGAGATTCATTATGATGTCTTAGACATGATTTTTCAGTCCAGAGGTCATTTTATGTTTTAAATCCGATAAACATTTTTTAGCGTGTTTATTGAAGCTATGAAAGGTGGTTCAAGCTTTTAGTTTTCTAAAATTTTTCACCTAATGATCTAGATATATCTCAAAATATTTATGGTCACCAAACTATTTTTGGATAATCTACACATTTTGATGTAGATCTGACTGTACAAATACATTTGGAGCAGTCAATTTAGTGGGGTTAGAAGTTTGTTTTATTAAAAATGGAGTTGTGGCACTCTTGGTATGGTGATTTTTCTCAATCAATTGTGACCATCTATAGGCTAAAAGGGTTTGATTTTTTTTTATTTTTTGTATTTTTTATTTATTTTATTTTGACAATTTAATAAAGGGCTTTATTTATATGTTTAATTTTTTTATTTTTTCAAAAAAAATTAAAATTAAAAAATGGTTTTTTGGTTTTTATTAAAGTTTCTTATTTTATTTTATAACATTTAAAAATAAAAAAATAATAAGAAAGCAAAAAACAAAAAAAATGTTTATGGACTCTGTCCAGCCCACACCACTCCCCTACTTCCATCTAACCACACACCACTCCATCCCCAGTGTTTCCTCCCCATAGCACATCCCATGCTACCTTACCCTTCCATCCTTACCCCTTGCTTTCCTCCCTTCATCTACTTGTCTCTGTCACCAACCTCCTAGCCTCTATCCACATCTCCATGTCCTCTAATTTGTCGTTCATCTTGAGCTCCATTTCCATGCCATAACCTTATCCACCACATCTTATCCTCCATGGCACACCACTCTCCCAACTCCCTACAACCACCCCTATCTACAATACCTGATAAATCCCAATGCCAACCTCTACCTCCACTTAACACCCCCAATCTACCCAGCCAAAGATTCTTCACCAACCCCCTCAGCCAACCTCTTTCATGTCCTAGCCTTATGAGTTTATGCAAACATGTGTTTTTTTGTTCATATCTTGAGCACCATTTGGATTTTTTTAGTGATTTTTATTGCATTGTGAATCTAGTTTTGAGATATTCTATGTAGTATATTCAATTTTTTACTGATACACTATAAATCATGACTATTTTTTAGATTTCTAGAGGCCTTCTTAACATGTGAACATCAAAAGACTTTTTGGGAACTTTTCTCCACACTCTAGGCACCTTTTGAGGTGCCTTTTTTTGAAAGTGTGTATTTTTTCACTAGGAATACCATTTTTTCACTAGATTTGAGTCATATTATATAAAAATGGATATTTTTCTATTTTCTCTTTTTAACTCAAATTATAATTCAATGAAGAATTTTTTTAAACTGCATCATTATAAGTACTTAGGGGGTTGTTTTGGGCATTGCACTCCTTTATAAAGTTCCAAAAACTCATTTTTTAGGGGGATACACACTTGATTAAGGAAATATTCTATATTATGCCTTGCATTTATTTGTTATGCATTTATAGTTTATACATTATCCTTGCATTTGGATATTCATATTTTTTCACAATTTTAGTTTGTGTTGTGTCTCCTTCAAGGCCCCTTTCTTAGAGCCTTGAATTATTTTTTGGAGACACCTTCAAGGCCCCTTTCTAAGCACCTTGCACTATTTTTTGGAGACACCACCAATGCCCCTTTCTAGGTGTCTTGTCTTTCTTTTTTCTTGTATCTAATTCATGCCTTATTTTAATCTCACTCAAGTAAGCAAATAATAACTTATCATCTAAGAGTGACATTGTTAAGTTTTTTCAAGGAAAATAGGGTCCCAGAAACATAGATCATGTTTCTCCTCTCAACACTTGATGCACATGACTCACTTATCTATACTTTGTAAATTAATATTGCATTTTTGCAATCACATGATGATCTTATGGAACACACAGCCACTACTCTTATTCTACATTTAGTTCTTACTTTTGAATTTGTAATGCATCCCTTGGATGTTCAACAAGATTTTTATTTTTTTATCCACTAAATCATTTTGTGATCCTGGTACACCAATAGTTATTTTTGTTACAACTCACAACATTGTTGATCATATTTTTGATGTGCTTTCTTCATTTTAGAAGCACATAATTGGTTTTGGTTCCCACATACTCTACACCATGGTTTATTCTAGTAGAGGTATTTGAAATCACATATAGTGCATTGCTCCCCCATTTAACCTATTCATTAGATTATTCACCATAGCATTGGTTATCAAGCAAATGATTCAACATTTTATTTAGGACCATTATGTAGTAGCTATGCACTAATTTTTGTTCACTCCACACTTTTATAGGATATTGAATGACATTATACTACTACATTAGGGTATTCATTAGATACTGTATTCAGTCATGAGAGTCCTGAGTCATCTTTTCCTTCATTCAAGCCTAAGAAACTTGAGTGTTTTTTTGTTAGGCATACGTGTCCTAATGCATAATTATATTCACTTAGGATTGAGAGTCCTACATCTAATATAGAAGTTTATTTGTATTCATTATTTATGAACATGACATTGAATCACTTTTAGGCATCTTCTTCCACCATCCAATATTATTTGGGCTGGATTGATGATATGTTCTGGTGGCATTATCAACATTCTTTGTGTAGAATTTAACAACACGATTCTTCCATTATTCAGAAGCATATTTCATATAGCATTCATAACACATAATAGTGTTATTTTTGGAGTAAATTTTAGGTCTTTTGATGGCTTCTTTGATAAATTTATTGGTCCTTATAGCAAGTTATTTTTGGTATTTCTAGTATCTATTTGATTATTTAGTACTTTTTTGGGTTATATTATACTTGCACTAAATCATATATTATCATGGAGGGTTTGCTTGTCTATACTTGTCTACATTCATGAATTTGTACCTTAATTTGTGCACCTTTTACTCTTTTATTTCCTTATCTCTCCCATCACTAATAGGGACATCCCTTTTTGAGGTACTATTTTTATATTCTTCAACACCTTTATAGTCCATGTATCTTCTTTTCATGAGAAATATCTAAATTTTTTACCTACTATCATTGATTATTATTTGAGTAGTGTATTGAACCCAATCATACATATTTTTTCATCCACTCCACACATTTTGCATTTGTGGGGGAGGGCGGGGGGGGGGGGGGAATGGGGGTGCGGTGGTGTACAGATATTGCTCTTTTGGGGGTTGAGTATCCCTTGCACTAGATAGTAGTCTTTTGTATTTTTGACTACTTCTTCGGGTGTTAAGTGTCCTTTGCACCTCATATATATATTTGATAGCATATTTGGGTATTGATCATCTTTTTAAATTACTTTAGTGATGGATTTCATCCCATCTAGTATAGTTTGGTTTTTTGAGAGACCATTATTTTATCTCTCATTTTTCTAGTTTTGTGATCAATATTTTATTTGAATGAGTCATATAGAGTACCAATTCCTATTTGACTTGGTGGTTATAATGACTAAACATCCATGTATCTAATAATATGGATTGGTTACAATAAGGACACTTATTACTTCATTGTATATTTGTACATAGGTACCTGATCAGACCTTAGTTATCAAGACCTATTTTATGAGTTTTCTTTTATCCCCAAGTTAATTTTAAGGGGGAATGTTAGATTAATACTCTTAGTAGTAATATTAAATTGGGTCTTAACCAAGGGAAACTTCACCTTAGTTACTATAACCCATGTGGGGTTTAATGTTGCACACACACATGTCTATTTGAGGAGTCAACATGAATGTTGAAATGTTGACATTAGTGCCTTAGGTAACTATTCATTTTGCAATTGAACCATTTTCACACTTCCAAATTAACCCTCCTCACCTTCCCTCAAAATGCTATAAATAAAGGGCAAGGCTTGATATTTGTAACAACTACAATAGGTTGAATAATAATGATAATAATGAGAAGCAAACAAACAAGTTAGATAATCAAAAAATTGTTTTTGTATAGTTGACTACTTCAAATGTAGAAGGATGTTTTGGTTGGGTTGATCATGGATTGATTGTATACATCTTGCATTTATAATTTTTATAAAAGAAGATCAAAATGACATTTGAAGGAAAGGAACATTACATAGATATTTTTGAAGACTCTGATTTGCTTCAAAATTCATCTTAATACTCTTTTTTGTTTAACATCTCTAAGATAAGACAACTTTTGTAGATATATCAAAGGACAAATTCTTTGATGGTTAAGTAAGATGCTTAACTAGCATAGGTATATCTAGGTTTCATTGTTTAGTTTATAAATTGACTATATAAAAGTTGTTAGGTTTAAACTCTTAAAATGATTGTACATTTATAGTCATATGAGTGGAATCCAAATTACTTAGCCTAAATACTAATGAATACTTCACTTTATGCGACATGTTGTTAATACATTCAGATTGTTTGGTTGTTGTATAAAAGATTTTTGTACTCAATATTATTTTTCTCAATAAAAATTATTTCATCTTTGCTAAGATGACTCTCATTATAGACCGTAATCTTTTAATTTATTTTCATTTTACTTATTTATTTATTTATTAATTTAAAAATTATTTTAATTAGATTAATTGACTTCTCCTATTAAATTTTAGTATTTGTTTAATCTAGATTCCTGTATTTCTTAAATTTCTTAATCTTTCTTAAATATTTAAACTTATCTATTAAGTTTATTTATTTTAGTTTAGATCTTAGGTTTTTTTCTAAGCTATTGATTTATTTCTTATTTATGTTTAGTCTTAGTTTAATTTTTATAAAATTAATTATTAAAATAGAGTTAGTTGATGTTATAGTTTTCCTTCTACATTAGACTTAATTAAAGTTTATTAAAATTTTAAATATTTAGTTAAGTTTATTTCTAGTTTTGATTTAGTTTTAGACTCAAACTTTAGTTTGTTTAGTTTCTAATTTAGTTGTTTATTTTTTATTTAGTTTTTATGTGATTATGTTAATTTTTATTTCAATTTTTTTTTTAGCATTCATTGTAATATTTTATTTTTATCTTTTAGGTCTTTGTGTGTTTTCTTTTGACCTTTTATGAATAGGGTATAAATGATAGGACCAAAGTTTCCCAAAGTTTTGACACAACTTGTCAGATTTAAGAGCACACATGATTACCAATGTATAAGCAACTTAAACATGCAGAAATACCAGAAGAACAAATAACTATCAATGAGAAATAACACAGAAATTGAGAGGCAACACATAATTGTATTCAACTCATTACAAAGGAAATTACAATAAAGAGATCACACTCTTCTCCACCTCTACAAGGCCTTCTACCTCAAGGGCTCCAAGTAATCTTCCCACCTGAGTAATCTTCTCTCATAGGTCTCAACTAACAACTTACACAAGCTGTTGTTCACCCCATTATACCTCCAGTACAACTGAGTATGAACTGGTTCCAAGTAGATCTAACCATGATCTTGCTCTAATGTATTGTTGTCACCTTGGATCTAGCTCCCCCACCGATCTCCTTTCTGACCCTCGCATTCACACATCTCCCTGCAGACCAACCTTGATCTTACTTTCACATGTAGATCTCCTCCATGACCCTGCAACTACCTGCATATCAAACCTGATCTTACATACATGGGGAATCCTACTTGATTCCACCATGGAAAGAACTCTCCAAGCTCCACACTTGGGTTCTACAAGTTCAACACTTAACAATACATCCCATGAGTCTATTATATAGATCTCATGCATACACTAAATTAGACGGGCAGCTCAAAGACTCGAACTGGTCTTCAACATGCAAACTCCGTGTTCACTTAACTGACTGTTCGTCAACAACAGTTTAGACCACTACAGGTGACCGACATCGGTCCCTACCTTCCTAGAGGTGACCGATGTCAGCCAACATTCTGTCGATGCCAATTTCCCTTCTGCATCCCCTGACCGACGTCGGTGTGGCTTGCCGACGCCAGTGACTGCATACGCTAGAAACCCTCTTGTTTGCCTTAAGGTGTAGCTTTTAGCTCCACACCCTAACAATCTCCCACTTGGAGATAAAGAGCTGCACCTGTACTCAAACCAATACTCTGTCGAATCTACATCTTGGCTTGTATTCCTCTTCAAGCTCCCACTCGAAGACAACCCACCACACTCCCTATGGTGCTACACCTGTGTTTATCCATTCTTCTACCTTGCTATACTCCCACTCAAACAGCAACCCCTGTGAGTAACCTATAATCAACACACACTTAACAGATCTAAACCCCTGTTAGTCAAGCTCGCTCTAAGAACATCCAACCTCGCTCTGATACTAATTGATAGGACCAAAGTTTCTCAAATTTTTGACACAACTTGTCAGATTTAAGAGCACACATGATTACCAATGTATAGGCAACTTAAACATGCAGAAATACTAGAAGAATAAATAACTATCAATGAGAAATAACACAGAAACTGAGAGGCAACACACAATTGTATTCAACTCATTAGAAAGGAAATTACAATAAAGAGATCACACTCTTCTCCACCTCTACAAGGCCTTCTACCTCAAGGGCTCCAAGTAATCTTCCCACCTGAGTAATCTTCTCTCATAGGTCTCAACTAACAACTTACACAAGCTGTTATTCACCCCATTATACCTCCAGTACAATTAAGTACGAACCGGTACTCCAAGTAGATCTAACCATGATCCTGCTCTGATGTATTGCTGTCACCTTGGATCTAGCTCCCCCGCCGATCTCCTTTCTGACCCTCGCATTCACACATCTCCCTGCAGACCAACCTTGATCTTACTTATCACATGTAGATCTCCTCCATGACCCTGCAACTACCTGCATATCAAACCTGATCTTACATACATGGGGAATCCTACTTGATTCCACCATGGGAAGAACTCTCTAAGCTCCACACTTGGGTTCTACAAGTTCAACACTTAACAATACAGCCCATGAGTCTATTATATAGATCTCATGCATACACTAAATTAGACGGGTGGCTCAAAGACTCAAACTGGTCTTCAACATGCAAACTCTGCATTCACTTAACTGACTGTTCATCAACAGCAGTTCAGACTGCTACAGGTGGCCGACGTCAGTCCCTGCCTTCCTGGAGGTGACCGACGCCGACCGAAATTTTGCCGATGCCGATTTCCCTTCTGCATCCACTGACCGACGTCGGTGTGGCCTGTCGACGTCGGTGACTGCATACGCTAGAAACCCTCCTGTTTGCCTTAAGGTGTAACTTTTAGCTCCACACCCTAACAATAAAATTTTTCAAAACATTTTAAGTAGATAGAAATATTTATAAGAAACATAAATCTTTCCTTCAAGAGATTATCTTAATCATAGATCTTATTTTTTAGATAAGATAGATTATATATTCACATATGTTTCTTTTAGACTTTAAAAAATATTGATTTATAAAATCATAATAAAGTATGGATTAGTATTTGGCCTACTTGTTATTTTCCAGAACATTTAAAATCCCATGAGCATCTTTTATATCTTTGTGATCTCTTAGACCTTTACTATTAGACTAGTATAATTCCAGCTTAACATTTATGATAGGTGAAAGGGATGATTTGTTGACATTAATTTTTTTATCATCAACAAATTTGGTGACTCCACTGGGGATCCTTTAAGAAATCTTTTTTTTTATCTATTTTATTTTATGTTGCATATGATCATTGGAGGTCCACACCTTGTCATTCAACCTTTAGTTAATATTATTGAAGATCGGGTCAACATTGCTTCTAGTTTGACTTATTTTGCTTGGTATAATAAACTTTAGGATTTATTTCATATTGTTGAAGTACTTAACAAAGAATTAGAAGAAGATTAGTGACATTCACACAAGTCTTACATGTGAAACTCAAATTCATATTCAAGAAAATAATCATAGAATTAGACTTGAGAGTGAAGAAATTTTGAATGTTAATCCTCGACCTAGAATTTAATTTCTTTTAGATTCCTTTCATCTTAAATATTTTATTACTCCTACCAATAAATTTGATCAAGTGATTAAAACTAACTAAAAATTAAAATGGAGGATGAACAAGCACAATAGCATAGGGTTCAAGAATTAATTTTAGGCCTTTAAAATAATAAAAATCAAGATAAAATAATTGATGAATAAAATAAGCCAGATGAAGACATTTCTCAGTCTATAGCCAATCCTTAGATTCATGAAAATCCACTTAATATTGGTGTTCATACAGTTAAGTTAACTTCATTAAAGGGACTTAACATCTCTAAGTTTTATGGAAACCCTGATGACTCATAGAAAGATAATTTATATTCTTTGAAATAAGTTTGTGCTACCCTTGGTATTGTTAATGAAAAGGTTTCTATTAGAGTTTTCTCATAGACTTTAGAAGGTAAATCTTACCAAGAATTTATTAGTCTTCTAGAAAGTGTTATGAGAACTTGGAAAGATATTAAAGATTGGTTAGAGTTGTGTTTTAATAAACCAAAAAAAGATTTATATTTAGTAAATGAACTAGTTAATATTTTGATAGATCCTATTGATACTATTTATGGGTTCATAAGTAGATTTACTGGATTGCATCAAAAAATTCCACTTGACATTAGACATCTAAAAAAATATTAAGATCATATTTTTGTAATGCTTTACCTTTAAAGTATAAAATGACTATATAGGATAAATATATTATAGATTACAATGAAACTGTAACTTTCTACATATATTATAAAAAAAATTAAAACATGTATGTTTTAATGATAGAATTATAATATGTGTAAATTCAGATATTGTCAAAAAATTAAAATCCATTCATAATCTTAGTAACAAATTGGTGGTCATTAAGTGTCAATTAAATTATAAGCCATATTCCTCAAGTCATTATTTGCTTAGAAAAATAAAATTTAATAAAATTTTCTTTACTATAATGTTTATGAACTAGATCATGATCCAAATACTTGCATAGCTATTCAAAAGTTCAAAAGATATATTCAATGAAATGAGAGTATTTAAATTGATCTAGTTTATAATATAAATATGTGTGGGATTCGTGAATCTTTGGATGAAATCACAGCCATAAATGCTTATGTTGTTAATACTAGATAAAATGATTATTTTAATACAACTAAAAATAATCAAAATTTTACTAAATATCAAGATAAAGGTAAGAATATATAGAATAATTCATCAAATAATACTACTGCAAATTCTAAACATAATGATACTTTATCAACAAGTTTTAATAACTCACAATATACTTCATATAAGCCTAAAAACTATATGAATATTATAATTCAGACGTAGGGGCTTGTAATATCATTAATGATTTATCTTCAATTAAAACATGATTTTCATTATTATAGGCTGTTAGTTTGCCTAGACAACTTGATAAAATTAATGAAGCCATTAAAAATCTAAATGCTAAAGATGTTTTAGGATTTCAGGAGGAAAAAGAAAATAATTAACAAAATCAGTCAACAATTTTTATTCAGATATATGATCCTCATATAGATTACATACCACTTTTTTATATATCTATCAAAATTATTGATATAGTCATACATAATTGCATTTTAAATATAGGTGCATCTAAGAATATTATGCCAAAATTTATCATTGATCAATTAGGTATTTCTTATGAAATAAATAATAGAAAACTCACAAGTTTTGATTCATGTCAAATAAAAAATTGTGGTAACTTTCAAAATATTATGATTAAAGTTGCATAAGATGAAAGAATAAGATGTCTGACTAATTTTTAAATTATATAAATACCAAGAAATTATGCAATGTTTTTGGGTAGATTTTGGTCTAAAACAATAGTGGTATTTATTGTAAAATATACTACTTAGGTTCGAATTGGGAATAAAATTACCTTAATTCAAAGAAAAGATTGGTCTAGTAATCCTATTGAATCTGTACCACCAACTATTACTTACGTTGAAATTGAAATTGGTATATATGAGTTACTAACACTTGATGAACCTAAATAATATGTATTTTTTAAGAATAATTTATGGACTTTATATTTTGATGGTGTTTTCTCAAAAGTTAGAAGTGGTGCAAGAATTAATTTCATTTCTCCTATAGGTAAGATTTTTTTGTTATGCCTACAAATTGTCTTTTAATACTACAAATAATACATTAAATTTTGAATCCTTATGTCTTGGTTTAGAAAAGGCTATAGAATTGAATGCAAAAAAATTAAAGGTTTTTAGAGATTCTTAATTGGTTATCAAACATGTAATAAAAATTTGTAAGATAACCTAAGCATGTCTTCATCGATATACTCAAAACGTTTGGTCCTTAATTAAAAGTTTTTAATATGTTATTATTAATCATATTTTTAGATAATTTAATATACGAGCTAATAAACTTCTTGTTTTTACTTCTAACCCTACCATGAGAGATATAGAACTTGGTGTTAAGGTTTCATTTCTAAAAAAAAATAAACTTAAAATTCTTGATTTAAATGAAAATTGGTTTATTTTTTTATTGTGATGAATATTTGATTCCTTTATTAAAGGTAGCTATTTTGATAGTGATGATTATATTCTTAATTTTGGAGACTATTTACAATTGAATACAAATAAATTACCAACTGATTTGGTGAGTTTTGAATCCATGTTTACTCCACATAATCAGACTAAAATCTCACGTACTAAAGAACCTTCTAGGAGAATTATTGGAGAGACCATCCCAATAAATATTGGAATTAAAGAAGAACCTAAGTTTGTTTGTTTGAGAATATAATGTATTATTGATGATAAGGTAAAATTTATTAAAACTTTTAAAGAAATTTATTGATATTTTTTCTTGGTCTTATAAATATTTAAAAGGGTATGATACTAATTATATAAAACATGACATTCCTATTAAACTTAGTATTAAACCCATTAGGTAGAAAATAATAAGGATTAGCCCTTTGATGGAAGACACCATCAACAAAGATCTTGATAAAATATTTGATGATGGTGTCATTTTTCTGATAACATATTCTGAATGGGTAACTAATATAGTACATGTGTGTAAAAAGAATGGATATATTAAATTTTATGTAGACATTAGAGAAATAAATAAGGCTATTGTAATGGATATTTTTTCTCTTCCATGTATCGATCAAATTCTAAACAAGTTATAGGATCTGAAATGATATCTTTGCTTGATGGATTTTTTGGTTATAACTAAATATTTTTTGATCTAGATGATAGGCACAAGGCAACCTTCACAACTTGAAAAATAATTTTTTATTTTAATATAATGCCTTTTGGTCTCATGAATGTGGGTGAAACTTTTCAACATTCAATGCATGTATAATTTAAAGATTTAATTAGCATTTCAATGTAAGTCTACTTAGATGATCTTACAGTTCATTTAAAAAATAGAATGAAACATTTAAATCATTTACATGAAGTATTTAAAAGATGTAAAAAATATTGTATTTTTTTAATCTTAAGAAATTTATTATTGGTGTTATTGAAGGCAAGTTATTAGGACATATTATCTATATAGATGGAATTTAAATTTATCATTAATATGTTAAAGAAATAAAATAACTATAGTCAACTAAAAAATTAGTTTAGTCTTAGGTCTTTTTTTAGAAAAATTAATTTCATGTGTAAGTTTATATCTGATTTTGCTAATAAATCAATTCTTTTATAGAGTTTACTCATGAAAAATTAATCATATGTGTGGAATGCAGAAGTTGAATCTATTTTTAACAATGTGAAAAGTGATATTTCAAATGCACTAGTGCTTGTTAAACTTTTTTATTATTATTATTTTATTATTTACGTTAACACAACATGAAAATTCATAGGTGTTGTGATAACACAAGATAAAAATAATGATAAAAAACACATTGGATATATGAGTCAAGTTTTGAAAGATACAAAAATTAGGTATCCTCTTATTAAAAGTTTGTTTTATCTTTGATTTCTTCAATAATTAAATTTCACCATCTTTTGATGAGAAATAAAGTTATTATAAGATCTAATGTAATTGTTTTATCTTATCTTTTAAAACAACCTACTATTCAAGGGAGGTTGGCAAAGTGGATTTTAAGAATCTAAGAGTTTGACCTTGAATTTGAAATTTTTAAAACTATTAAAGGAAATGAATCAACCAAAAATTTGGCTAAAAATACTTCTTATAATATTAATGTTTTATTTTTATCTATTGATGATTTATTGAATACAAAACCTCATTTTTAGTCTGTGAAGGTTGTTGATTTTTGAAAAAGATTCAAGTTTGGGCTTGAAATGAAAGATTGGCACTATTTAATGGATGAAGATGATTAGTACCATGATCTTGTATATTATTTTAAAAAACAAGATTACCTTAAAAAGTTAGTTAAAAGATAAAGGAGATCGTTGAGAGTGCAGACTTTAAAATTTTACTTGCTTGATTTTTTTTTGTTTTATATAAATTATGATGGAGTTTTGCTAAGATGTCTTACTCATGATCAAATCCAAAAGGTTCTTAGGGGATGTAGCAAATGTAGTTATGGTGGTCATTATGTTTCAAAAACTATAGCTTATAAAATTTTATGTGCAATTTATTATTAACCTACGTTATTTTAAGATTCTTATAAGTTGGTATGTTCATGTATGCCTTGTCAATTATTCATTGGTAGGGACAAACTATCAGCAATACCTTTTAATCTCATAATTATTAAAAAAATATTCACTAAATGGGGAATTGATTTTATATCATACATTCATCCTCCTTCTACTAGTCATAGATATATACTAATGATGAATGATTATTTTATAAAATGGCCTAAAGCAAAATTGTTAAAAAGTTCTATTATATCTGAAGTTATTTCATTCCTTAAAAATATTTTTTTTTTATATTTGATGTACCTTATAAAATTATTTTAGATAACAGTCCTCAATTTGTTTCAAATAAATATTTAAAATTTATATGAAAATATTTTATTATTTTTAGTCATTCGTCTAAATATTACCCTCAAGGGAATGAATAGGTTAAATCTACAAATAAAAATTTGATTTCTATTATGAAGAAAATAATTTATGAAAATAAAATAGATTAACATCTTAATATTTTTGAGGCATTATAGGCTGATCATACTATCATTAAAGCAGTTAGAGGTTATTCTCCTTTTATGTTAACTTATAGTTTTGAAGCTACATTACCTATAGAGCTATAAATCTCATATGCTCATACTAATTTAAATATTTATCAGAAGATACACATTTAATTGAGAAAAAATTTAATGATTTAATAGCTTTAGATGAAATTAAAATGATTGTTTTACAAAAGTTAGAAGAATCTAAAAGAAAGTTAAATAAATTTTTTGATAAAATTTTTTCTAGGAAAACATTTAAGGTTGGAGATATTTTACTTCATTAGGATAAAGCCCATGAAGATCCAAGTAAACATCATAATTTTAATTCACTTTGGTTAGAACCATATAATATTACTGCTATACTTGAGAAAAATACTTTTCACTTACAAGATATGGAAGGAAATTGGTTGTGTTATTCAGTTAACGAGTATCATTTGAAATTATTTCATCAATATCTCTTTTCTTTGTTTGTTTGTTTTGATTTTGTTTGTTTTCCTTTATTTTATTTTATTTTGGTTTGTTTTCTATTTCTTATTGTTGTTTTCTTTGATTGGATCAATTTTGGTTATATCAATAAGATATTTATTAGTGTGAAGACTGTTGTATTTTTGGAAGTATGCAATTGTGGTAAGATGGTTTACATGACATAATTCAGATTTTAATTTATAAATAAACTTGAGATGGTTATTAATATGTTTAAATTAGTACTTGTTTTTAGAATTTGTGTTTAAGGCACTTTCATTTTATTGTTTATCTAGCCCAAAATTCTCTGTCTAATTAATCATTTTCTTCATGCCATGCCAACCAAACACTTCATCCCTTTAATAATAATATTATTATAAAAGTGTTCACATTTAGCTGACTAAGAAATGATTTACTTGGATTACACTCTCATGTGTTTTATCTTTAATAGACAAATTTTCATTTTACTACTTCATTTCATTTCTAAAATCGGTTATCAAGGTCGTCAGTGTTGAGACTATTTTTGACACACCCTCTTTTTCATTTTTAAATTCAAGAGTTTTTTTTATTGATTCTTTCATATTAAAGACCTTGTCCTAACATTTAAAATTACTAATTAGGGATCTTAGTTCATTACATCATTTAAATATACATTATTATGATGAATGTTTATAATGAATTTTACATTTAGTAAAATTGTTACTCTACATTATAAGTGGTTTCAAAATCATTTAATAGATTAAATGAAAAAATAAGCATATACAAAAATCAACATAGAAATAAAAAAATTTATCATATGAATCATATGAGTACAATGTTAATGATCAAGTTTGTAAGTAGTTATAGTTGGATGCATAAGTTGATTGATAAGTGGTATTTCTAATCATTAAAGTATATGTTGAATAATGGATGAGTAACATTATCTATATTAAATAATGTTAAATTTTAAATATAAGTTAGTTATAACATTATTCATATTGGATAATGTTGAAATAATTTAGATTTTTGTTGTATTAAAATTTAAATGTTTTTAACCTAAGATCCAAGGGTTAAATGTTGAGAACTCATGAATGAATTATGATAGTAGCATTGCATATTTTTAAAAGGTTCAAATATCTTTAGACCTGAGAGGTGGTATGATACTAGGGACAAAGGTTGATTAATTGGAATAAATACCTAATGGATGAACATTGGTAGACCTATCTAAAAGTGATAATATGAATTATGGTGGTGGACATGAAACTCAATTATGACTTAAGTATTTAATCTTGACCAGGGGTTCAAAGTAGTGGTTGATATCATTTAGCTGGTCATTATATGGATTTACTAATTTAAGATTATAGGGATTGATTTGAAGATTGTTTAGAGATGTAAAATTTATATCATTAAAGCATGAGTTATGTGCATTGGTTAAAGTAATTTGGTGGTTAGTTTAGTAGAAGCTTTAGTTATATTCAAATTTGTCAGAGTCGCTAAGTAATTTAGTAGGATTAGCAATAAAAACTAACAAATTTGGCATCTAATGTCATTAAGACATGTTGTAAAGGTAGTTATTATATCTCAAAATAATACAAAAGAATTTTTCATTTGGTTGATTTTAATTCTTGAAAAGCTTGGAGTAGGAGCAAAATTTTAGAAATAGAATTATGGAAGTAATGAGAAGTTTTGGTAACTTGCAATGAAACTTGCATAATCTAGTATATTTTCAAAACTTGTCATTTATAGTGTATGTTTTGAATGGTTTAAATTATTTGATGAATTTTACAATCATACAAAGGAGTTTTGGTGTTCATATTCAAAGCATGCAATTTAGTTTTAAGTTTTAGTTTGAAAAGTGATGTAGTTTTAGTTTGAAAAGAGATACAGACTTGATTGTGTGTTATTATTTGTTAAAATATTTGAAACACATGCATTGATTATTTGTATTTCGAGTTAAGTTTCAATTATCAAACTATGTTTTACTTGGAAAACTTTGATTTGGTTGATGATGACAAATATAAGATAATTTTTTTTAAGTGCATGCATGTCAAATCATTTATTTTGTTGATATTAGGGTTTTCAACAAGTTAGTATTATAGTGTTTGGTGACTAATAATTTGTGTGACACATAGATGATACACATATAAATTATGTTATAGAGTTATGTTTATTTTTGATAGAGGTGTGTTTCTTGTCTATTATGAATTCAAAAGAATATAGACTCTCACAGTGTATTGGTGACTAATAATTTGTGTGACACATAGATGATACACATCTAAAGTATGTTATAGAGTTATGTTTATTTTTGATAGAGGGGTGTTTCTTGTCTATTATGAATTCAAAAGAATATAGACTCTCACAATGTATTGTTCATTTATATATATATATATATATATATATATATATATATATATATATATATATATATATATATATATATATATATACACATATATATATGTATATATATATACACATATATATATGTATATATATACATATATATATATGTATATATATATATGTATATATATATATATATATGTATACATATATATATACATATATATACATATATATACATATATATATATATATATATATATATATATGCAAAGGATTACTTCATTATGAGTTAGTATGGAGTTGATGAGTTTCATTTACAGTCATCTATGCTTGGCAACTTTTTGGTTTTAGTTGATTAACGATGAATATGAGATAATATTTTGGAAGTGCATATTGGTTCTTTTTAATACCAATTTTTGGCAAGATGATATAACATTTCTAATGGGTTTTTGATATAAAAGTGGTTATCTATCTATATTGATTTAAAACAATGATAACCATTTGATTTGAAATCCATTTATTGATTTTATTTGATTATTGTTGAGATTTGGTGTTTATCTAGTTAGTTTTGCAAAATTTGATAGTAAGCAAATACCAAATAAAATTCATGTTGTAAATTTGTCTTGCTTATTAGATTTGGAATATTCTTTGGTTTTGATTGAGAATATTTAATGGAAATTGATTTGATTAAATTATGTTGCATGATCAAGATAGATTTTTCAAATATAAGTTTGTTTCATTACATGAGTTTAAAACTGTGTTGGTGATATGAAGTTCCTGTTTGGTCTACTTGGAAATATTTATGGTAGATGGATAATGGTTTTTGGGTTCTACATATTAGATTATTTTAAAGAGATGTTTGGATTCTCATTTTTGATATGATAGTTCTTTTGGTTTATTTGGAAATATCTACAATAGATAAATATGACTCTTTGGTTTTGCATGTTAATATTGGGATTTTTAGTTTTAAGCTATGGCACATTTTGTTTGATTTGGTTGGAATTTTTTTATGGAAAAATCGATGTGATAAGTCTTGTTGTGTGAATAAGTTGGATTTTTATTTCAAATCAATTTTGATATCATTCATGGTTTTAGATAATTGATTGAAATTTATGGATAAAGGTTTTGATATAAGAAATAATACTTGCCTAAAATATTATGGTTTCTATACAATGTTAGTAAATATTTATGGGTTGAAATAATTGTTGATTCGATCTAGTTATCAAGTTGAAAAAGAAATTTGTTCTTCAATTAATAACATTGATATTTTAGGTTAGTTTGTTATTCATAAGTCATTTGAAAAGTGAGATTTAGATTTCTATATTTAAGCAGTTGGTAGAATTGTTTGATATCAATTTCAAAAGGAAAATTAGTGGTTTGAACAAAGTTGTATATCAATTGGTTTTTTATCATTGCTAATTTATTTTGAATAATATATGGTCACTTATTAGGATAGTGTTGTTTATTTAGAAGGTTTTTAGATATATTTTATTTATTTCAATTTCATAATAAAATCTTAGTCATTTTTTGACTGTGTTGATGAAATCTTGTTTCAAATTTCAATCAGTTTATTGAAATTTATAATATGGATTTATATATGGTTGAGAATAATTTTTCAAGAAGGTAATCAAGGTTTGATTTATTTAAATTTTTATAAATGTCAGGGTGGACACCTCCTAACTCTAATAATTTCTATGGTAATATGTGGATAATTGATCAAACTTGGAACAGAGAAGATTCATCTTCTCATAGTTTTACTTCTAGAGGCTAATTTTCTAGAGGTAGAAGGCCTTGTATAAATTTTCCTAGACCCTTTAATAGAAGAACTAAGATCTCTATTCATTTTGATGCTTCAAATCCCACTTTTTAGGATGTTTTTGATACCTTTCCATTTAATCCTATAAATAATAGAGGAAATCAAAGTTTGAGGAGAACATATTGGAGACCTCATCCTCACGAATATATGAATATAAGTGGTATAACATGGTGAATGTAAATATCCCTAAAGTTTGAATATAATTTAGTTTCTCATCACTCACCTCAACATCATTACCATTTTCTTGAAAATAACCTATAACAAGTTTCTAAGTTGCATTCTCGTGCCCTAGTGCCATTTACATCATAAAATCCCGTCACCTAAACATGTGAACCTTATTGAAACTTGTTCAAGATTTAACTTTATGGATTTTTCTCATCACTTTATATAAGAAAAAAATACAGAGCCTCTTAACCACAAAATATAAGACATTAGTCCTTCAACATCACCAACCATCACCATGATGGTAAAGAAGTTTAAGATGGAAGAGAATGATGAAGACAATGAGGATGTTGTCAAGCTAATTAAGTTTTCAACTACCACCATGAATTACACAGAATATTTTACTGATAAAGATTATCTACTGATAGAAATAATTTCAAACTCTGATGAGGAATAAGATATTCAGTGATGTTTAATTTTATTATTTTGACATATTATCAGATACTTTATATGTCTTTAATATTAAAAATCCATTTTGATAGTGGTTCTACATTCATTTGACAATATTTGAAAACATTTTAGATGATATATTTTTGATGTGGAATATAAAAACTTATATAATTCATATAGATAAATGTTAGATGTATTAATTTTTATTTAAAAAGCTTAGTTTGTTTTTAAGTATTTTTGAATAATAGGTTTATTTATATGGTGTGATGTCTAAAGTCCACCACCCAATTAGAGTTTATCCCCTTGGTCTATTAAATATTTATTGTGATCTTAAGACTTATTTTTAAAGTCTTAAATTTAAGTTAAGCTATAACTAAAATTTAATTGACTTAATTAAAGTCAATTAAGACTTTACTAATAGCTAACTAAGGTTAGTTATAACTTATCCCTCAATCATCTCTTGAGACGAGGATTATAAAACACGATCAAAGTGACATTTGAAGGAGTGAAACATTACATAGGTATTTTTTAAGGCTCTAATTTGCTTCAAAGTTCATCCTAATACTTTGTTCTATGAAACATCTCTGAGATAAGTAAATTTTGTAGATAGATCAAGGATATATTCTTTGATGGTTAAGTAATATGCTTAATTATCATATGTATATACAGGGTTTATTATTTAGTTTATAAACTGATTATCTAAAAAAAATTAGTTATAACATCTTATGATGATTGCAAATTTGTAATCATATGAGTAGAATCTAAAATAATAGACCTAAATACTAATGACTACTTTGTTTTATATGACATGTTGATCCATTTGAATTTTTTGTTGGTTGTATCAAATATTTTTGTACTAGATATTCTATAATTTTTCTTAATAAAAATCCATTTCATCTTTTCTAAGACGATTCTCTTTGTATACTTACAATCTTTTATTTTATTTTAATTTTATTTATTCATTTTATTTGTTATTAATTTAATAATTATTTTAATTAGATTAATTAGATTCTGCTATTAGTTTTTAGTCTTTGTTTAATCTAAATTCATTTCTTAAATTGCTTAATCTTTTTTAAACAGTTAAATTTATTTGTTAAGTTTATTTATTTTAGTTTAGATCTTAGTTTTATTTTCTAAGTTATTCATTTATTTTTTATTAATTATGTTTAGTCTTAGTTTAACTGTTATAAAGTTAATTATTTACTTGTTAAAATATAATTAGTTGCTCTTATAGTTTTCCTTTTACATTAGACTTAATTAAATTTTATTAAATTTTTAAATCTTTAGTTTAAGTTTATTTCTATTTTTGTTTTAGTTTTAGGTTCAGACTTTAGTTTGTTTAGTTTCTAATTTAGTTATTTATTAATAATTTAATTTTTGTGTGATTATGTTAATTGTTATTTCAATTTATTTCTTTGTCATTCATTGTAATTTTTTATTTTTATCTTTTAGGTCTTTGCTTTTCTTTTCTTTTGACCTTTTCTGAATAGGTTATAAAGTTTTTCAAATCATTTGATGTAGACAAAAATATTTATAAGGAAAATAAATATTTATTTCAAGAGATTATCTTAATCGTATATCTTCTCTATCAGATATGATAGATTATGTACTCACATATGTTTCCTTCAAACATAAAGAGTATTGATTTCTAAAATCATAATAAAGTATGAATCAGTATTTGACCTACTTGTTACTTCATAGAATATTTAAAACCCCTTGCACATATTTTTAATCTTTATGATCCCTTAGACCTTTACTATTAGACTGATATGATTCTAACTTAACCTTCATCATAGGCAAAAGGTATGATTCATTTACATAATATTTTTGATCATCAACATAATCTAATAATTTTTTACCTTATAATTAGGTGTTTTAGTGGTTTTTCAATACTACAAAGTGTCATGAGTGGATTTATTATAATATTTACATGCATGAAATTTTCAATATTTAGAGATATGATGCCCATGTTTTATATAATTATCATAAGTTTTATCATTTTCAACCAAAGAATGAGATTTGTAAGCATTATAATGAAATAATTCACATGATAATTAAAAGCACTATTGAGCAAATTCATTTAATGTGAAGGACAATAAGACTTCAATTTACCTTGAGAAGTATTATAATTGAACCTTACATATCTCACATTAATTTTAAGCAAAAGAGGCTCAACAATGTCATTTTCATATTTGTCAAGGCCACCTCTAGAATAACCATACATTGCATGATTTTTAAGCCAGAGTTAGAAATAAGTTAAAAAGCAATACACTTATTAGAATTTGAATAAGCAACATTACATATTTTTGAATTCATAAAATATTCAAATTTGATGGTTAAAGAGTTGAAAATTGCATTTCACTCAATTTTTCATTTTTTGGGTTTTACAAAAGATTAAGGATTTGATTTTGGCTAATGATTTAAAGCAATATCTCTTTATCTTTTTCTAGAATTCATTTCTTAAGATCATTAACTTCCACATTATTTGATTGGCATAGACACATTTATTAATAAATATATTTGAAATGGATATAATAATAAGAAAATAATGTAATTTTATTTTTAGAAAAAAAACTTGTAAATACCATGACATGAAAAATTCTATTCTATCTCACTATAAAATTATGATAGCATATCTTGTCAAAATAGATAATTATTCATTCAAGTGCAACAAAAAATAATTTTAATTTTAATATTTAATTTTTTTTTTAAATTTATATACTAAGAATAATCAGAGAATATAAAACAACTTTAATTTTCAATTAAATCAAAAAACTTATCATATCCATTTGAAAAACTTCCACAAGAGTAATATTTAATAAATTTTTGAAAAACAACTTTCATTTGAATTTGAAAAAAATAATTAGAAAAAGAATTAAAGCTTATAAAGGAACAAAATCATCATTTATAAATTTTCCATGCTTGGTGGATGTGAAAATAGTTTGAGAAAAATAAAAACTAGTTGTTAAAAAAAGGCCTTTCTATGTTTAAGAACAAAACAAATATTTTCATGCCACATAAAAAGGGATGATTCATTTACATTATATTTTTGATCATCAACACAATCTAATAATATTTTACCTTATAATTAGGTGTTTTAGTGGTTTTCCAATAATACAAAGTGTCATGAGTGGATTTATTATAATATTTACATGCATGAAATTTTCAATATTTAGAGATATGATGCCCATGTTTTATATAATTCTCATAAGTTTTATCATTTTTAACCAAAGAATGAGATTTGTAAGCATTATAATGAAATAATTCACATGATAATTAAAAGCACTATTGAGCAAATTCATTTAATGTGAAGGACAATAAGACTTCAATTTACCTTGAGAAGTATTATAATTGAACCTTACATATCTCACATTAATTTTAAGCAAAAGAGGCTCAACAATGTCATTTTCATATTTGTCAAGGCCACCTCTAGAATAACCATACATTGCATGATTTTTAAGCCAGAGTTAGATATAAGTTACAAAGCAATACACTTATTAGAATTTGAATAAGCAACATTACATATTTTTGAATTATAAAATATTCAAATTTGATGGTTAAAGAGTTGAAAATTGCATTTCACTCAATTTTTCATTTTTTGGGTTTTACAAAAGATTAAGGATTTGATTTTGGCTGATGATTTAAAGCAATAATCTCATTGTCTTTTTCTAAAATTCATTTCTTAAGATCATTAACTTCCACATTATTTGATTGGCATAGACACATTTATTAATAAATATATTTGAAATGGATATAATAAATAAAGAAAACAATGTAATTTTATTTTTAGAAAAAAAACTTGTAAATACCATGACATGAAAAATTCTAGTCTATCTCACTATAAAATTATGATAGCATATCTTGTCAAAATAGATAATTATTCATTCAAGTGCAACAAAAAATACTTTTAATTTTAATATTTAATTTTTTTTTAAATTTATATACTAAGAATAATCAGAGAATATAAAACAACTTTAATTTTCAATTAAATCAAAAAACTTATCATATCCATTTAAAAAACTTCCACAAGAGTAATATTTAATAAATTTTTGAAAAACAACTTTCATTTGAATTTGAAAAAAATAATTAGAAAAAGAATTAAAGCTTATAAAGGAACAAAATCCTCATTTATAAATTTTCCATGCTTGGTGGATGTGAAAATAGTTTGAGAAAAATAAAAATTAGTTGTTAAAAAAAGGCCTTTCTATGTTTAAAAACAAAACAAATATTTTCATACCACATAAAAAGGGATGATTCATTTACATTATATTTTTGATCATCAACACAATCTAATAATATTTTACCTTATAATTAGGTGTTTTAGTGGTTTTCCAATAATACAAAGTGTTATGAGTGGATTTATTATAATATTTACATGCATGAAATTTTCAATATTTAGAGATATGATGCCCATGTTTTATATAATTCTCATAAGTTTTATCATTTTTAACCAAAGAATGAGATTTGTAAGGATTATAATGAAATAATTCACATGATAATTAAAAGCACTATTGAGCAAATTCATTTAATGTGAAGGACAATAAGACTTCAATTTACCTTGAGAAGTATTATAATTAAACCTTAAATATCTCACATTAATTTTAAGCAAAAGAGGCTCAACAATGTCATTTTCATTTTTGTCAAGGCCACCTCTAGAATAACCATACATTGCATGATTTTTAAGCCAGAGTTAGATATAAGTTACAAAACAATACACTTATTAGAATTTGAATAAACAACATTACATATTTTTGAATTTATAAAATATTCAAATTTGATGGTTAAAGAGTTGAAAATTGCATTTCACTCAATTTTTCATTTTTTGGGTTTTACAAAAGATTAAGGATTTGATTTTGGCTGATGATTTGAAGCAATAATCTCATTGTCTTTTTCTAAAATTCATTTCTTAAGATCATTAACTTCCACATTATTTGATTGGCATAGACACATTTTGTAATAAATATATTTGAAATGGACATAATAAATAAAGAAAACAATGTAATTTTATTTTTAGAAAAAAAACTTGTAAATACCATGACATGAAAAATTCTAGTCTATCTCACTATAAATTTATGATAGCATATCTTGTCAAAATAGATAATTATTCATTCAAGTGCAATAAAAAATACTTTTAATATATATATATATATATATATATATATATATATATATATAATTTATATACTAAGAATAAATAGAAAATATAAAACAACTTTAATTTTCAATTAAATCAAAAAATTATCATATCCTTTTAAAAAACATCCACAAGAGTAATATTTAATAACTTTTTGAAAAACAACTTTCATTTGAATTTGAAAAAAGTATTTAGAAAAATAATTAACGCTTATAAAGGAACAAAATCCTCATTTATAAATTTTCCATGCTTGGTGGATGTGAAAATAGTTTGATAAAAATAAAAATTAGTTGTAAAAAAAAGGCCTTTCTATGTTTAAAAACAAAACAAATATTTTCATACCACATAAAAAGTGAGATTGAGTGTTAATTTTAAGACAAGGTAGAATGATCAAAGAAATTATATCTAACCAATTAAAATATTAAGCTATTATACCATATTAGACTATTTTCCAAGATTTTTAGTTAAACTTTGAAAATAGAATTGAAAGAAACAATGGTACTTAACAAAGTGAAACAAGCCACAAGCGAGAAATGAGATTTGACAAGAGAAGAAACCATCAAATAGATTAAAAAAACCCAAAATATTATAATAAGCCTTGAAAATAAATATATCCAAGTATAATATAAAGAATTATCAGAGAGAGAGAGAGAGAGAGAGAGAGAGAGAGAGAGAGAGAGAGAGAGGAGAGAGAGAGAGAGAGAGAGAGAGAGAGAGAGAGAGAGAGAGAGAGAGAGAGAGAGAGAGAGAGAGAGAGAGAGAGAGAGAGAGAGAGAGAGAGAGAGAGAGAGAGGCATCACAAAAATGTAAGAGAAATATTTTTCATAGAAGATAGGATGAGAGGGATCTTTAAATAGAGAAAGAGTAAGGATGAGGAAGTTATAATAATCCCATCATGACCTTAAAATGCCTCCTTAGTGTGTTTCAAAAGTCATATTTAATAAAGAGAGAATGGAAGTGTGACACATGGGGGAAGGAGTTACTTGTGAAAGTAACTCCTAAATCTAAAAAGTGGAAAGGAGAGGTGAGAGACACTTCATAAATCTGAGATAAAGTTAATTTATAGTAAAAATAAATAAACACCTAAAATAAACTTAGTATAAATCCAAAAATCTTAAAATTAACCCAAATAAGGTTACTATTGAATAATGAGTAAGGAATTAAGCCACACGTCTTCTTCCACCTAGAGTGATTGTGCAATTGTGCTCCTTGACTATATGTATACATCTAGAAATTTAGGTTTGATACTTGACAATGATAACTCTTTACTTGATTTGAGATTATTTGTAGTTGGATTGTGACTAATCATAGTTAATTTTATTGAATTTGGGAAGAATACAATAGATTTTATCAATGTGAACTAGTTTTTAAGTCCTCAATATATAGTGTCAAGCTAAGAATATTGAATGACTTTTAATTTGTATTTATGGTGAATCCTTTTGGAAATTTCATTTATATGACCATAAAAACATATGGGAAGACCCAAATGAATAATTTTAATTTTTAAAATATCTATTAATTGGCATGGGAATAAGTATTCTCTATGTGGACAAGTCTACAACAATGGACATGTCTACCTAAGACAGACTTGTCCCAAAGAAACAAGGACCATTATCCTAAGATTGGACATAGTTTGAGAGTGATATTAAGAGGTTTTAACATTAAATTTAAAGTTATATGTTGTATTTAATTGTAAATAGAGGAAAATTTCATGTGTGTGTGTGTGTGTGTGTGTGTGTGTGTGTGGCTTATATGAATAGTGAAAAAAATTCATATTATTGGAGCACAAGTCAAGTGGTTTAAGATGTGTCAAAATATAATAGTTTCAAATACATGTGACCAAATTTAGGTGTCTACACATTTATGGTCGACCAAAAACATAATATGTTTATAGATTATTATTTTTTGAGACCTTATAACCCTTAATTTGGGTCTTCCATTCCAGTGTTCCCTTTTTTTAGCCTTTCTTGTTTATTATTTATTGGCTTTTGTACCAATAGTGTCCTAACTTGAATTTTATAAGTTTATAAATATTGAGGTGCATTAGAGAATATAATCATGAATAAAATTAAATGATAATTGAATACCAAGGTCAATAATGATAATGAGATGTATAAAATTCATTAAATACAAAAAAAATTAATGTTTAGAGAAAAATAATTCAAGATTGGAGTCTTCATATTGCATTTTCCACTTGTTCATGTGTTGTGAGTTTATTATGGTTTTAAGTAAGGATATCACTTTCCCAAATATTTTTATCTAATTATGGAAATATGAGTGAATTTTTCAAATCCCACAATTAGAGGAACATGATAGTCAAAAATTGTATGGGTAAATTTATTGCATTTAATGTAAAACCACCTTCCCATATTGCATTTTGGTAAATTTTTGATATCTTACACCCCTTAGTTTCTAGATATTTCATTAATTATTATGGATATAAGTTTTATAGGGCTTAATATAATTGTTTTTAATCATTATCCCTAACCACTATGTGTGATTTCAAAAACCTATCTAGTTATGCTTTATTTATCATGCAAACCTTAGTTTTTGGTGCTCACTTTATCATTAAAACCTTAGTGTGTTTTTCATTCTATATTTGTTTCCATATTATCTACCTATGGTGATTAGATATAAGACCCCTATTATGAAAATTGATAGATTTAATTGTGAACCCACTAATTTTTTTGAATTTTTTTTAGTTAACACTTTTACTTATTTTAAAAAGGAAAATCATGCCTCTCAATGATGTTAGTTTTTCTCCTAAAGTTATATGTTTTTATGAAAATGTGAATGATAATGTTATAAATTATAATTTTACTAATGGATCTCAATTTGATATTGATTTTAATGATGAGAAGGATATAACTGAAAGACTTTCCATGTATAATAAACACATTGTATACATTTATAAATATATAGATGAAATATTGTATGTGTTGAGATATGTCTAACACCAAACCCTAGTTAAAGAGCCTCAAATTTAATATATACCTTATGAATTAAAAATTTAATGTTTGAGTGACACTAATTGGATCAAAATTAAAGAGGGTCCCATTACATGCTTGATGATGTGAGTGTTTCCCAATTTTTTTCTAATGTTATTGTTCCTCCAATTTCTTCCAACCTTGTTGATGTTAATTTATCTTGTAAAAATGGCTGAATTCATCACTTATTTTATCTCAAATCCATCAATCATCTTGACATTATTCCAAAATTCTCCCATTCCCACCTATTCTACCACCACTTCTCTTAAAAATCCCAAAATAACCACTCCTAAACTAACCTTGTGTGATGTTCAAAAAATGTTAAATTGCTTTCTAAAAGATATTAAAAAAATCCAAGTAATAGAGAAAATTCACATGGTATATTACTCAAACCCTTGGTTTATTATCTTATATAATGTACTTTTCCTATAGTTTATGTATCTCCAAAGTTTAAACTATCCATCTTATCACATTAAATTTCTCTATACTTCTTGTTAATATTTATTGCATGATGATAAATTTTTGAAAAATATAATTCCTATAATCCTTAAGGATTATACTCTTGATTGGTTTCATGCCTTTTCATATGGGTTTGTACATTCTTCACTAATTTATCCAATGATTTATTAACCCATTTTTTGATTAACATTAACAATAAGTTTAAATTTTCCAACATTGCTCAAATCAAAATAAGAACTAATAATAATGTTACTAAGTTTAGGTTTATGTTCAAGACAATCATTATAAAAATGACTCATCGATTACTTCATAGTGAATTAATAAGTATATTTTCTCAAAGTTTTTTTTAACCCATTAAAAAAAACTATTCTTCAATACTTATCCAAATTTCAATGAAAATTATCATGTAATTTGAGATCAGTATTTTAGAGGCCAAAATGATTAAATATAGGAATAATTCCCATATATCTAATGGAGCCAATACCAAGTCAAATCAAAATGTAAGGCTAAAATAAATGATTTTTTTTTTCAAATGTAAAAATGAGGCCAAAAATGTAGTAAATATGGTGGACCAACCATATAACAAGCTAGTCTTATCACAATAAAGAGAGTGAAGATTATTTACAAAATTGAGTAAAAGTCATAAAAATTTACATAACCAATTACTTTGTTGTAATATGATTACTTTACCTCCTATTAGAGACATAGATAAATAAATGTTCTTGTCTACGAACCATGACGCTAGTGTATACTTTGATTATCATAGTCTTTATGCATTATTCAAACATATGCATTAATCTGAAACAAAGATCCAAGACATCATTAAAAGTAATCAAATTCAGACAAAAGGCATAGATATTAATTTGAATGAATAAGTAGTGCAACCAAATCAACATTTGATAATATACCAATCTTATTACAAATCATGCGAATTAATCTAAATACAAGGCAATGTCCATATGATATCCAAAAAACATTAATCACAATATTTTAAAGGTCATCCACTTAATGGATTAATAGGTGTGGTCAATGCAACACATAAATAACCTCCTCCAATTATATTAGATGATCATAAAATTCTAAAGTATATCCTTAATAATATATCAATATTAATTTAATATTTCATAAATAAACATTCAAGGGGGGAAATGGAATTATGATGGGCAATGATTCAAATAGAATGTGTGCATAATAAAATACATTACTAGTCTCGGATATTGTCAAAGAGATTTATCCATTACTACCATGATCATTAAAGGATATGATGAAATGAATAGGAATCCACTTATATTGAATATATTACCTATCATAGTGGGTCATAAGACTATCTTATTTTGGTTTCATGTATTACTTGATAATGATACATATAATTATTTTCTTGGAAGACTGTGTCTGAATAAAATGATTCTTTTAACATTATACTAGTACTTGAAATTCGTTCATAATAATCTAGTGATTAATATTAAAGGTATTACTTATAATTTATGATTACAAGCTGAATATGAGTATTTAGTTAGGACTTACCAAAATAACAATTGATCATAATACCTCCAAACATTGAGCCTAAACTTTAAATATATAATATTACACCTAATAATGTACTCTTTTTTCAACATGTTCCACCTACCAAGGTAATGTTATCCAAACCTCTTACAATTATACAAGAAAAATAACTAAAATGAAGAAGAAATATAGATAAGGGAATGTGTTACTTTACATAAGGATACAATATATAAAATGTGTTTCCAATGATGATGATTATAAACATGATGACTATGTAGATGAAAATTATAGCGATGATGATAACAATGATGATGGAAAGGTGTTATATTTATTAGATTCATGAATAACTCAATATCCTATTATTTTTTGTGATGATATAAATGCTTTCAATTATATACAATTTGATGATGATTCACATAATATCATTGGCTATCATTGTTTTCTAACACCATATGTTTTTACTTGAGATATTTATATTTTCCTATACATAGTGTTGACACTTAGATTTGCACCCTTGAAGAAAAAACTCAGACTTCTTCATCCAAATGACATAATGGAATCATCTCTTTTGTTGTGGGTGACAATTTCTTTGAGATGAATCTCTAAATTTAAGGGCTAGCTCCCTTGATACCACTGTGAAGCGCTATCTATCATAATATATCTATTGTAAATGAAAAGATAGAAAATGAATAACAAAAAGAAATAAATTATGATGCACCAATATGTAGTATCCTCTCACTTTGACTATAATCACTACTTAAAGAATGGCAAGGTTTCCTTGCATAAGACTCATGACCCTTTATGCATTTTTACATCAATGTTTCACTTGTTAGATTTAGAATGTATTCAACATTCAAGAGGGAAACAAACAATCTCAAAAAAGAATACGACTTTAAACCACTTCAAAAATGTCTATACACTTATTAGAGAATACTAACAAGGACCTGTAAGAAAGATATATCTACACATTTGGTGGGTAATCAAGGATAATAAGTTAGGAAAGACAAATTTCATTAAATGAGAAAAACATGATGTTAAATCGATACACAAAAATGTAGTGTGTGAGTGGCAGAATTTGTCTTACTTTTTTCAAGAGTTTTCAATACAAATATGGTCAAATTTTTGTCATTAACTAGTGGATTCTCCTTTAATGATAGGATGAATACATATATATAGTTTTCTGAAGGGACGTTAAATAATTGAGATTAGAAGATCAATTAGACATGTGTCAATTAGGAATAGGAAAAATTACCATTGATAGTTATAAGAATGACCTTTGTTATTACTAAGTCTATCTTGTTTTGGCATAGCTGGATATTTTCTAACTCATTATTTAATTTTCACATTTTTCATTCTCTTTGTTTGTATTCAAATTCCCATTTTAAAACTTAACAACTATCATTATAACTAGAGTTTGATGTTTTGCAGGCTATCACCTTTTAGACTTTTGTCTTTGCACTTTCCCAAAAGAATTTATTTCAATCTTTTATTTCCTTTATTTAAACTTCAATGGATATTACTCATAGTTTGAATTTGATGTTCTATGGGCCATTGAGTAAATTCCATCAAAAAATTTGTCTACACCTTTCTTTGTAATATTTTCTTTAGGCAAACTTTCTAAAGGAATTATTTCATTTGTGGGGTAATTATCCCAAACAATTTTCCCATAAGAAATTCTCTTAGTTTCTTTTGAAAATGGCCCTTCGATAACTTTGTAATGTTCTTTTTTTGGATTTTTTGTATTGGTCCACATACCCTTCATAAGATTGAAAAATACCCTTTAGAAGAACTATTTGGCCTTTTGAATGAATTGTAAATGTCCATTTGCCCTTTGAAAAAGTTGTCTTGTACCTATAGCTTCAAAAATGTCCATCAAAAAAGTTGAAAACATCTTCAAAAAAGTGAAAGTGCCCTTTGAAATAAATTTAAATGACTTTCCCACAAGAAATGACCCTTTAGAAGAATTGAAAAGGTCCACTTAGATTGAAAAGAGCCCTTTGGGAAAGTTACAAAGTACCCTTGAGCTTGGAAGATATCCTTTAGAGAAATTGAGATGGACCTTTAGAAACAAAGTCCTAGACAAAAAGTTTGTAAGAATTCACTTGATTTATCTCAAACAAAAAGTCTGAAAGAAAGACTTTGAGGCTCTAGCAAAACTTTTTGAAAGAATTATTTTAGGCAAAAAACCCTAAAGAAATAGTCTTGTACAAAAGTCTGAAAGAATAAAAAATCCAAAAGAACTCACTTATTCTTGGAACAAATTTTAAAAGGAAAAAACACTTGAAAAAGAACCTGAAGAAAGCTTTCTAAAAGGAAAAATTTAAACTTCATCATGAAATTTGCACAAAACTTTTTTTGGATAAAGACACACACTAGACTCATCTAAACATATGAACAAACAACTAGTTTTCTCAATATGAGTGACCAATTTTTATTTGAAAGATCAAAATTTGGTTAAAAAATGGTGACTTATAGGGGAATTATGCTTGCTATACTGATCAAACTAGTTATCCTTATCTAATCAAGGGCCAACGGAGTCAATGAACTATTGAACATGACTATCAAGGATTATGCCAACATAAAACACAAGGAAAACATAGATGAAAACAACAAGACCCAACAGAATATAACAAGAAAAAAAAAACACACATGTGCATAAGCACTTAGGGAACACAAAGAAAATAGAATAACTATGTACAATAGAAGGAAAAACTTTAGTAATAATGCTCTAGATATATCTCATTGACTGGGATATGCAACTCCTCTCCATCCAACTTTAAAAGTTGGAAAGCATTGTGTTGTTAACATTGCGTGATCATGTATGGGCCACTCCGCAAAGCATCAAAATTTGTGCATTTCCAAAGCTTGGCCCTATCTTCATCCCACTTAAAAATAATGTCTTCTTCTCTAGAACTCTTTAGCATAGACTTCTTGTCAAAATGCTTCTTTATCTACTGCTAGTGAGTAGTCAAGGTATGCATTGCCTGATCTGTTATCTCTCCAAGCTCCATCAATTCACATAATCTAACTTCCATGTAGTCATTGTCCATCAACTACAATTGATGAGTGAGATCTATAGTTGGCAATTTGAGTGAAATAGGAATTCTAGCTTCCCTTCCATACACAAGTGTATATGTGGAGTTTCCAATTGCCCTTTTTGGAGTGATTTTGTCAACTCAAAGGGATATTTTCAAATTAGTGTGCCATGTTCATTGATTTTCCTCTATTATCCTCTTGATTATCCTAATAAAATTCTTGTTTTTGGCCTCTACTAGTCCATTTCCCTAAGGATAGTAGTTAGAGGAAGTGTTGAGGTAAATACCATGATTCAAGGCCCATTCCAATGTCCTTGCTCCTAAAAAGGCCAATACATTATATGAGATGATAGTTGAGGGAGATCTAAACCTTTTTATTATGCTCTCATAGAAATATAGGACTAAATTTTCATTGGCCTCTTTAAGAGCTATAGCTTCAACCCATCTAGTAAAATAATCAGTGGCTATCAACACCCACTTGTAACTAACACTAGAAGGAGGATTGATCATACCTAATAAATCCAAACCCCATTGCATGAAAGGCTATTCAACTTTGATTAGATGAAGAGGCAAAGCAACTAATTTTTGTTTGCCATCAAATAGGGCACATTTTTGGCATTTTCTCACCCAAGCATGGGTTCCTTTGAACAAACTAGGTTAGAAATAACCATCCCTCATGATCTTAGCAGTGGTGGTTCTAAGAGCAAAGTGACCACCAGATGGGCCATCATGAAAATCATGCAATACCTTCTTATTCTTTTCCAACTAAATACATCTCAAAAGGACACCTAAAAAATCTTTTCTAAAAATTATTCCATCCACAACTACATAGGGAATAGATTCCAATCTATAATACCTTGTTTTGGCTCTATCAAGACCTTGTTGACACTCACCAATTTGAAGGAAGTGGATCATGTCATGTGTATAACTTCTCATGATTGAAGGTGTAGATGTTATAAGATCATCATGAAATGTCAAAACAACCTCTTTTAGTTCTTTCAAATCTAAGGCAAGATGCTTGCACAATACTTTCCCTTTCACCATCTTGGTTGTCTTCATTTCTACATCATATTCCATTACTTTGGTGATCCATCCTACCCCTTTCTCATTCAATTCTCTGCTCAACAAAAAATCTTTCACGCTAGGATGAGGCACAAAAATGTGAATTTTATTACTAGACAACATGTGCCTAAATTTCTTTAAACTTATTATTACATCAATCACTTGTTTTTTAATGTATGTGTACTTTACCTCATATCCTTCTAAACCTTGACTAAAGAAGGCAATATGTTATTCTAAATTTTCATCATTTGCTTGGGTCAACATGGCAAAAATTACCTCTTCATTTCCAAAAGTGTATATATTGAGGTCCTTGGAGAAGTTAGGACTTGCAAGAGTAGGAGCTTGGCCAATGGCTTGCTTAATCTCCTCAAAACTTTCTCTTCTCTTTCCTATCTAGGTAAATGTCTCATCTTTTCTCAACATGGAGTTCAAGGTCTTGACTATATTAGAAAAATCCAAAACAAATATCCTAATGAAATTAATCTTGCCAAAGAAACTTTGTAGACCCTTTTTGTGTTTAGCCAAATTTAATGCTAAAATAACACTTACCCTTTTTGGATCAATGGATAGACATTTATTTTAAATATTTTGGCCCAAGAGCTTTCCCTCATGAACAAAAAATACACTTCTTTGGGTTTAGATATATCCCAAACAATTTACACATCTTAATTATTTATCTTAGGTGCTTCAAATGGTCATTTGCATCTTTGGAAAAATTATTACATCATCTAGATAAACTAACACAATGTCATTGATCAACCCTTGGAAAGCCATATCCATTGCATGTTAGAAAGTGAATCTAGCATTTGATAATCTAAATAGAATATTCCTATAGGCATATGTGCCCCATTTGGTGGTAAATGATATCTTATATTGATCACTTTCATTAACTAGAATCTGATTATATCCAAAATATACATCAAGGAGAGAACATCTTTCACTATCAGTTACAACCTATAGAATTTACTCCATAGAAGGGAGAGGATAATTATCTCTCAAAGATACCTTGTTCAAGTCCCTAAAATCAACACACAACTTGATTTCTCTATTTTTATTTCTAACAGGGACTAAATTAGCCAACCAATAAGAATGCTTGGTAGGAAAAATGATTCTAGACTCAATCTATTTAGTCAACTTTTTCCTCATGAGGGGTTCAATCTTTTGATTGATTGATATTTGCCTTTGTTTAATGGGTTTATAATTTTAATCCAACACTATGGTGTGTTGAGCCAAGTTTGGGTCAAAACACTTCAAATCACTATACTCCCATGTAAAAATGTCACTAAACTCCTTGCATAGTTCAATGAAATCATGTTTTTCCTAACTGGTACATATCTTCCCAAGTGCAAGTATCCTATCTATGAATATTTCTATCATTTCATAGTTTTATTTCTTAGTGGAAATGCATATCTTTTCCTTCTTGAGCTGGTCATCTTCATTGAAAATACTCTCAAGAGTCACTAAATCTTTAGGAAGATTATTAGACTTTAGTTAGAAAATCTAGTTGTCATATTGTTGTTGTAGCTTAGACTTGTTCTTGGTAGATATCTCAACCTATTCTTGTAGGAAAAGTGTTATTTTTTTATCACTATCAAAAACCTACCAATTGGTGACATTATCTAGTATAGAAGGTCTCACAATCACCTTCAGATTAGGCTAGTTCCTATTTTCTCTTATGCCCTTTGGAACATCAAATTGAGCACTAATAGATGCCAACCTATCATCATGCTTATTATCTTCTCTTGGAATAGAGGTAAATTTAAATTCCATGAAGTCTTCTACAAGATCCTAAACTCTATGTTTGTAAGACTTGACCAAGGAATTCTTAGTCAAATTTTGCCCTCTTACTTGATTGACAACTAATTCACTATCACAAATACTTACAATTCTTTGACACCTCTTTTCCTTTCCCATTTCAAACCATGAATGAGGGATTCATATTTAGCTACATTTCAAGTACAAGAGAATTGAAATCTGAAAGTCAAAAAATAACTTTGTTTTGAATGTGAAACCAACATAGATTCATCACCTACACCAATCTTGCTTTTGGATCCATCAAAGAAAAGCTACCAAATGCCATTAAATTCCTCATTTTATTGCATCAAATTATGCATGAAAGAGTCTTTCTCATGCAAATAGTATACTCCTAGACTAGATTCTTTAATAAATTTGTATGTTCATAGTTTATATCTCCCCACTTATCTAAGAACAAGTCAGAAACTCCTTCAAGGGAAGATGATGGGGATTGGTCAATGTGAAACTCTTCTTCATCAATGATAGCATGATTGACATTTGATACCTTAGGTGAATATGGTTCCAAATGATCTATATGAATGGGTGATAAATCAATCTTCACTTTGGTATCATATTTTTGTTCTAAACACCATTTATGACCAATTGGTTGCCAGATATCCACCTATCTTAGAAGTGAAATCCCTTGAAAAATAAAAAGAAAAATAAGGAGGTAAATCTACTACCACCACATCATGAGGGATTTAAAAATTAGGAAAATCATAAGGGTAAATTAAAACCTTTCATAATCCGTAAGTTTTTGGTTGGTGATCCATCCAATTGAAAAATTCATTTAGTGATTGGCTTATACTTGAGACCCATTTTGTCTGCTATGCATTTGGGCATAGCTAAGGTACTTGATCCACTATCTATGACACAATTATAAACCAAGTAGTCACCAATTATTAGGGATAATTATAAATTAGTATTCTCATCCTTATTTACTTGACTATCTATAGATTGAGTTTCATTGACCAAAACTACATTTTCACTTCACAGTGAGTCAACTTATTTACACAATCCATGCAATTAATTTTGCAACATATCTTTCTATCTTGGAAGTTCTAGATAATAACATAATGAAATGTGAATATGAAACTTTTTCATCTGATATACAACATTAATGGAAGGATTACTTTGGGATTTTTTTTTTTGAACATTTGTACCTTGTGATGTAGCATATGTAGGCAGAGTTGTAAAAGTTGAATTGAAACTTGAATTTTTTTTATTTTATTGTGGTTTAGGATTTTAAATATTCCCACCTCTCATTTAAGTTACTTTAGGGGTCAAAATAGGTCCTTGACTAGTTTCTTAAACTTCATCAACAACTCTCCTCTTAGACTTAGTGTTGGAAACAACACTAGTATGTTGATTGCTTGCATTCCCAACATAATTGATTGCAAATAATTAACCCTCCAAATGATTTATGAGGGTTGAATTAGAATAATGTTGTATATTATTCATCATAAATTACATTGGCATCTCAAAATTTAAAAAGTGAGATGTTTGAACACCTTGTTTGGACATACCTTGATTTTGCATTTCATTGGCATAAGTCACTTGTTTTTAGCCATGTTCAAAAGATGAATAGTTGGGTTACTCTTGAACCAAATTATTTTGAGTGGGAACTAAGGCTTTTGAGGATGAGGGATCATTGGGATTATAATTATGGTATATTTTGACATGGGTGATTTGTCCTTATCCCTGATTATTGTTTTGGAAGGGTGGCCTACTTTCTTTCCCACCGAATCAATTATATGACTAATATGGCCTACAACCTTGAGCCTATTGCATTTTGAGAGTAAATAATTCATTGGTAGCACTTTTAATCAAAATTTTGAATTCATGAATCTCATATTAAGGAGCATTAGTATATCTCTCTTGAGTAAGTAAAGGGGCTACAAAAGGTAATGTACTTTGACTAGGAGAAGGCAAATCAGGGAAAAGTGGCATTGGAGGTCTAGGAGCTATCTTTCTTGTGTGTATAATAAAATTCTTGGAATTTATGAATATTTCATATGTAGCTAGCAATGTGTTTCCACCCATAGACTGGATCATCATAGTAATGTCACTATTCAATTCTTTCAAATAGTACAAAAATGCATAATTTTTAGTTGGCCTTACAAGAATTTGAATCCTATCTCATGTTTTTTGAAATATAGTATGGAAATATTGCATGAATTCATAAGGTTCCCTCTTTATTGTGGTCAATTACTTAGCTAGATACAAGTGATCACTCTTTTCTCTAAATCTATTAGTCAATAGGGTTCTCAACTCATCCCATGAGCCAATAGAATTTATAGGTAGGGTCCCATACCAGTCCAAAACTTTTCATTTAAAGGACAAGGATAGAAACCTAATAGACACATTTTCTTGGGTAATATTATGGATATTACAAAGATTTTCTATATTTGTATGTGTTCAATGTAAGTAATTGGATTGTCTGCACTAAAATATGAGACACTTTTGAGGGTAGATCCTAGAATTTGATCTTATTCGGCAAGGCGTAAGGGAGATGCCCCTATGAAAGGCACAAAAGGTTGTCTTCTATCCATATTGGGATTTTTATGAGTATTAGGAAAGGAATGTAATAGAGACTTGGAATATTTAAACATAAAATCTCTTTTATAAGGATGAGTGTTACCAAACCTAGACCATTTAGTAGAATATGGAGGTAATTCTTTAAATGTTAAAGGTAAATGAAAAGTAGTAGATCTAGTTATCACCTTTGGCATAGAAAATAAAACTAATCATCAACCAAGAATTTGTATTTTTCAATAGAGTCACCAAGTAATGAATATGGATGTATCTTTTCTTCAACAATGTCAAGACCAATACCAATCTTGAACAATCTTGTAGGATAAAAGGTCCCATCAGGCATGCCAAAAATTATTAACGCTTGGATTTTCACCATTGAAGAAAAAATCATTCTTTTCATCCAAGTGGCACAATAAAATCATCTCTTTTATTGTGGGTGACAATTTATTTGAGATGAATCTCTAGATTTAAGGGCTAGCTCTCCTAATGCACCTATGAAGCTCTATCTATCCTAATCTATCAACTGTAAATAAAAAGAGAGAAAATGAACAACAAAAATAATAAATGGTGATTCACCAATATGTATTGTCCTCTCACTTTGACTATAATCACTACTTAAAAAATGATAAGGTTTCCTTACACAAGACTCATGACCCTTTATGCATTGTTACATTAGTGTTTCTCTTGTTAGATTCAAAAGGTTTTCAACATTCAAGAGGGAAATAGACAATTCTAGAAAAGAATATGACTTTGAACCACTTCAAAAATGTCTATACACTTATTAGAGAATACTAACAAGGCTCGGTAATAAATATCTGTCTACAAATTTTTTGGGTAATCAAGGATAACAAGTTAGGAAAGACAACGTTCACTAAATGAGATAACATGATGTTAAACCGATACACAAAAATGCAGTGTGTGAGTGGCATAATTTGTCTTACTTTCTTCAAGAGTTTTCAATATAAATTTGGTCAAAGTTTTTTCATTAACCAGTGGAGGATCCTTTGAGAATAAGATGAATACATATATATAGTTTTATGAAGGGAGATTTAACGATTGAGATTGCAAGATCAATTGGACACGTGTCAATCAGGAATGGGAATAGTTACCATCGACAATTATAAGAATGAACTTTGCTAATACTAAGTCCATCTTGTTTTAACGTAGTTAGTTCTTTGTTTACTCATTGTTTACTTTGCACATTTTTTATTCCCTTTGTTTGTATTCAAATCCCCATTTTAAAATTTAATGGATATTCATTGCAACTAGAGTTTGATGTTTTATGGGCCGTCACCTTTTAGACTTTTGTCTTTGCACTTTCCTGAAAGAATTTGTTTGGATCTTTTATTTCCTCTATTTGAAATTCAACAGCTATTCCTCACAATTTGAATTTGAAATTCTGTGGGCCATCGACTAAATTCATTAGACAATTTATCCATGCCTTTATTTGTATTATTTTCTTCAGGCAAACTTTCCTGAAGGAATTCTTTTGTTTGCAAGGAAATTATCCCGAACAGTTTTCCTACAAGAAATTCTCTTAGTTTCTTTGGAAAATGGCCCTTCAGCAACCTTGCAATGTTCCTATTTGGATTTTCTATATTGGTCCACATACCCTTCAGAACATTGAAAATTACCCTTCGAAAGAACTTTTTGTCCTTTTAGAAGAATTGCAAACTTCCATGTGCCCTTCAAAAAAGTTATCTTACCTTTGGCTTCAAAAATATCCCTTGAAAAAGTTGAAAGCACCTTTTGAAAAAGTGAAAGTGCCCTTCAAAATAAATGTAAATGAATTTCCCATAAGAAATGACCCTTCAAAATAATTGAAAAGGTCCACTTATCTTGAAAAGAGCTCTTCAAGAAAGTTGCAAAGTACCCATAGGCTTAGAAGATATCCTTCAAAGAAATTGAAAAGGACCTTTAGAAACAAAGTCCCAGACAAAAAGTCTACAAGAATTCACTTGATTTATCTCAGAAAAAAATTCTGAAATAAAGACTTCGAGGCTCTAGTAAAACTTTTCAAAATAACTCTTTCAAGCAAAAAACTTGAAAGAAATAGTCATATACAAAAGTTTGAAAGAATTCAAAACTCTAAAGAACTCACTTATGCTTGGAACAAAGTTTGAAAGTAAAAAAAACTTGAAAAATAACCCAAAGAAATATTTATGAAAGGAAATATTTGAACCTTTTCCATGAACTTTTCACAAAGCTTTTTCTGGACAAAGACACACACTAGAATCATCTAAACATATGAACAAACAACTAGTTTTTTCAATATGGGTGGCCAATTTTGATTTGAAAGATCAAAATTTGGTCAACACATAGTTCATTTATTTTTATCTTTATTTTTCTATTATTTATTGTTTTAAATTTCCTTCTTTTACTTCACACATGGATTTTTTAAAACATTGTTTCTTTTATATCCTTCTCCTCGTCATTTACTCACTTGGGTTCTCTATTTTTTTCAAGATCTTTTATATTTCTTATGTTTTCTAATTGATCTTGTTTAAAATTTTAAATTACCTTATTCCTTATTTGTCTTTAGATTTTGGTCATCCTTTATTTTTGACCTCCTTCTCCTACTCCTCTTGAGACTTATGTGTTTCAATTTTTTGGTTTTTTCTTTAATTTATTATAATTCAGTATTCATGTAGATTTGTGTCATTATTATAACCTTTACAAATTATTGGTTATGCTAAATGTTTTTTTTAAACTACTATGACCTTCATTTTTTTTGTTCCATCCTAAAATCCCACAAAGAATTCCCCATGATGACATCAAATTATATATTGAGATTGAATTCGCCACAAAAAACACTATTATAAGTGAAGCCATAGGTTAGTAATGATCCCCTTTATTCATCTTTCCTTTGACTCCAGTTTTCTTCTTAGGATTACCATATTTATTTGATTACTTCATGTATTTTTCAATTGATTTACTTTTATATTTGAGTTTTATATGGGTACACAACTTGGAATATTATGATTATCCACTATTAGCAAAGGCTATATAGTATACATATGAAACTAATGGTATTATTGTGAAATATTCAATATTTACATGTGTAAATATGATTATGGATTCATATTTATTTGGGGATGCCTTTTATGCTCTCTCTCAAAGTATTTTACAGGAATCTAATAAAAATGACTTATATTTTAACTTTTTCCATTTTCTTTTACCATTGTTGGCTTTCATGTAATATTATATTATGGTTTATCTTGAATAGTGTCTATATTGGCATGATTAGGTATTTTATTTATGTATGTGTTTCTATTTTATATGAATTAACTTCAATGTTTCTTTGTGATTAATTATATGATTTCTTTGTTTCTTTTATAGTGCATTGATTCTAGTTTTGTTGTTGTGTTTTATCCATATGATTAATACCTATTCTGCCTCTATTAATTTTCATGTGCTTGATGTGTTTGTTTCATCTTCTTACTATTTAGCATGACTCTCTTATTATTATATATGACATATGTTAGTTATTTCTTGTGTTGTATACACTATGTCACATGTTTGTCATTTTTTAGTTTATGTATTATGATTACTCCTTTTTATCTATTTATGGAATTTATTGTATTGTGTAATTTACATGTGTAACATTTTTTTCATGTTTACCTTAAGTGTGGCATCCTTATGATGTGCTTATTATGCCTTAGTTTTTTTCTATGTTTACTCTGTGTTGTTATATTATTATTTCCATGATTTATATCATACACATAAATCCTTGATATTCCACGATCCATATCATACAAATGTATTATATAAATTACTACATTACCATGATTCCTATAATGCCTTTACTGGGGCAAGGATTCATGTGTAGATTTAATGTTATATGTTTCCTACTAGACTACATATATTTGGGTGTGCTTTTAATTTTACATCATTGATTACATTTTTCCCATCTGGGGCATGTTATTTATGTGCTTATGTTGATCATAATTTGACCATGTTTTGGCATGTTAATTTTAATTATTAATTAATTACATGTTTCACATAAGGGGAATATTACTATTTTACTTAGCTTTCCTATATATTTTCCTTAAGGGACATTTCATTGTTACTATTAGATTAGGCTGAAATTGAGGTTTGAGTAAAATGAAACACAAATATTTGTAATGTGAAAAAATAAATTATGTAGAAGAGCTACATGTTGTGGAATTGAAATCAAACATGAGCTAGAAGAAGATTTGATAATTCATCAATTGATTGTTAGAATTAGAAGCATTAACCAAAAAATCCTTGGGAAAGGTACATAGGATTATCTTCCTCAATGACCTAAATTAACACCTAATAAAGGTAAATAACATGTTTATGGAAAAACCATTAAATAGAATAAATAATTACACTAACCCCCCCCCCCCTTAAGAGTAGCATAGGTGGGTAGTATAATTAGGTCCCAAAAAAAAGGCCCGAGGAGGTACCCAAGTATATATAAAATACCACCAAAGGAGGATTATGGAGTTTCTCTAACCCCAATAAGAGCCTAAAAATGAAGATACTTATTCTTAGTGAATGGTTTTGTGAATATATCAACAATTTGATTTGTATTATAGATGTAGAGGATATAAATGAATTACTTATGAATAATCTCCCAAATGAAATACACATGAATCTTGATTTTATTGGTCTATTGATGGAGGAATAGATTTTTATAGATTTGAAATGTGATTTGGTTGTCATAAAATATGATTTTTGGTCATTGAAACTAGATTCCAAACTCAATGGGAATTCCCTGAAGCCAAATAACCTCAATGGTAGCATTAAAAACTCCTCTATATCATGCCTCTCTAGAAGATAAGGCAATAACATTATGCTTATTGCTTGACCAACTAATTGGTACTAAACCAAGAGATAAATTATATCCTAAAGTAGAATTATGATTATAAATATCTCCAACCCTATCTAAATTTATATACCCAGCCAAGTCAACATTAATGCCTACTCTATAGTGAATCCTAAAACTATAAGTACCCTAAATGTAGTGGAGAATCCACTTAGTTTATTTATAGTGCATCTCATGTGGATCTTGTATAAATATAGAGACTATGCCCATTTCATATGAAATGTAAATCCTAGTGTGTATAAGGTAGATGACACTACCAACAAGTTGTCAATACAAGGTAGCGTCAACCAAAGAAGATGAATAATCATCTTTAAGATTCACACCATATATAAATGGAGTTAGATCTAGATTATAGTCAACCATGCAAAATTATGCAAGATAATCAAGAACATAATTAGATTATGCAATAGTGATCCCAAAGTCAGACTAAGAAATTTACATCCTAAGGAAGTAATGTAATAAGCCCAAGTTAGTCATTGAGAACCTATTGTATGCACCTAAATCTGCTCACTCTAATAATCTTATTAAGCTCACTAATGTAACCCATAACTATAAAACTAGTATATTAACTAATATCCTAATTCCTATATAAAATTACCTACATCCCATGAACCTCACCATACCCTTATAACTAATTAATTACCCCATTAATCCAGTAACTAGCCTACTTAGCTACTAATATAACCACTATCCCACTTGACAATTTAAAATTCTTTTTTGTTCACCTACCACCTATTTAATCTACCATCCTAGCATTTCCTACACCCCTATGAACCCTAAAACTCATTAACTCCCACCTAAACCTCCATTATCCCTAAACTAATCAATAAACCTATAGAACTAGGGAAGTTCCTCCAAAGTTCTAGAAGTCTCTAAACTAGAGGCTTCTAAAATAATTTAAAATTACCTAAATTATCCTTCACCATCCTATATAAACCATGCTTGGTCTATGGCCAATATAACTTAGAAAGTAATCATACTTCATTATACTCTCATAGCCACCATTATAAATCATCCTCACACTCTTGTCAAACCATTAAATAATGCAAAGAAGACATTTAAACCACTTGGAAGCCCAAGTCAAGCAATTCACATCCAACCATTTTTACATTTATATCATCTTGGAGATCTTGAAGAGGAGTTATAAGGGACAAAATGATGGTAATAATTCCATTTTAATTTTTGGATTGTTCATTTATCCCTTCCTTTGATGATGTTTGTGTTTTTGGTTTTTTATTACTAAATATAGTAGTTTTATAAACAACTCAAAATACGATCACACATTGGAAACCATGGTGGGATAATATCCTTTTATCTAACCCCTTTTGATTATTATAAGTGATTTGGTGATTTGTAGGCTTGACTAGATAAAGAACAAGTTTTGGAATTGGTCAAAATTTCATGTAGAAGCAATCAATGATATTGACCTACAAATAATGATATTATAGTTATGTTTTTATTTATAATTAAGTGATATTGCCTTACTAATAAACTTAACCAATAATATTTTTTATTTTGGCAAGGTTTTTGACTTATTACAATACCACTAATTCAAAAATTGTGATTTTGTGTTAAAATGTGCAGTTTTATCTTTATATTTACAATTTTACTGTTTGGTGGTCTAAACTAAGTATAGATAATTTTTCACTACTTTTTTTATATTTTATAGATATATTTAAATTGATTATATCTTTAAAGAGTAGTAATTAGCCTTCTTTGTGCATGGAAATAGGAGTTATCAGTTCTAACACACAAAATTGCCACTTCAAAAGTCATAGTTTTATCTTTAAAATCATGGTATTGTCATCACAAGTCATGATTTTGTGTTTTTAGTTAAAATAACTAATATATCCTAATAATATTATAACTCATTAATCTTAAATGTCTATGTGTTTGTGTTTTTATCTACAGGGAGGAGGAGGCACCTATCTTACATAGTCTTTTCATGCAAAATTATACTTTTGTTCAAGAAATCTAATGCATTAGGGTATTTACTACTAACCTGCTCTATTCATGTTTTCTAATGATAGTAAATGGATAAGGTATGAATAAATAAGGAATCAAACTCTCATAATTACCCCTTTTTCCACTTTTCAAAACACCATTGATCATAAATTGGCAGCATTGTAGTAAAATTGGCGATATTGTCTTTTAAGTAGTGATTTTGCTTAAAGGTGTTAAAAACTATTTTGATAAGTTTTGTTACTATTTGAATGCTAATATAATACTGAGGACCATTTTTATAGATATATATCTTTCTATTTTGAAGTTTTGTGCATTTTTTTTTCATTCTTGCACTAATTTATAAAGAGGTCAAAAATATTATGTTTGTGTCTTTTTATAACAAGTTTTGATATAAATAGCTATAAATAGGATTTTAAGTACATTTGTAAATAACGTTACTTCATCCATATTTGAGTTCAAAGGTCATAATATTAAAGTCTTTTATTCTTCTATAATATTGTTACTTGTGAATTTGCATTATTTATAAAAAGTTACGATATTGTCTAACCATATATGGTTTTGTAGGGATCATATAATTAACTGTCATGGTTAGCCACTAGACTATAATACCATGACTCAAGAGTAGTGATTTTGAAAAAAAGTAATGCTATTGTAGTCTCTAGAAGTGATATTTCTTTACACTGACTTTATTTGTGTAGTTTTATAGGAAATAGGCATTTTTACTTGAGTTCAAACCACTAACCCATTTATTGTAGGACCTTTCAAGGCAAAATCATAAACCTAATTTTTAACCCTTGTGCTTGTAGATGGAGTGTGTAAATTATATATTTTGATCTTTTTGATTGTATATATCTCATGTGAGTGATTTGTTTGTTCCCTTTTCATTATTCTTACATAGGTAATTAATCAGATAAATTGATCATCATGGGCTTAGACATTATGGGTTGGTGTCATGGATTTCATCAACTCACATTTGACCAAAATCCATGTTATGGTGGAGTATAAATATTAGGGACATCTATTGTTAGGCTAAGTATTAGACCCCATATTAGTCATTTGTGAAGGGGAAGAGTTAAATATATGAACCAAACATTAGCTAACACCCTATATATATATATATTGGCCCCATGTACATTCACGTATATTGGGAACTCTCTTAGACACCCTTGTGTAAACCTATCATAGGACCTATCATCCATAACATGAATTCTATTATCAGAGTGACAATTAGATCCCAAGTGACCATGAAATGTAGATGGGGTCAAGAGGGTTTGGTTGATTTTTTTAATGGGTCACTATACTACAACCTCACCAACAAATCCATTAGATGGTGTATACATTGGGTTACACACCCATTCAATTTAATAAATTATGGCTTGTGATTGAGATTGTTGTTTGTGTGTTATGAAAAATCTTGTGTTTTTAGTGAATCAAGTCAACTTGTCCTATTTTATCACAAAATGCCTAGAGACCCATAGGACAAATCCAATCTTAGAATCCACTAAACCAATAATTCCATATCACCATTCACACCTTTGGATATAATTTTTTTCTTGAAATCAAATGTTTAAGTGGTCACCCATAATTTTCTATCTTGATCATCACTTATTGACTAGACATTATCAACATTTACAACCTCATTTGGTTTTAGTCTAACACCCATAATATCATCATCCTACCTTTTCATACCTAGCACCCATCTAATCATCACCTTGATAGTTTGAAGGTTATCTAACCATCCTAACATATTTGTCTCTTTTCTAAATTGAATCCTTATCAAGTGTTAGCTTTGATAGTATTTGGTCATTCTAGTATTCATATCCTCCCAAATCTAAATCCAAGCCACATCTGAATCATTTCTCTTGACCACTCTTAATTTTAGTTTTTATACAAAATGAGTATATAAATTCACCTTATATCCCATTATCCTACATTAAAAACACACCTAATCACTTTTATTACATCACCCTCATCATTTTTCATGCCTATCTAAACTTGTGCTCAAATTGTTAGAATGGGATAAGGATCCAACTAGGAAAATGACTTCTTAATAAACCTAGGTGATCAAAATTGGGATAATGATGACACACATAGTAACATGCATACTCTTGGAGAGGAATATCAATTCAAAAATGACTTCTTCCATAGTGATGAGGTTAGGGCCCAATTTGATCAATATATCTATGAAAATTGTGAGCAAATTCTAGCCTAGGTCATTATAATGGGGAAAAATTACACCCTAAATTTGATCCAACCCTATTGTAACATATAATCCATCCATATACTAGGCCCAACACTCCACATCATTAATCCAATACCAATCAAGAGCACGAAGAGGAAAATATTATGGATTGTGAGCAAAAGCTTAAAGAATAAGAATAAAAAAAAACCCTCCAAAATAATCATATGGAGGATAATAGGAGAAGATATGCCTTGGAAGATTAGTTACACTAGTTAACCCAATAAATTAACTCCCTTACATCATAATTCCAATCCCAAAATCAAAGGCCTTCTTCTCCAAAGAATCATGCTAGAAACACCAAACCTGATCATTCTAAACCTCGCACTAGTCATGCTCAAACCTTCAATCCTCTCATAGACCCATCATTTGCCCAAGAGTGGAGGATAATGAAGGAGACTCTTTATGATATTTATCCTCCTACATAAGTAATGAGGTACAAGTAAGAATATTTTTTCACCTCTCCTCTAGATATAAGCATCTTACAAGTACCTTTCCCACCACATTTTAAGGTTCCAAAATTTGAAAAATATAGAGGGAAAAGGGATCCTAGAGATTATGTAAAATAATTATATGGATCATGATATGAGTTTTCTTATGATGATGTTTATCTCCTCAGGATTTTCCCTAAAAGTCTCATAGGGCCTGCATTGGAATGGTTTATGCATTTTCTCAAAGGGTCTATATCCAGCTTCAGGGAGTTGATTAGGAAATTCATAAGGAACTTATCTTTCAATATTAAGCATGATATATCAATCATAGATATTTATAACACTAAAAAAATAAATAGGGAAATCCTAACCTCATTTTTACAATATTGGAGAAGTATTGTGAGCTACTTCCATTATATAGTTCTACAAAAGGAATTATCCAAAATGTTTATTGATAACCTCAACACTGAGTTAGAATATCAATTAAAGCTACAATGTGAAAAATATTTTGATGAGATCATAGAGAAAGGGATATAAATAAAAAAGGACCTCATTAAGAGAGGTATAATCAAATTATATATCCAAAGTTAACAAAGTCATAATCAAGATAATAAATTTTTGGGTAAGCCAAAAATATTTAATAAGAATAAAAATGTTTTAAGGGATAGAGTCACAAACTATATATAGCATGTTTAATAGTACATAAAATTTATTATACTAATCAATAGAATGTCTCTACCATAAGAGTACCATAGGGAAAGCCTAAACCCCAAATAGGAAAAAGGCCTCTCACTAGTCTTAGGATACCTACCGAGGTGGTCCTGTAATAGTTAATAGATGCAAACATGATCACTCTCCCTAAAATTCAACCTTTGAATAATATCAAACCTTAATCAAATTGGTATCATGAGGATGAATTTTGTTAATATCATAGAGTTAAAGGTCATGATATTGAAAAATGTATGCATTTGAAACATTATATCCAAGATCTAATTGAAAAGGGGGATATTGAAGTAAAAGGGGAGAGCCTGATCAGCTAATCTAATAATCAATAACTTGACATCTATCAAGACCCATTGCATAAACATGATCAGAGGTAAAGAAAACCACCCAAAGACCAGCGTCAAGCATCCACCTCTAAATGAACCAATTACCACGCCATCCCATATCAATATGTCAATACCATCAAAATCCATGACCCTTAAGAGTCCACACTACCACCATCCACCATTCTTAATATTAATCAGGTTACAACTTACTATGTAGTAACTACACAATGTATCAAAATTGTAGTTCCTAAAACACCACCAAAAGACCCATCCACTTCAACATCCCAAAATTTTAATGTCTCTAAAAAAGTCTCTACATCTTCTGACAATCCATATGACATATCCAACATCTCAAAAAGACTCCAACCTAAACCTCTCTTATGGATCTTCTTGAAAAATCATCAGTATATTAGGAGATTATTAATCAAGTCTTAAATGAATGCAAAGTCTCCAGAGATATTGATACTATCTAATTTCAAACATTGGTGGGTAACTTTTCTCCCTCATAATAAATCACTTTCAGTGCCCAGGACATGTCTCATAGTATCCCACATCATAATTATCAATTATTCATATAAATTTTGATTTCTAACCATAAAATCCCTTGGGTGCTCATAGATGGAGGCTTTGCTTCAAATTTGTGCAATTTTCACTTCTTGAAGAAGTTGGGGTACTCTGAGACATCATTAGGACCTAATTTCATAATGATTAAGGCATATAATGATAATGAAAGGCCATCTATAGGAACCATGTATCTTCCTATCATTATGGGACCCATCATCCATCAGACCTTAATTTATCTTGTGGATGTTGATCTTCCATATAATCTACTTTTATGATGTCTATGGATCCATGAAATATGAGTAGTTTCTTCCACCCTCCACCAATGTTTAAAATTCCCTCTTTCAAACATGGAGATAACCATCCCCAGGGAGATAAAACATTTTTTTAGCTAATATATGAATCAATCCCATCCCACTTATTATTATCTAAGCACACATACCTCTACTCCTAATCCAACATCTATAAAATATGTCTACCTAGATGATTTAATATCTTCTTAAGACCCATCCCCATATGTCACCCATCTTAAGTTCACTTCCATAGGCTATGGGGAATATGAATACAAAACCTTTTGTGTAGAAGACTTACCACTCTCCCCACATAGCTATAGCTCCCTAACTATGAGGAATGATAATCCCACCATTTATCAGTTTGAATCTATGGCCTTTACTAGTGAATATCTACTATTAGAAGAGTAATTTGATGAACCTAATGATTCATGGCTTATTCTAGACAATGAGGCCCTAGAACTCCATTAACAAAGGTATCCCTAACTTCAAAAGATGATATAAAATATGAATTATCAGGGAAAAAAACTTGAGATACATGAGCAAGGTAGGCTTGAACATATAGGGGTTCAATAACACCCAAAACATCTTGGTCTGGGGTATAAACCACTTGACATCAACTTAAACAATATCATTTTGGAAACTTATTTTATTCTTGAAGAGTCTTATTTTGATGAAGAAGTCAAAATAGGCTCCGTTTATAGTCTTTATGAATATATTATTACCAGCAATCTCTTCCATGATAACACCATCTCCACCATTAATATATCCCTCCATTACCCTACCTCGATGGACTAGGATAAAAAACATGAACCTTATTTTAACATGTATCATAGAGATGAGGCCATTATAAAATGTTTGGGAGCATGAGACTTTATGCCATCAAGAGATCACAAGAAAGGGTTTTCTATTAATCTTAATGAGCCAACATATTTTGGTGAGTAGCAAATATCCCTCAATCAAATTGAAGAAGAGGAGTACGAAGATGAAGATCCCCCTCAAAATATGGAAGACTTTCAAATCACTTATGATGAATCAAAATTATATTCAAAATTAGACATAGATATCCCTAGTGATTTTGTTTCATAAATCTAGGACCTGTCATCACCCCTAATGTATCTTCAAGACCAATCACCCTCCCTCATCGATGAGGTTATTGAAGTCAAGATTAGAATATAAGAGAGTCCTAAAATATTCAAATTGGGGAAAATTCTTACACTTTATGAATGATAAAATATTATTAAGATGTTCAAAGAGTATATAGATGTGTTCACGTGGTGTTATTTGGACATGTCAGGGCTTGATCCATCCTTAGTAGTGCATAATTTAGTAATCCATCCTAATGGAAAACCAATCAAGAAAAAACTTAATAAGATGCACCCTAAGGTGGATCTATTTGTCAAATAAGAATTAAAAAAATTTATGGAAGCTAGATTTATCTATCTTATTTGATTATTCTAATTGGATATCTAAAATTATTCTAGTGTCCAAGCCCCAAGGTGGAATCCAGATTTGTATTGACTTCAGGGATATCACTAAAGCATGTCCTAAGGATGACTTTACCTTGCCAAATATATACATGATCATGGACTCTAATATGTGTTGTGAAATTTTATCCTTCATAGATGGGTTTTTGGGATATAATCAAATCAAAATTTCACCCAAAGATCAGCACAAAATAGTTTTTATTACACCATGAGGAACCTTTTGTTATCAAGTGATACCTTTTGGTCTCAAAAACATAGGTGGTACCTAAAAAATGGAAATGACTATCATCTTTCATGACATGATGCATGACATCATTGAAGATTATGTAGATGATATTTTGGGGAAGTTAAAACTCCATTTAGAGCATCATATGGTCTTAAGAGGAGTCTTTGAGTGATTGTGAGAATATAAAGTCAGGTTGAACTTGAATAAGTTTGTTTTTAGAATCACCTCAAGAAAATTATTAGGGTTAATAGTGTTTAATATAGGCATTGAGGTATATCCAAAAAAAGTCAAATATATTATGAAAATGCCTCCACCTAGAAATCTAAAGTAGCATAAGAGCCTTCAAGGTAAACTAAAGGCCACCTATTGGTTTATTTCATAATTAGTAGATAAATTTCACCCCTTCACCCATGTTTTGAAGAAATGGACTCATTTCAATTGAAAATCTAAGTGTCAAAAATATTTTGACAATCTTAAGTAATATTTAGTAAATCCTCAAGTCTTATCACCATCAGTCATGAGAAGGCCTTTGCTTTTATATATATCGACAACACCCTATGCCATAGTGGCTCTTCTATCTCAACATAATGATGAGGGAAAATAATGATAAATCTATTATCTCAATCAAATATTGATTCCATATGAGCTTAGTTATACCCTTATTGAAAAATTTTACTTGGTTGTTGTCTTTTCATCCCAAAAACTCTACCATTATATGCTATATAGCCAAGTACAACTCATAGCCAAAGTTGATCCCCTTAAGTACATGTTATCAAAATCAGCTCTAACTAGTCAAATTTTTAAGTGGATTATGTTGTTAAGTGGGTTTGACATAGAATATGTAAACCAAATTTTCATTAAAGGATAATAAATCATGGATCAACTTGTGAAATCACCCATTTCAAAAACCAAGCCTCTTATCATAACCTTGCTAGATAAGTCCATATTGACTACCGTAGAATCCAATAGCTGTAAATTATATTTTTATGGTTATTTCACCACACATGTGTTGAGAGTGAGTATCCTTTTAATAAGCCCACAAAGTGACCTCATCCCTAAAGCATTCTACCTTTCTTTCCCATGTACCAACAATATTTATGAATATTAGGCCTTAATTTTTGGTCTCCAACTAGCTACCCAATGAAACATCCAACACCTTTAGGTACTTTGTTATTCATAGTTGGTTATCAAATAATTAAATGAGGAGTTCCAAACCAAGGACAAAAAATTTCTTCCCTATAAATAATTGGTGGATCAATTAAAGCAAAAATTTTAGTCTATTGCATTTGAACAAGTACCAAGGGGAAGTAATAAAGAAAATGATTACATGGCCACTATCAAATCCTTGATTGACCTTTCAAAAGATATCTGTTGACCCAATTTTGCCCCTCAGGCAAAATCTCGGTCATCTCCTACACCTGCTTCGCATGGCTAGTCATTTCAGGTTGCGAGGTCCACTTTCAGGTTTTGACAGTTTTCGTTTCAGAGCATTGGTTCATCGGCCTACAGAATCTTTGAATGTTCACGCAAGGAGAGAAGAAGAGAAAAAATGGAGCGTTTCAACACTTAGGCAAAAAAGAGGGCAGAAAAAATGCAGAGGGCGGCAAATTCGCTGCCCACTACAAGGGTAGGTAAAATGATCCCACTTACAAACATGCAGAGGGTGGCAAATTCGCCACCCACAACACGAAAAAGTCGTGGACATCGACCGACGTCGGCAATACTGCCATCGTCGGCACCTTACAGAGACCGACGTCCGCAGAACCGCCGACGTCGGCAACACAACGACAGGCACAAAAGTTGAAAAAGCCCGCCCATGGCGGTGAATTAGAAAACCCCGCCCTAAGGCGATAAAATGAAAAAGCTCGCCCATGGCGGCGAATTGTAAAACCCCGCCCTAAGGCGGTGAACTGGAAAATCCCACCCCCATGGCGGGGAAGGAGAAATTGCCGCACAGAGCACAATTCTGCCGACGTCGGCAGCTTACTTAGACCGACATCGACAATATTATCACCGTCGGTAGCTTATCGGCCGACGTCGGCAGATAATCTTACATGAAATCCATGCAAATGGCAGCAAAATCGCTGCCCACTACAAGGGTGGCAAAATTCCCCTGCAGTGCACAAGAAAAAACCCACCCAGCCGCCGAAGGAGAAGACCAGCATGCAAAATGAGGCAACAAGCATGGTCTTGGCAGACTTGTGATGTCATCAATAGTATTTTTCACGCTTTTCGATGAAACTTCTCTTGGATCTTTTGCTATAAATACAAGGACTTAGTCATTTTTTAGGGGATCTTCCTGACTTTTGTAAAGAGCACTGCTCTGCAAATTTCCCACTTGAATCAATAAAAATACAGTTTTTACCTCTTTCTTGGATGGATACTATGTGTATGTTCTGTATGTTTAATCTGTGTTCAATCATTTCCTCTTAAATGCTCTCACAAGTTTTAAATACTAATGTATCAGCTATCTACAGAATGTCAGTTTGTAGCTTACAGGTGAAGAGTTCCATCTAGGGTGCAGAAATAAAGGAGGTCACTTACAGTATGCATTTCACAGCATCTTGGTGAGTCCCTGTTTCTTATATCTTTCACTGAAACCTCCCTATCATCCCAGCAACCTGATCTTTTCTACCAAGCTTTAGTGTAGAGTATACTTGCATTTCCCCTGATTCTGAGAGTGGATCTGGAAGGTCACTCCTATTTTTGGTGTATCACCTCTTTTAGAGTAGGCTGTTTGTTTTCATGCTTTTCTCTCTCTTTTCACCCCCCAGTGTATACCTATATACCTATATTTTGCGTTACCTAAAACAAACAAGATACATCAGAGGGAACTAGCCCATATCTAGAGACTCTCCTCTCCTGCTTTGCCGTCCCACAGGCGAGAGAGGGGTTTCCATGTTGCGGGGGGAGGGCAGGAATCCATGTTCCTGCCGCTGGGTGCACTTTCCAATGTCAATAGTTTTGGCACGCCCAGTGGGACTGTAATTTTTATCAAGTTTTCAACGTAGTAGTATTTCAGGATTGATGCTGGTCCTGCTACAGTGATTTTCAAGGATTTCTAGCATCTGGTGACTCCACTGGTAAGAGCTCAATTTTTTATTCTAAGACTAGTCACTTAAACTTCTATGCCAAAAGTTACCACCAGGTCAGCTTCAAGAAGGGTCCCCTTTGAGTTCGTTGAACTACCTTTAAACTCTGCTAAAAGGCTCAGATTTGAAAGAACTCGCCCTTATCAACTAGTAAATCCTCCTAGGCTTGTTGCTAGGAACACCAACCCAGCTCAGCTGCAAATACAACCTATTCCAGCCATGGCCTTGCCTTTTGTAGCATTTCGTGGTGAGAGCCCTTTAAACCTCCCACGCTATGATCCGATCCCTGAAACAGCTCTAAAAATGTGCCTTCGTTTGATGGAGTGGGACCTATTACAGTTGTTGAGCATATCAAAAATATCGCCAACCTTTGCAATATTCACAATATAACAGAAGAAAATATTGCCATCAGACTGTTAGCCTTGTCTCTGAAGGGGAAAGCTCTCGACTGGTACGGCACCTTGCCTATGAATTCCATACATTCTTGGAACAAATTGGGCACTCGTTTAACTAATCATTTTGGGGAAAAAAGTGATGGCCTCTCTCTTGCTGATCAGCTGACAACTATAAAAAGAGCTCTGCACGAGTATATACAGGACTTCAATACATGGTTTCAAAAGACTTGGGATAGAATTCTCATCCTGGTAAGGCCGACCCCCAGCTACGCTTTCTTGTACTATCTAAAAGCATTAAATAGTGACATTGCTATGATGATCCAATCTATGGGGGGACACATACTCCCAGCTGCGTATGACATAGCCATTGCGGCCAAAAATTGCTTAATTCAAGCCGAGAAAATCGCCCCTAGACCTCACATGCCACTTTTTCCAGAACTGCTGCCCCTAATTCAAGCAGTCGCTCCCACAATTGCTCCCCTACCTGTCATTGAGAAGCCAACTGCTATTCCATCCAATGAATTAAGTGAAGTTAAGGGCCTGTTGTAGAGCATGTCAAATGAACTTGTTGCCCTTAAAAGGCAGCAAGCTCAAAGCCACAAGCCAAACCAGAGTTATCAAAATTATGGCCATGCCCCTAGACCCCCCTTTCAAAATTATAACCAAGGTCAGGGGCAGCTCACTACAACCAGGCCTTATCAAAATTATAACTCAGGTCCTTCTTCATCATTTAAAGCCATGGTACCTACTCAGAACAATCTAGTGCAGGACCAGCCAGGTTGTTCAACCATGGGACAAGGTCAAGAGCAAGCTGTCCACACGAATGACATGATGAATTTTTTCCAAGATTCAGAAAATTAGGGTGCTGATTTTTCTCAATTTTTTGAGTTCCCAGCTCAAACCAGCACAAGTAACAATCAAACTCAGCCGGATTCTACCCTGATAAATCACGAAGAGGGCGAGCTCTGTGCAATTAATCATGGGGGTACTGCAGGCAATCATGCTGATTGCGTTGTGGCCAATACAAGATTTAAAAGAAGAGCAGTTGGAGAAGTGCAAGCTTCCCCTCAGGCAGTGGCGAATCCTCCACCACACCCTTTTCAAAAGGCTCCAATTCCTAGACAACCATTTGCACCTTCAGCTCCTCAATCTACAGCTCCAATCGGGATCAGCCCAAAGGAAAATGTGAAAGGAGTCAGTCCCCAAGTTAATATAGTTGATCAAATGAAGAAATTGCATGTGAATATTTCTCTATGGGATTCGTTGTCTCTTCCAGGACAAAAGGAGGTATTGAAGAAAGAATTGCATGAGCTAGATCGCTAGGCCATCCCAACAGACACTAATAACATCTTAATGATGAATGGGCAGCCTTTGGCTCCAGGTCAGGTAAAGAAAGAAGGAAAGACTCCCCCTTTTTATGTATCGTTGATCATAGGGGATTTCTTAGTACATAATTGCATAATTGATAGTGGAGCCAGCACTTCAGTAATGCCTAAATGCATTGCTGATAAGATGGGGTTAAAGTACGAAGCCATGAACAAAGGAGTCTTGCAACTAGATGGGACACCTGCAAAGATAGTCAGAGCTCTGAAAGGATTGAGTTTAACATTGCATGCCTGCCCGACATTCTCAATCCCTCAAGATATAGTGGTAGCGGACGTTCCTCCATATTTTGCAATCTGCTTATCTAGGGACTTTACGTCCAAGATAGGTGGTTATCTAGCAGCAAATTGGTCATACCTGGTTTTTAGAACCAAGTATGGGACCAAAGTGAAAATCAAATCTGAGCCACTCTACAAGGACCACCTAGAGCCATATTCACAGAAGGCAGCGAATGTCAGTTACACTATCATTGATCCAGAATACTCTCAAACAGACAAGTCCTCATCTTCTACTCTTGAAGGAGTCACAGATCTACTCTTGGATGAGTGGGGAAGCGATAACATCGAGCACGATCCTTATAATTTTATTGAGGAGGTAGACCTTGGCATCTATTGCTTGCATGAAGAGAGTGTCGTCATGCCCAATATAATGAAGGAAAACAAAGAAGATCTTGGCCTTTGGCAACTATACTTCGACGGTTCCAAAAGCAAACTGGGCGCTGGTGGTGGGGCAATGTTAGTCTCCCCTTCTAAAGAAAGGTACTTTTTAGCTTTTCATTTCCAGTTCTCTTGCACATGTAACGTTGCAGAATATGAGTCTTTGATTCATGGACTTGAGTGGGCAAGAAAGAGGGGGATCAAAAAATTACAAATCCTGGGGGACAGTGAACTAATAGTGAACCAAATCAAAGGCCTAAACCTGACTAAGAAATCCTTACTAAAATCTTACAAGCACAGAGTCTGGGACTTGATGGAAGATTTCCTTGCTCTTAACATTACCTCGATTCCCAGGGAATAGAATAAGCAGGCTGACAGGTTGGCAGCTGTTGGTGCCCAATTTGATGTTTCAAAAGAGATAAGTAGGGGTTGTGGTTCGCACCATTTAAAGGTGGTGGTTCGGCCTTCGGTCCCAGACAATGTTATAAATTGGTAGGTCTTCGAAAGCGACCAACAGATAGCACTTTTCTTGAAGGAGGAAGCTGAGTTTACGGTCCACAATCAAGCGAAATTGCAGCAGCAATATGGAAATCAGATTGTTCAATTGAAGAATAATAAACTCCCTAAGGGTCTGGTCACACTTAAAAGTATTTTCAATGGAGAGGACCAACTAAGAGATGACAAAGCATGCATCACTACCAAAGAGGAGAATTATGAAAAAGTTGAAATCTTCAAGGACAAGTAACTAGTGCTTGGTAAGGTTTGCACGTTTCAAGAAAGACAAACTTTCATTCTACTGTGTCAGGAGTTCGCTGACGTCTTTGCCTGGAACTATAGTGACTTGAAAGGCTTCGATCCAAGACTCGCCCAACACACTATTGAATTAGATGAAGGCGCAAAGCTAGTCACACAAAAGCAGAGACCTGTTAACCCGATGGTAGAGCTCCTTATGCAGAAAGAATTGACCAAGTTGATTGAGTCTGGCATTATATTTCTGATCAAACATTCTTCATGGTTGGCCAATTTGGTTCCAGTTAGAAAGAAAAATGGGGAGATCAGACTGTGCATCAACTTTAGAGACCTTAATAAAGTCTCTTTAAAGGATCATTATCCCCTTCCAAACATGGAGCAGATCCTCCAAAAGGTAACTGGTTCCGAACGCTTCTCCCTCCTGGATGGCTATTCGAGATATAATCAGATTCTGGTGCGTGACTCTGACCAATACAAAACAACGTTCACCACTAAATGGGGAACGTTCACCTACCAGAAGATGCCTTTTGGGCTATCCAATGCTGGTGCTACTTTCCAGCGAGCCATGGACATGGCTTTCAGTGGTTTGATAAATAGGAACGTACTGGTGTACCTCGATGATATAACGGTTTTCTCCAAAGAGGCAGGACAACATATGAAGCACCTCAGGCAGATTTTTGAGAGGTGCAAGGAATTTGGCATCTCTCTAAATCCAAAGAAATGTGTATTTGCAGTTCATGAGGGGAAACTTCTTGGCCACATTGTGTCTAAGGAAGGTTTGTCTATTGACCCAGAGAGAGTCTGCTCCATTCTGGAGATGTCCCTACCAAAGCACAGGAAAGGCCTTCAGAGTTTCTTCGGCCGGATAAATTTCATTCAGAGGTTCATTTCGAACTTCGCTGAAATAGTTAAACCCCTAACCTCCTTGCTAAAGAAGGGTGAAGAATTCAAATGGACAACGCCAAGAAAGGACAGCTTTGAAGCTATCAAACAGGCTTTGACCCAGGCTCCCACTCTAATCAGCCCCAACTTCAATAAAGACCTCAACCTCTACACCTTCAGCAACAGAGAAGTAATATCCACCATGCTCACCTAAGCAAACAGTGATAACCTCGAGCAACCACTCACCTTCTTCAGCCAAGGGTTAGAGGACTTCGAAATTAGGTATACCTATGTAGAGAAGCAAGTCCTGGCAGTGGTGCACAGCTTGAAGAAATTCAGATATATGTTATCAAACAACAGGATCCATCTCATGGTTCCACATCCTGGCGTCAAAGATTTCTTGACCAATCGAGACTTAAACGAGAAGAGAGCGGGATGGATCACCAAGGTAATGGAGTACGACATAGATATCAAAATCACCAAGTTGGTGAGAGGAAGGGGCCTGTGTGAACAGCTAGCCACAGATTTGAGACAAAAGGGTGAAGACAGCTTGCTGATCCATGATGTAGCCACTGCAGAAGAACTAGCTATCATAAGAGATTGGACACTGGATATGAGGCATTTCCTTTTTATGGGCGAATGTCCACAGGGTCTCGGTAGGGCCGAAAGAAGGTATTTTAAACTTCAGTCCCTTCCCTATGTTTTGATTGACAGAGTATTATTTAGGAAGGATCTCTCTGGGGTTCTCCTGAGATGCATTGACTCCAGTCAGACTGACAAGGTATTGGCTGAGTTTCACGATGGGCCAGTAGGTGGCCATTTCGCCCCTAAGACCACAGCAGCAAAAATAATGAGAGCTGGCTATTTTTGGCCCACTCTCTTCAAGGATACCCATGCCTGGATAAGAAAGTGTAAGAAGTGTGCACTCTTTGACAGAAAGAAGCGATTGGCTGCCATGCCCCTACAGCCCATTCAAGTTGAACAACCATTCATGCAGTGGGGCCTGGATTTCATAGGGATGATCAATCCTCCCTCCAGCGCCGGACACAAGTGGGTCCTGACTGCTATGGATTATTTCACCAGGTGGGTGAAAGCCATTGCTTTGAAGGAAGCGAATGAAAGCGCAGTCCTGGATTTTTATGAGGACTTAGTGACACATTTCGAGGTCCCAACCACTATAATCTTAGATAATGCCTTGGATTTTCTAGGAACCAAAACTAGTGAATGGGCGCTAAGGTATGGTATATACCTCAGCACTTCGTCAAATTACTACCTGCAGGGGAATGGACTAGCTGAGTCCACTAACAAAAATATGATCAAGATTATAAAGAGGACCATGGAAGAAAATTAGAGAACTTGGCATGCCATGTTGAAAACAGCTCTATGGGCTGATCGAATCACTCTGAAAAGATCAATCGGAAATTCTCCATATACGCTTGTGTATGGAAGGGAAGCAAGGCTTCCTATCTCACTTGAATTGCCAGCGCTAGACCTCGCACATCAGCTGCAGCTAGAAGAAGGAAGCAGCATGGAGGTCAGATTGTGTGAACTAATGGAGCTCCAGGAGGTAAGGAACCAGGCCATGGTCTCTATGATTAGTCGCCAGCATCAAGTGAAAAAACATTTTGACAAGAAGTCTTCGTCAAAGAGTTTCGTCGAAGGAGACATTGTCTTAAAATGGGATGAAGATAAAGCTAAGCCCGGAAAACATGCAAAATTTGATGCCCTCTTGAGCGGTCCTTACATGATTACTCAGTGCAAGCAGCATAACGCGTTCCAACTCTCTGGGTTGGATGGCAAAGAATTGCGTATCCCAGTCAATGGGATACATCTAAAGCATTACCACTAAATTTTGGTTTGGCTGTACATAATTTCCCTTGTTTTCTTCCCTGTTTTCCCTAAGTGCAGTTTGCACAGGTAGTTATTTTTAGCTTTGTGTGTTTCCCTTTGTTTGGGGGTAAATTTTGTGTATTTTGATTCTGAGATTATCAAAGCTATTGTGAACTCGCTTCAAAGTCACCATCTGACTCTGCACCCAATGGATATGCAAGGCAACTGGGTTCTAAGCATAGTAGGCACACTTCCCCCGTGAGTCACCAATTTGTTGACCCAATTTTTCCCCTCAGGCAAAATCTCAGTCATCTCCTACACCTGCTTCACATGGCCAGTCATTTCAGGTTACAAGGTCCACTTTCAGGTTTTGACAGTTTTTGTTTTAGAGCATTGGTTCATCGGCCTAGTTCGTTGGCGTTCACGCTGGCGAAAGACAGAATCTTTGAACGTTCACGCAAGGAGAGAAGAAGAGAAAAAATGGAGCGTTTCAACACTTAGGCAAAAAAGAGGGAAGAAAAAATGTAGAGGGCGGCAAATTTGCCACCCACTACAAGGGTGGGTAAAATGAGCCCACTTACAAACATGCAGAGGGAAACAAATTTGCCACCCACAACATGAAAAAGCTGTGGACATCGGCCAACGTCGGCAATACTGCCGTCGTCGGCACCTTACAGAGACCGACGTCGGCAGAATCACCAACGTCGGCAACACAACGACGGGCGCAAAAGTTGAAAAAGCCCGCCCATGGCGACGAATCAGAAAACCCCACCCTAAGGCGGTAAAATGAAAAAGCCCACCCATGGCGGTGAATTGTAAAACCCCGCCCTAAGGCGGTGAAATGGAAAACCCTGCCCCCATGGCGGGGAAGGAGAAATTTCCGCGTAGAGCACAATTCTGCCGACGTCGGTAGCTTACTTAGATCGACGTCGGCAATATTACTGCCGTCGGCAGCTTATCAGTCGACGTCGGCAGATAATCTTACATGAAATCCATGCAAATGGTGGCAAAATCGCTGCCCACTACAAGGGCGGCAAAATTCCCCTGCAGTGCACAAGAAAAAACCCGCCCAGCCGCCAGAGGAGAAGACCAGCATGCAAAACGAGGCAACAAGCATGGTCTTAGCAGACTTGTGATGTCATCAATAGTGTTTTTCATGCTTTCCGATGAAACTTCTCTTGGCTCTTCTGCTATAAATACAAGGACTTAGTCATTTTTTAGGGGATCTTCCTGACTTTTGTAAAGAGCACTGCTCTACAAATTTCCCACCTGAATCAATAAAAATACAGTTTTTACCTCTTTCTTGGATGGATACTCTGTGTATGTTCTGTATGTTTAATCTGTGTTCAGTCATTTCCTCTTAAATGCTCTCACAAGTTTTAAATACTAATGTATCAGCTATCTACAGAATGTCAGTTTGCAGCTTACAAGTGAAGAGTTCCATCTAGGGTGCAGAAACAAAGGAGGTCACTTACAGTATGCATTTCACAGCATCTTGGTGAGTCCCTATTTCCTATATCTTTCACTGAAACCTCCCTGTATCCCAGCAACCTGATCTTTTCTACCAAGTTTTAGTGTAGAGTATACTTGCATTTCCCCTGATTCTGAGAGTGGATCTGGAAGGTCACTCTTGTTTTTGGTGTATCACCTCTTTTAGAGTAGGCTATTTGTTTTCATGCTTTTCTCTCTCTTTTCACCCCCCCCCAGTGTATACCTATATACCTATATTTTGTGTTACCTAAAACAAACAAGATACATCAGAGGGAACTAGCCCATATCTAGAGACTCTCCTCTCCTGCTTCGTCGTCCCATAGGCGAGAGAGGGGTTTCCATGTTGCGGGGAGAGGGCAGGAATCCGTGTTCCTGTCGCTGGGTGCACTTTCCAACATCAACAATATCCTTAAAGGTAATTTTCTAATTAAACATTTGATATTAACAACTCATCAATACATAACTCATTTACAAATTTTTATCATCCCTAATTCCAATCTACCATAGTTCATGACATATATACCTATCTCCATGATAATATCCTACCACCAAACCTCAGACATCACCAATATAAGGCCTTTATCCATCACACCTAACATTACACCATCCTTGAAAACACACTCTATTAGCAAGTCGATGACATGACCCTATTGAGATACCTGACCTCAAAAGAGGATACTCTTGCAATCAAGGAGGTTCGTGATGGTATCTATGGTGTCTATGTCATTAGAGTGGCCCTATCCAAGAAGTTACTCAAGACTAGATATTATTGGCCTATAATGGATCAGGATGCCTACCAATATGTACACAAATGTGTATCTTATCAAAAGTATGGTAATCTTATTCATTCCCCTGCATAATATTTGTAACCTATAATGATCCCTTATCCATTTTCCATATGGGGATTAGGTTTAATCATAAAGATAAATCAAACATCATCTGATGGGCATAAGTTTATAATCATAACTATGGATTATTTTACAAAATGGGTTGAATCCATGTCACTTATCTACACCATAGGTCTTCAGATATCAAGGTTCATCCTAAATCATATTATTTATCATTCTGGCATCCCATCTAAAATATTATCAGATAACATGTTTAAAAAAAAATAAGAGGTTGAATATCTATGTAGATGTTCTCACATTAAGAAGCACTTTTCTACACCCTACTATCCCCAAAGGAATAGACAAGAAGAATCCACTAATAAGACACTTCTTAAGATTCTAAATAAAATCATTAATGATGCAAGAATAAATTGGCATTTTAAATTATACCCTACACTTTGGTGTTACAAAACTAGTGTCTAAACACCAACTAGGGATACTCCATACTCTTTAGTCTATGGGACAGAAGCAATATTTCCTAAAGAATTTTATCTCCCCTCTTTATTCATCTCTTTCTAGGGCATCATTATCAATAATAAACTCAAACAAGAAAGGATACAAGATCTTGAACTTTTAGATGAAAATGTCAAAATGCTTTAAATCATCTTTGGGCATATCAAAATAAGATAAAATGTCAATATCACAAAAATATCTAGTCCTAAGAATTTAAATTCAATGATATAGTCCTCAATGAGAATCACAATTGCAGATTGGGATAAAAATAGAAAATTTGAAGAAAATTAGCTTGGGCCTATATCATTGTTTCAAAATTTAGATCAGGAGCCTATAGATTAACCACACTTGAAGGTGAAGAGCTCAATGAGCCTAAGAATATCATGTATTTTAAAAAAAATTATACTTGAAAGGCTTTATACACCTCCATCTATGAGTCTTCACTCATGGGAGCATATCCATTTCTATTCCTTTTCTCCCTTTCATTCCATTCCATTCCATCATTCTCTAGGTGACCCTAGTCTTGGCAATTGGTGTATATTACATGTTTAGGCATAATCAAGAGACATGAATTTCAAGTTGGGGAAGTCATTTCTAGTCATGTAAGGGAAATATCTATTGAGGAGAATTCCATCATATATTTTTCCACTTTTAATATATCAATCATCTTGTTTTTATAACATCATCATACATATCCCAATTGCATCCTCCTTGATGATTATTTATCCTACTATCCCTATTGTGTCTCCATCCTTGGCTATCCATATCCATTCCTAAAAAATGATCCATTTAACCCCACTACACTCATCATTATTGAATATTCACATACTACTATTACTCAAGGATCCATTATGTACTCTATAATTGAATCGTAATCATTCACTTTAGGCCCTAAAAATGGTTTTTTATTACTAGTTTGGATCCTTGTCTCAGTCATTATCAAAAAAAAATTGGGCATAATTCATCCCATGTCTATTTAATGTTGTTCTTCTTAGGATCTTCTATAAATACCATTATATATAATCATTATTTTGCATCATTTATTTATGTTGTTTATTAAGATCACATGTGTATAAATCATCATCATTACACTAGTCTATTTTTTCTTCTATGATGTGTATTTTTTTTACCTTTTTATATGTGTATGTTATTGTTTGATCATTAATTCTTGTAAATATTAGTCATAGTTGAAGAATTTTATTTTCTTAATATCTTGTTTATATTTTTATATTTTTGATCAAATGGGAATGAATATGGTCTAAGTGAATACCCAAACTTAGAATTAGGAAAGTCACCCAAAATGGAGTTCCCATACAATATGACTTCAATGTGCCCTTGACCCCTATCATGTCATTGGCATAATTTTAATCACATGTGCAATAATAAATTGTATTGCCTACATATCTAATGGATCCAAATTCCCCCATACACTTCCCCTAGTAATACCACTATCCATCTTAATCATTTCAACCTACTATCCCATACCCACCCATCTCCTTGGTGCAAGAAGATTTTTTCCCAACAATAATTTGTGAGACACAAAATTAATGGATTATTTTATTAGGACATTGATCATAAATAGTACATATCACATAATCATAATCATCATCCATAATAAACAAAATTATATCCATTTCATATAATCTAAACCATCTCATCATTATGACAAAAATCACATCACATCAACCCTTAATTAATTATCATAACCATCACTCATCATCATATAATCAAATATCTAATCATCTAACATCAATATATAATCTATCTAATACAACATCATAAGCATGATAATCAAATCACATAACTCACATCCATGATACATATGTATATTTATAATAACCACACCATCTAACTCATCTATCAATCACATCATATATCACAAATGAAACATAATCACATATAACAGTCCATAATGTCCACATGAAGTCCATGTCAAAATATAATTACAAATATAGGCCCCATTGGCATCATGTGATAAAATATAAAAATATACATCATATGATACAATTTTCCCATGTCAAAAAATATTCATTATGGTCTAGGTGATCCCCTAGATGGATGGTGCATTAACTACAAGAAACTAGCCCTAAATGTCATTACACATTGCTCAAGTGGCACTGTTGCCTCATATAGATCTCTATACTATTGATCCTCCTATGTCAGCCATGTAATGTACCTCAAACCCATCATCATCACCCTATCTAAAATGGATGCATCCCCTCCTCTTTGGACCTCTTGGCCACCTGCACCTCTCCCATCAACTCCCTCACCCAAGCCTACAACTGTGCAATTTGGCCCTGTAAAGTCCTAATCTATTTATCCTAACTCTGAATATACCTCTATAAAACTATTATCTAGGCATATATACTCTATATTTGTCTTTATAATTTAGTCACCTTTCCTTAAAAACCTATGACCTATTCCTATGCACTATCTAGTTAGACATCCCTTTATGTTAGTTGCCTTTGTAAGTGTTCTCTAATCATGTCTCTTTTTGTAGTGATTTTTGAAATCTCTAAGGTATGGGCCTACATCTATCTCCTAAGCCTCTCTAGTAATGATCATTTATCCTATATTATAGGTGTCCTAGATGATGCTACCTTGTATCCACCTTCACTAACTATAGCCTACACTCCACTCCATCTAGTATGAACTTCATCCCCTATCTGACCCCCATCTAAGCTTCCTTGATCACCCCTATACACAACTATGACATCTGGTGCCCTATCCTATTGATCTTATATATTGGGTTGATCTCTCCTCACTCTCCTCCTCGCAAGTCTAACATGTGCTTGTGTCAATCTGTACATAGCCTCTCTCCTCACTCTAGCCCATCACCTGAATAATCAAAGTGACTACCTCTATGTCCACCAAGTAGTATATGCTACTATAACACTAGGATCTAGGATCAGCATCTAGTAATATCATACCACAATGGAAATGATCTCATAATCAACACATGATACTGACCTATCTATAAGTATCCCCCAATGATCCCTCTCCCCATCACTATTATAAAATAGTTGTTCTTCACCCTAAACATCATGTGGCCTCTCAAAACTACCATTACACCCAATCAGGTCTATAATGCTCAATGATATAGTTTATATGTCCCATAAGATAACACTATGTCAACATAAATTGGGTGACATCTACCTCCTCAACCCATCTAACTACACCTATGTTTACAATAACCATGTAATGTTCTCTAGCCCCAAACTATCTAATGCCTATCTATAGAATTGGATCTCCCCCACATGAGATATTTGTCATGCCAAAATAATGTATCAACCAAATACTATGAATCATGGGGATGTATATTTGCACATGTACCTATAGGTCTCTCTCTCTCTCTCTCTCTATATATATATATATATATATATACATACACACACACACACACTTCCAACTCCATATCTATAATAATAGAGATGGACCCAAGCTTGTAGCTCCCCTATATGCTCCCATATGTAACTCTCAGTATAAGTGTGCTAATACAATCAGACCCTAGGAAAACACTTGATAGTCTTGCACCATGTTTGACACTACCTACCCTAGTCCCAAGTGAAACCACTACCCATTCTTATTTGTCAAGAGTATGTTGGTCACAAGAGACATCACCACTAATTTCAAACTATCAATCATTCCCTCCCTTAGGGCCCTATCAAAATCTACCCATGCATCTCGTACTGTAACCTGTAGTATCCTAACCAACCTCTAAACTATAACACTAAGGGTATGTGATCACCAATAAATCTTATGCCCTCTCATACGAATCCATAAGATCTGAAACACATCCTCTAGTGATATATTCATCTCCCTTTCCATGAAGTGAAAGGTTATGATCTTTGAGTGCCACATCTCAACCAGGGTTGTGATCAATACTCTATAAATCCATATGACTTGCATGGTCGCATTATAATAAAGGTTGATCAAAACTAGTATGCCATACTCTTTTGGTGTTAGTAAGTGCATCTTATATAATACCTGGGGACATCATAATCATGATTTCATCACTCCTAAATCCTCCTATACCAATAATGCATCCTAATAAATACTCATCACACTACCTTATTCACCTAACTCTCTTTTCCCCTCTCCCCCATCATCTAAAACCTTGCTCATCTCATTACCACTAATATAACTCACCCTTACCTCATCCCTTCCATCCCCCTATACCCTATCCTTAAGTCTATAATTACCTTTACTTATCTTACCCTACCCTAATCTAATCTAACTTATACCCTATTCACTCATCTACCCTAAGCCCTTCAGCCCATTCACCCTCCATTCCCTAACTTATCTCCTACTTTCCTATCCATCCTAAACCGCATTCTAATTCCTTATCACTCTCATTATCATGACCCACCTAAAAACCCTATCCTACTAACCTCCATACTAACATATACTAACTCTACATCACCCACCTCTTATCTCCCCCAACCTAAGCCACTCCCACCTATCATCCAATCACTCCAAGTCCATATCCTAACAAACCTAACCTAATCCATTATAATCCCATAAATCCCATCCATCTCTCCATTCACCTATCCACCCCATCCCCTAAATCCCACCCATCTCTTTGTTTACCTATCCACCCCATTCACCTAAGTACCTAACCTCTTTTAACCCACCCACTAACCCTTTACCCTACCCACCACAATATCGCTAATCATGACTTAGACCTTACTAATTAAATTGATAATATCACGACTTGAGTTCAATGGTTTTACATAACTATGATTGTAACCTCATAGTTTTATAAAACTATGATTTTCCCTTTATAGTATTATGATATCATAATTCTCTCATTTTAGTAATGTAATACAGTGAGTCACTTGTTATGGTATTATAATACCACAGTTCATGACCATGATATCATGACTAATGGGCACTATATCACCACTAAGGGTATTGACCTCAATCTCATTATTGTACCCATAAAATATATAATGAAATAAATTACTAAATAAATACAAATACATAAAATTTCATAGGCTAGGGATTGGCTACATATTGGTGGTCCTATTTTATCCTACCTTTAGTTCTCTCTAACCCTCTCTCTACGATGCAAGGTGCATGGGAAATGCTCCATGGTTTGAGCTCTAGAGAAACAAAATCAATGAGGGTAAAATTCAAAATGAAAATTTTCACCCCCTTTCTTCTATTTTACCACTCTTTTACCCCTACTAGACTCATTATCCTACCCCATCTATATATTCTAATCCTTGAATCCTATTTCATAATCTATTATCCCATTTAATCATCGATTATCATCCTTAAGTCTCTTGGGGCATGGTATTCTATCCCCCCTTATCCATCCCAATTTTGAGTTAGAAATACACCAACATAAGGTATCCTAAGACTATGTAGGCATCATCTGACCATATTTTTATGACTATGGATAGATCAACCACTATTAAAACCTAATCCCATCTTACCCCCTATGGATCACTTGACATTATTACATCATTTTAAATTATAAATCTAGTGTAAACTTGCTTATTATCTATAATCACTAATCTAATTTCCTCTAAAGGATTTTTGTCATCTTAGGCATGTGTCTTTACTAGGGTAATTATTATTAGCTTGTGGCCTATCTCATCCCTTTACTCCTCAAATAATGTTATGTCCCAGTAATTTCTATTTTACCATATTAATCAAATTGCCTCCCTTCTAGACATAGGTCATTTGTCTAGAATTCATCCCTTGAGGCTAAGCCACTTTATCCCATAACACTTATGCTTTGGGAATATTAATCATATCTAAATCAACACATAGATCATCATAACCCCTTATCACTATCTTGGTCTTATCCCACCTTGGGAATTTCTATTTGAGTGACCATCCATCTTGTTCTTCCCCACATGCTCCCTTGAGGGGGCATCATAACTAATAAAAACATTTTAATATATACTAACAACATTCCCATACATGAAATGGTTTTTTCTTGAAAATACATTACTCTTTCCACTTTGCTTCACTCGCAATACCATTTCAAAGAGGGGTAAAATATATGCACCTAAATTTACTCACTCTAATTATCCTATTAAGCCCCATAATTTAACCCATAACCATAACCCTAGCCAATTAAATAATATCCTAATTCCTATATAAAATTACATACATCCCATGAACCTTACCATACACTTATAACCAATTAATTACCCCATTAACCCATTAACTAGCCTACTTATCTACTAATCTAACCACTAGCCCACTTGAGAATTTAAAATTCTTTTTTATTCACTACCACCTAGCTACCCTACCACCCTAGCCTTTCTTACACCCCTATGAACCCTAAACCTCATTAACTCCCACTTAAACCTCAAATATCTCTAAACTAATCAAGAAACTTCTATAACTAGATAATCTACTCCAAATTTATATAAGCCTCTAAACTAGAGGCTTCTAAAATAATTTAAAATTATTTAGATTATCCTCAACCATCCTATATAAACCATGCTTGGGATATGACCAAGATAACTTAGATATAAATAATCATTAATTATAATCTCATAGCTATCCATTATTAATCATCCTCACACTCTTTTTAAAGCCATCAAATAAGCCAAAGAAGACATTGAATCCACTTGGAAGCCCAAGTCAAGCAATCCACATCCAACCATTTTTACATTCAAATCATCTTAGAGATATTGGAGAATATTTATAAGGGATAAAAAGATGGTAATAATTCCATCTTAATTATCTGATTATTCCTTTATCCCCTCCTTTTCTGTTGTTTATGTTTTTGGGTTTTTATTACTAAATATAGTAGTTTTGAAAATAACGCAAAATATGATCACACACCTATCAAACAAAATAGTTTTCACTACTACATTAGTGGATAAACCCATTGTGATTAATATGTTATCAACATAAAGAACCAAAATCAATAGTGAATCATCTTATCATAAAATGTATGAATTCAATTTAGTATGGCATCTAGTGAACCCAATTGAAAAAAGAGAGGATTCCATCTTGGCATACTAAGATCAAAGAGCTTGTTTGAGGCCATAGATAAATTTTCAAAGTTTACAAACTAAGGAAAAATATTCCATAAATCCTTGTGGTTTCTCTATGTATATTTCCTCTTTGAGGTCCCCACAAATAGAGACGCTCTTCACATCCATCTGATGAACATCCTAGTGATGTGATGCAACAATAACAAGAGTGAGTTAGATTGAGTTCATTTTGGCAAATGGGGCAAACATCCAAGTATGTTCAATTCCAAGTACTTGAGAAAAAACCTTTGTTACCAAATGTGATTTGAACTTGTATATAGACCCACATGCTAATTTTTTAATTAAATCCACCTACATCAAATAATTTTTATTCCCTTAGGAAGAGGGACTAAATCCCAAGTTTTGTTCCTCAACAAGGAATCATACTCCTCTTCCATAGTAAAATAACACTCAAGACTTCTTGATGACTCATGAAATAACTATAGAATATAAGATGATGAAATGAATTCATGTGGGACATTCTATAACTATAAACATGTTCACCTAGTGTCTGATGGATCTATAACCCAATGGCTAACACTTTGAAGTGTTTCTCTAGCCCAAAAAGGACCAACACTCAGAGATTTAGGAGGAGATTACTCATCCTCTAAATATATTATGGGATAAGGAAGAGGTGAGTCCCCATTACTACTCTCATCATCAAAACTAGAATAATAATAGGGATTATTAGGAAGCTACTTAGGTTTATCTGAATCAATATAATTATCATCAAATCCCAATGCATCTAAATAAGAAGGATAAATGTCAGGTGTGGATTCCAAAGGAACATATTTAAATTGGAAACTTTTCTCAATGAACAAATCATTAGTGGTGGAATGGATAAGAATGTATTCCTTAACACCCTCAGGATATCCCACAACGATGCAAGGTTGACTCTAAGGTTGCTTTATCTTACATTTATTCTTAGGAATGTGATCCATGGTAAGAAATACAAACACATGAAAGTGATTAACTATGGGTTTATAACCACTCCAAGCTTCAAAAGTAGTGATTCCCTTAAATTCTTTATGAATAATTTGGTTTTGTATATAACATGCATAATTGATGGCCTCAACCTAATATTGAGGTATAAGAGACTTGGAGTGTAACATATAATTGGCCATTTACTTCAAGGACCTTTGATTTTGTTGAGGACTACATGGAACTATATGATACATTTCAATTCCATATAAGGTGAATAATTGTTTGATTATTGATATACTCACCACCATTGTTTATACACAGTATCTTGATGGCTTTCCTGACTATTTTTATAAAAATTCCTTAAAGTCCTAAAAATGATTAAAAAACCTCAAATTTTTTATTGAGAAAGTACATCCAAGTATACCTCAAGAATTCATCTATGAAATTAATCATGTATTTAGTCTTGTTGAATAAAGGAACTATAAATGGACCAATAATGTCACTGTGAACTATCTCTAATATTTGTGTAGCTCTTCACAATTTACCTTTGTCATGTTTTTCTTTGAGATGCTTACCAAATATGCAACCCTAGAAAACTCCATCATAAAAATAAACATGTGGAAACAATAAAACCATACCATGATGACTTATTTTCTCTAATTAGTGATATTTGAGATGGCTAAATTACTCATGCTATAATTTAATCTTCCCATATGAATGAGTAAGCAATGTAGTAGAGGGTTGATCAAGATAAAAATGTGATAAAGTATACAATCATGACTAGTGATCTACTTTCCTAAATATAACTATGGAGTTATTTTCTACTTCCCTAATAACCATTTAATTAGGTGTGAACTTCAATATCTTACCCAAACTAATGTGAGTGATCTAAAAAACAAATAAGAGATAATGGATAAAGAGGGAACACATAAAACATCATGAAATTTCCCATCATTCACTTCAACATATCCTCTCCCACTAACTTTTATGGAAGTGTCATCACCCAAAAAAATATAAGGCATAGAACAAGGCTCAAAGGATAATAAAAGTTCTTATGATAAATATATGTGGTGTAAGGCACCAATATCAATTACCCATGTGGAAAGTTAGGATGCAATGTAAAAATTTCTTTGCCCTTACTATTGTCTTTGGCCTTAGAAGACTCATGTGCTAATGAATTTTGATTAATATAATCAAGAAAACTAATATTATGCTTCTCAAGAATATTTTTTAGCTGGTCAATGTATTCCTTAATGCACTTGGTTTCATCATGCCTAGATTTATTACAGTAGACACATGTGAGTCACTCTTTCTTGAGTTTCCCATCTAAAGAGGAAGAATATTTTTATGCTTTGGACTTAGTACCATCTTTATAATCCTTTATTTACTCTGGGTCCTTCTTGTTTTATTTCTTCTCCTTACTACTAAAATCCTTTTGTTTATCATGACCCATAATTAAATCATTTGAATTGGAAGACTTTAGTGCACGCATTTGAATAATATTATCTTGATCTTGAGTCAAGTTAGTATAAAAATTATACAAGGATGGTATGCTCAATATAGTTCCAAATGCACATTTAGTGTCATATAGAAATGAAGACTGAATAATCTAAACCCAATTTGAAAAGGATGGAAATAATAAATTGAATATCCTTTTTTTCAATGCTACATAGTTTCAACTGTAACTTGAGTGATTTGAAATTAGTGAAGTCCTATATAGTGATAAAGTTGCCTGAACTCAAGCTAATGAGTTCATTATCTAACTCATGACACTTAATTATGTCCCACTTCCCAAAGAGTTTTTCCAATGTGTTCCAAGCATCATTAGGAGAAGTTATAGATTTAATATGAAAAATCAAGTCAAGAGAAATAAACAGACATAATAGAGCATAGGATTTATCATTTTTGTTAAACAAATTCACCTTCTTTAAATTAAGTGTCAATTTTTTTTAACCACCATTATTTGGTGTAAACCTATACTCCTCAAGATTACATGAACTTTATTTTTCCACTCGTGATAGTTTAATGGTGTAAGAAATGAAACTTGATTTTGATCCTAGGTGTAAAAAAGAAGTATTTGTTGAATTGATTAATTCTAAAAATATAATTATTTTCAACCCCTTAAATATATACAAGTTTATTTTTACAAGGTATGATAATATCACCAATTCATAGATGTCATAAAAACTTGCACTTTTAAAAAAATTGTGCCTAAAAAGGAGCTATCGACTAAAAGTTATGGAACCTTGATGCTCTTACTCGCAAAATAAATATCCACTTTGCATGATTTTTTGCATGTGAAAAAAATGACTCAATTTTTCATGGAAAGTTTAATCCCCTTGGGTTGGTTTTGACTAAGGTATAAAATACCATATGACCAAGGGGATAAGGCTTAGGATAGTGAGGTCATAACCTCAAACTTGGGAAAGTAGAACACACCTAGAAAAAAGTAGGAAGTCATTTTGCAATCATCAATATTATTTGTTGAACTTATCTAATGACTATATGATAGGATTACATCTTTGATGCCCAACTTTGATGATTATCGAAGGGAACTCCCTTCGATAATCATCAAAGTTGGGCATCAAAGATGTAATCCTATCATATAGTCATTAGATAAGTTCAACAAATAATATTGATGATTGCAGAAGGACTTCCTACTTTTTCCTAGGTATGTTTTACTTTCCCAATTTTGAGGTTATGACCTCACTATCCTTTGATAATCATCAAATTTGGGCATCAAATATGTAATCCTATCATATAGTCATTAGACTTTAACATCATAGATGTAGTCCCTCTCTATAATCATCATAATTAGGCATTAGAGATGTAGTAACCTTTTATAATCATCAAGATTTAAACGTTCTACAGGATTTAAAATTTTGGTGTTAGAGTTGAGGACTATTGGAGTAGTCAAAAGTTTCAATATTAGAGTTGTGAATTGATGGAGCAGTCAAAATTTTTAACATCAAATTTGGATTCTATTGTAGTAGTCAAAAGTTTTAGAGTTAGAGTTATGAATAAATGAAGCAGTCGTAAGTTTCAACATTAGAGTTGGAGTTTGTTATAGCAGTCAAAAGTTTTAGTGTCAGATTTAAAGGATGATATAATATTTTAAAGTTATAAGATTAGATATTAAATCAATCCTTGCAAGTGCAAGTAATGTCTATAACTCTAATTTGAACATGTAGGTATGAAATTTCTACCAAATCTAAAACTTCTAGATTTCGTATAGCTATGAGAAATCCACAAAATACCCACTAAGGATCTAAAAAAGTCATAAAGACCTAGAAAATTATTTTCCCTTAGAGACCCAGATGGTATGAATTTACATGAAATCAAGGAAAATGCCTTTAAACCCTCAAAAAATGGCCAAAATTGGTTATCATAAAACTATGTCATGTTTATAGTTGAACCTATGGTTTTGACATCTTTTGAATTCAATGATGCAAGATATTTTACATGAAAACTTATTGGGTGATAAATGAATAAGAAGAGACACCTTTCCCTTGTTTTATTTTTAAATTTGGATCAAAAAAGGACCCCAAAAGAAGAGCAAAATATAATAAATGGTGAATCTTCAATGTTTTAGGTCAAACAATGGTAGATATGTGGCATGGAATTTGAAACTTAAGATTTCACAACAAGAATTGTGCATTCATTTTCCAAAAACTAAGCTCTGATACCACATGGGATTATGCCAGAATTAAGGTATATGTAACACAAATCACATAGCTCTATAATATGCAAATATAAATTATGCAAAAGAGGTACCTATTGTGTAAGTGAAATCAAACATGAGCTAGAAGAAGCTTTGATAATTCATCAATTGATCATTAACATTAGAAGTATTAACCAAAAAGCTTTAGGAAAGGTACATATATAGGTGGAAGATAGACATGTCTACACATCCTTATGAATGTGGGATTATATTCCTTAATGACCTAAATTAAAACCTAAATAAGCTAAAGTGTAGGAAAAAATCATTAAATGTAATAAAAACCAAGACTAACAGTTACTATGCTTAAATTTATTATATATTGCTAACTTGGGGGCATATTACACTTTCCATTATATAAATTATACTTTGAGCATATTTTGGGTCATATTATATATGATGTACATGATTTCATGATGATATTTTATAATGTTATACATTACTAATTTTATTTTACTATCTTAAACATGGTGTGCAATATCCATTTATTTTAAATATATGTGACTTATAATTGATCCCCAACCTCAAGGGTGGTGGGCAGGGGTAGGTGACAAGTGTATGATAACTATATTTTATCTTCAACCACATAGTGGTACACAATATATTCTCCCTCATTCCCTCTTATGGAATAAAAAACTTGAAGTTACATAATATATTTTACTTCACTCTCACACATGGAAGAAATAAAATGTTGGTATAACACATAATCTCCATTGCTCCCTTATATGTAATAAATAATGTTGTGGTACACTTCATATTTCACTTGGGATCTTCATAAGATATATTTTTATTCATATGTAAGAAAAAATTTGAGACATAGATTTCACAACTTCCACAAAGTCAGGTATATGCATTCATATTTAAAAAAATTAGCCATCCCCAAATCTCCCATATTTAACGATTTAAAGTCAAGTGGATTATGATATCATTTTATTATGAATTTGATGTTATTTTTTTAATAAATCTTTATTGTATAATAATTCCATGGACCAAATCATATATCAAACATTAAATATTAAGTTTTCATTTCTAATAAAAAATAAAACTTTCAATAGTAAGAAATCAATTTATTTAAAATAACCTTTCCACTATTTTTTTGGTATATGTAAATTAAAAAATATTAAAATTTATTCCAATTAAAAAAAAACCAAAATTAAAAAATCCAATCCATAGTAGCTATGCATAAAAAACTAGAGCCAAAGAATATTCATAGTAAAAAAATATTGTAGCTAGAATGCAAATAAAAACCTAGGTATGTTACGACATATTTATTATTTTCAATAATTTAATGGAAAAATCTTTAAAAATTCTAGCATTATTTATTTATTATTTTTGGGGTTTAAGGAATATTTTCACAACAAGAGATCAATCATTTTTTCTTGTAGGTGTTTCTCCACGTTCTTTTATTTTAGGGTGTATTTTATTTCCATATTTTCAATCAATCCCCTAACAATTTTTTGGCTTACAATCATCATTCATTTATTACCATTTTTTTATATAATTTTTTGCAGATTAATTTAACACTTTTAATATATTAATCCAATATTATTTCTCATTGAGGTATTTTTATTTACTTTCATATTCTTTTTTTCATTTTGGAAAAAATGAAAAAAAGACTATATTTTTTACATAATCCTTAATTTAATGCTTTCATATTATTTGTGATTTGTCATGTGTAGTAATTAAAATCATTTGTTACTATTCATAAAAAGCAATAAATTTTCATAAAAATTGTTGAGCAATAAATTAATTTTTTTCTAAAAAGTTATGTTATTACTTATGATAGAATAAAAACTACTTAGGTTCTAGTGATTTATCTTTTTGGGAATTATGGAATGTAAACCCTAAGTAAATAAAAGAGAAAAGTAATAAACTAGGGAGTAAATATAGAAACATTAACATCTACTAATTTATACAATAATTAATTTGTTTTCTTAGCCTATAAATAGAAATGAATAAAAAAGAAGGTACTTAGTTGGAAAATATGATAAGATCAGATAAGTGGCAATATGAAATGTGGTGTAGGAATAGTCTAGGGTGTCATCAATAGGAAATAGGTGTTAGAGTCCTCTTCAACCAGTAGCATAGTCCCTTTTCCAATAACACACTATGTTAGTATTCTCATGTCCCATGCTAATGACCTTGAATAGATAGAATAATGAGTTTCTAGGAGGATGTTTGCCTTGTTTTGAGAAGCCTATGTTTGTATGACTAAGTCCTAAAACAATATATGTTCTATGTTTTAACTAATCTCGATGCGAAACCCTAAGCATCCATGCTTGCTAGGGTTTTGAGTAACACAAGTTGATTTATATTGGTGTTATTAGGGTAGGCTAGACATTACCTCAACACCCCATGTGTTGAGTGTTTCCTACATACCAATACCTTCAAATGGGATCCAACTTGATGTAGTTCTCCCAATCTAAGTGTGGGTGCAAGTGCAAGTCAATGATAGTATGAATGCTAGTTTGAATGCTTTTAGTGTGTATTGATACTAAACATATGATTAATCTAAGTTTTGGGCTACTATAGATGGGTGTATGTAGAAATACTGTAGAATAAGGATCAATGGCCTTTATTTGCATAGTTGTTTTTGAGTTTGTTTATGAGAATTGCATCTATTTTCTATTTAGTGGATAAATGAATGAGATCAATTTTTATATAGTGTTTTGGTTCTTGTTGAGACGTGAAATGAGTCTAGGCTAAACCTAAAATGCTTTGGGAAGCAAAAATATATTCATTATGGGTAAAAAAGGTTTATGGTCAATAATGTTGCCCCTTTACCAATAACATAGTGTGTTATAGACTGAAGTGTTGTGTTATTGTCCAAATGGATGATATGGGTGAAAAAAGGTCCTAAATGCCTAGGTTATGAATCAATGTTGATTTTAGTAGATTTAGGCATGGGATAGATGTGCATAAAAGTTGGAAAATTATAAAAAGAGGCCCTAGAATAGGTATAGGCTAAGCTAAAGATAGGGTGGTTTTAAGTGGCACTCATTGTATTAAAATGAAATTTTAGATAACTACATTTCCCCCCCCCCCGCTTTATTCTATAAATCCAAAAAATCAAAATGAATAGGATAAAGGAAAGAGAGACGTACCTAGACTTACCTAAGATTTGAATCCTTGAATGTGGGTTTGAGTCTGTGAATTGTGCTCCATTGTGTCTTATAAATGAAACATGTATGAATCAGTCCTTATGTAAGAAATATAAAAAGTAAAGAAAAAATTGAGTAAGAGGTAAGAGAGAGGAAAATAATGAATAGCCATAATTGAATATGTGAACCAATTGAAAGACCTAATGAAATACTCTATGTGTGTGTAAATGGTGATCAAATGGATAATAACTTAGATTGGGATGATGGTTTGCACAATCCCCATGTGTGGGTGCCTCAAGAACTCAAGCTAGTCTTGAGTCCATCATTACCCACCCCTATTTGGTGGATCATAATATATGAATAACTTGGATTAGACTGATGAGTTAACCAACCCTCTCATGCAAGATAAATTAAAACTTCAAGTAGGATATGAATCCATCATTACCTACCCATGTTTAGTAGATGCATCTGAAGATAAAATTGTGTGACGTAACTAAAATTATTTAAGATAGATCTAGGCCATACAAAAACTCTAAAATGTAAAAATAACTTTGGGCCACTCAAAAATGCCAACCACTATAGATAAAATGAGGCATAAATCTAGTGTGATTTTATTGCATATGGATCTATGATATATAACATGGAGAATGACATGGATTTTTCATTCCATCTAAGGTAATTGGTGCCAAACTAAACATATGGGAATGATTTGCCTCATAAATTCCCCTAATTATGATATCGATATATATATATATATGGATTATGGATTGAGTCATAATAATATATGTCTATGAATATTTGAAACTAAAATAGGAGTGATCATGTTGCACATGATGCCCCCAATCTGAGCAAACCTATGTAATATTGTGTAAAAACTGAGTATATATTGATCCTATTTGATAATTTATGATTTAGACTATGCAAATCTAAACTATAACTATTGTACCTTTATGAAAATTTTAAAATATTGTATGTTTGAGGCTACTAGATAGTAGCATGATCCCCTTTTCCAAAAGTGTAATGTTCTATAGACCACTAGACTATGCTATTGACCAAATGTATTATTTCTAAGTAAAACTAAGAGTGATCTAGGTGTGACTATGTTTTACTATATTTTCCTAAGTTTGAGCTCTATAATCTATGTTTGCATGCCAAAAACTATGTTCTATGTACACTTGGATGGCCTGATCTATGTTATAAACCCTTGTGAATTCTCCCTCTTTTGATGGGAGTTGTTGAATCTCTACAATAACTATCCTCAAAATAAAAGCTATGCATCATGTGATATAGACTAAAAATATATGATACATATGTGTTAAACTAATATAATTTGTATACATGACATTAGAATGTAAAATAGTCTAAGCATAAGTTTAAAAAGTATGATGTATGTTAGATATAGAATTTACATAGTTATCAAGATAGATATGAAAACATAAACATGTATTTGAACATTAAATCTAAATATAATATGAGTAAACTACCTATGGGAATGGAGTATGATGTCCATCAAGGCACCTAAGGATGAAGGGGAGATGCATGAGGTCCCTCATGGCATTGCAAACTAGTTGTGAATGTAACAAGAAAGATACAAGTCTCATGACCATGAAGCATACATACAAACACATGAGGCACACAAAGTAGGCCAAGGGGCAATAATACAATGGACATGGGCACATATCACTAAGTATAAGAAAGATAATACATACAAGGACATGTTAAAATGTCCACATACATAAAGAGTAATCAAGGCTGGCTTAAATCCATAAGGAAGGACATGTTTAAATGTCTGCATACATAATCTAGAAACACATACAAGGCCATGGGCACATATACAAAGCATGCACATAATGAAATGAATTGGCATAGATCCCCATATAATAATGACATATTCAAATGCCCTTAAGTAGATGTATAATCAAAGATAAAAAATCAAATATAAACTAGTAAAGCAAGATATGATAGTGTGTATAAACATTTGATACAAATCTATATAAAAGTAAATGTATACATAAGTTGAGTCTATAATATTAGTAGTAGTCAAAAAAAAATTAGTGTATTATAGGATGATCAATATCATGATATAATCAATGCCAAATCTATGATGTGGAGTATATAAATATATAACTTGGAAAATTAGAAGTTGTGTGTATGATGCCCTAATCAGATAATATAAAAATGTTAAATTTGTGTATATGTGTGTATACACCCCCAAATGGATAGATAGTAACAAATCTATATCTATGTAGAGGACCTAAGTCTTGTAATAATCTATGAACACTTGAAAGGAATAAATGTATGTATGATAAAATCAACTTTACTATCAAAGATAGCATGTGTAGTACCTAGGAAATAGAAGGAATGTAAACATGGAAATGTATACAATCTAAAATTTGTATTTTTTTATCAATATTTAATTTTTTTTAATTTTTGAGCATATTGTGTTGTTTTTGTGTTTTTTGATTATAATTTATGTATAAATAATATGAAAATGTAACTATATACAAGGATCAAGGTAAGAGAAACTATGTACAACTAAATTTTGAGAACATACTAACTGATGAGTGTTGTAAAAGACTCACTATCAAGGTGACCTATATCAAGTAAAGGAAGAATGATTGCACATTATGTGTGAGGAAGTATCTAAGATATGAAAACTAAATCTACTAAATAATCTATAGCTAAATTTTATTATGAAGTGTGGCCATGAATCTATGGAATTGATTGAATTGGCTTATGAATTATGGGGCTCTTAGGGACCCATCTAGTGGAGGAAGCAATTATTGGCATGAATTATCTATGTAGAGTGATGTGGAGACTCAATAACATTGATCTAGGTGTGAATTGGGTAGATAAAAACTCTCTATAACCCATAGCATGTCTCTAATGTAGGGATATATCTAATAAAGGTATCTCTAGGAGAGTATGTATACGTGGTAATGTTGTAGAAGTAGAGCTCACCTACACTGGTGGATCAATTGATATTTGAGATGTGGTAATAGATATAACTATTAATTTTGATTATTATGTAGTTTATTTTGGAGTAGATAAAGGATATTCACGTGGAATACCCCTAACTAGAACACCCTAATTAGCATGTATATACTTAAGACATATGTGTACAGTGGAAGGGATAGATCAAAGTTATTATATCCAAAGCCTACCCAATATCATATAATATTCACTATACCTTATTAAAAATATGAATATGGTGGCCACATGTGTAGTACCAACCTATAATGGAAGTATGATCTCCCTAATGGAGTTCTAGACATGGCCACTGAAGCATGAATAACTATATCTGTTAGAGAAATATCTTGATATGAATAGCCCAAGTGATGTAGAAGTTTAATAGTACACATATTAATGCTTGACCCATTGTCAACCATGACACTCTAAATAAGATGATTATTAATGTAATTTCATATAAAGAGTGTGTATAAATATTATTCATCACCAACAATTTATTGTTCTAAAAAAGTGATAAGAGGCCTAATTGGCACTGTAGTATGATACATGCTAATTATATTATGTAGAGGGTGTGTGTCTATTGTATGAGTATGACAAGATGATAGTGGTGGATGTTCCTAATGAGTATAATGAACACCTAAAGTGTCTATTATATCATTATTTGTATGTTTTTTAAATGGATCAAAAAATATTTTCATTGCTTTTACTATAGTTGGTTGTGCTTTGGATGTTTCTATATGAGTGTTCACATTAATGATATTAGCCTATATCAAATCTTTGATATTATGTTATAATTTTATGCATCTATTTATATTATGGATAGGGGCCCTATAATAATCATAAAATGTAATCATAATTATTTAGAATAATCCTAGTCGTATCAACCTATTTTATAGGATGGAGAGATATGGCATTGCATTCTAAAAGTTGTCAAATTATACGAGCTAGTGGTTTAGGAAGATTTTTAAAAGGTCTCCATGGAGGAGATAATAAAACAAAATGAGGAGTTGGATTTGATGTTGCATTAACTATCATTTTTTTATCATTCTTGTTTTCATTGGGCCTCACCTTGTATGGGGGATTATTTAAACTCTTATTAGTGGAATTTGACATAGTTGTGTACTTTGAATTTCCCATGGAGAGAAGTTTGAATTCTCATTCCTTCATTGTATGACATAAATATATAAATGATGTAAACATTTTTAATAATATAGACTCATGTAATGATGATATTAAACTTTTCTTGAATATGTCCTAGAGTTTTCTATCTTCCATGGGCCAACCATATTTTCTAATATAGTTCTATATCCCAAGACATATTCAACTATTGGCTCATTATATTTTTAATTTAGTTGGGAAACTTGAATGTATAGAACTTTATCACTAATTTTGATTGAATATTATGCCAAAAACATATCTATAATTGGATTAAATTTTATAGTGGACTAATTAGGGATATCATAAAACCATTACAATGCATAGTCCTTTAAACTATGATGGAACAACTTAGTCAAGAACCAATAATTATACATGTAGTCTAAAAATGCAATGTGAAAATCATGTAGATGATGATCTGGGTCACCTTACCATCATACAAAGTAATCTTGGGTGCCACAAATTCATATGAAAAAAGAGTTATCACTATATGTTGTGTCAAGGGTGTATGCAGGAGAAAATGAGAGCCTAAGGCATGAGATGGTCTAGTATCACCCTATTAAATATGTAACACATTAGCCTATATAGACTGGATATCTTTCCTAATAAATTTTAAATCTAGAGAGGAGGGATGTGTAATATCCATAGGAGGTGTTGCCACTAGTGAGAGTTGGCTAATTATAGTAGGTTGTTACATAATTTGAGTTTCCCCCATAGTAGGTGTTACAATATTAACATCAATGGAGTTAGAGGATTGACCCATAGTGGAATTAAAGATCTCTTATTTAACAATACAAATAAGGTCATCTTGTATATCTAAATGTTTATAAATGAAATCTTATAATTATTTCTTATCAGTCTCATCAAATTAGTTATTAAAGTCTACCATTGTAGGTTGGGAAGTAGGAAAACAAAATGTTGTATAATTTAAACCTTGTAATAAATTATATCTATGAAATATTTTATAAATATAATAATGAATTAGATATAATATTTTGAAATTAAATACTAAGTATATAAAATAGAAGGATATAAACCCTAAGTATCTAAGGCTAGGGTTTGAATGTTATTCATAGTAGGTTGGGTTCACCAAATGATTTATATTTTTTTGGAATTATGAAATGCAAAACCCTAAGTAGATAAAAGATTTGAGTAATAAATTATGAAATAAATAATAATGAATACAAAGGAGGTACGTAGCTAGAAAATGTGATCAGAATAGACAAGTGACAAACTAAAATGTGGTACAAGAATAATTTAGGGTGTCATCAACAAAAAAATAGGTGTTATAATACTGTTTGGATAGTATCATGGTCCCTTTTCCAATAGTAAACTACACTAGTGTCCTCCTGTGTCATGCTAATGACCTTGAGCAGATAAAATAGCAATTTTTTGGGAAGATGTTTACCTTATTTTGAGAAGCCTATGTCTATATGACCGAGTCTTGAATTGATATCAATGTAAAACCCTAATTTCTAGTCATTTGAGTAACATAAGTAGAATTATAGTGGCATTAGTAGGGTAGGATGGATGTGACCTCAACGCCCCATATGTTGAGTATTGCTTAAATATCAATACCTCAAAAGGGGATCAAGTTTAATGCAATTATCCAAATTTAAGTGTTGGTATAAGTGAAATTGAATGTTATTTTGAATGATTTGAGTGTGTATTGAGACTCAAATCCTAAGAAATATGAGCTCTAGGCTGCTATAGATGGGTTTATGTAGAATTAGGGTAGAATAGGGATCAATTATCTTGATTTTCATAATTATTTTTGAGTTTATCCATGATAATTTCATCTATTTTCCATCTAGTGGATAAATGAATGAGAGTGGTCTTTATATAGTGTTCTAGTGCTTATCAAGACATGAAATGAGTCTAGTCCAACCCTAAAATAATTTAGGAAGTGGAAAGATATTTGTTAGGGGTAAAGAAGGTTGAGGGTTAATAACACTACCCCATTACCAATAACATAGTGTGATATAGAAAAAAGGGTTGTGCTATTGTCTAGGTGGTTGTAATGAGTGAAAAAGGGTCATGGATACCTAGGTGATGACTCAATGTTTCTTTTAATAAATCTAGGCATGGGTTAGACATGCATAAAAGTTGGAAAAAGGATCAAAAGATACTTTAAGATAAGCTAAGGTTAGGGTGGTCTCTAGTGACACTAATTACATTAAAATGAAATTTTAGATGACTACATCTAGATAATGCTACTCTTTTGGATTTTAATCAACAACAAAAAAATTGTTGAAATTTGGAATTGTTTTTTAATCTAAAATAATCAAATATTAATCATGTATAATTACTAATGATATTGAAGATACTACAATTTTGGAATATTTTTAATAATTAAATAAGGCAATAATATCATTTTTAAAACCTAAATATTTATTTTACATTAGCATTACATCTTCCTTTTGTGATGATTTTAAAATTGAAGGCAATGAGAATGTTTTGTCATAATATCTTGTATTAATTCCATCAACCATTATGTCAAGGGTGTTGTACCAACATTTGATATTATTTCTATTCTTAAATATGAAAAATATGGTTAACAAAATATAGTTGTCTATAGAGGTTTTCACAAGTCTCACACTAATTTAATTGGTTAATGCATAAAGGTAATTAAACTATGCATAACATGTTAAAACTAGGGTAAAATATAGGTCAATTATATATTTATATACAATAATTAAATATGATCTAATTCATGAATAGTAACTAATTGTATAAAAATGATAAACAACTAGAATATAATGTGCTAAAATAGACGTAGAGATAGAAACAAAAACAATTGGGTATAAATTTGGAATTATGGTATTGAAATATAGATCTATAATTGACTATACTACCACCCTAGATTTTTTACTATGTCAAATTAAAGAGACATAATTGGAAAAGTTTTGATTATGTATCAAACAAAATCAATAGGTTACTAATTCATACTTAGTCATTGGTTATTTACTCCACTCAATTTTAGGTTCTAATTTTTTGTCTCTCTTCATAAACTAGTGATAAAAAATACTATAGTTTTGTTTCTCAAAATTGACTTCAAAAATATTTGGTTTTTATTCTATTCTGATCTTTGACCTAATCTTTAACAATGTTATAAAAAAAGAGTGTGTATGCTAGTTAGTTTACTCTACAAATATCTAAAAGAGTTATCGCTACATATCCCACATGTTTGAAATCAAAGTCATAATAGTTTCATTTGCATGTGAATGTGACCCTAACCCATGTGAGATAAATCACTTAATGTCCTCTCCTCAACAATTAAATACAAATACATGTTCCCACTATAACATTTTTTTGATACAATACCTTGGCACTATATGGATGAGGGAATAATTAAATTAATCTTCACACTTATTGATGAGACTCCCTCTTGATATGAATTGATAAAATAGGCATGATATATTTTTTCCATAATAGGCTTGGATGAGAATAATAGATAATTAGATGTTTTAGGGCTTGTAATTTTAGGCTCCTAAAGTGCACATTTACAAATGGGCCAACTATAAAACATAGTAAAAAGTGAAAATCAAGGCACAAAGGACCCATAATTTAATGGGATAGCCATATGGTTTTATTAAGACCTATGAAAATACCTTGAAACAATGTTTTTGACATTCCAGGAGAATTTGAGGTCACACAAAGGAAAACTAATATTTGATCTATAGTTTTTCAAACATTTTGTATTGAATGGATATATTATCATTGGATAAAAGTGAGCATACATTAAAGTTAAAAATAATACTTATGGGATGATGATGCATTCCCCAAAAATGGTAACATGTAATTAAAAAATCTAATAATGTGCGCATGGACTAAGTGTAATAAAACATGGAAAAGACCTAATGGAAAAAGGTTTTATACCAAAACTAGGTGTCTAAATAATGTCCCACTTTGATGTGCATATGTGAATACATGAATTCATTAAAATAAAATAATAATTAAAACACGTACCTATTTTTAAATAGGGAAGGATGGATGAAATATCTAAATGTTTGGGTGATACTCCACCCACACTTTAATGTTTTTAAATTTTCTATATATGTAAGTAATGGAAAATGCCAAAAAATAGTCAATGTTTAGGTAAATGAGTGTGAATATAAAAATTTAATATATAAATATAAAATATGAGTATATGAATAAATAAATATGATGGTACATGAACCATGATGTCATTTCTAGATAAGTGCAACTAAAAAAAGCTACTTATGTGCTAGAATTTTCAAATTAAGTTATGACAACTCAACTCTAGTTTTTTATCAGGGAAGCAAATATTTGTCATTTTTTGGCATTTTTTATCATTTATCAGACTCATTTTTTCCTTCAAAAAATTTCTCCAAATGTTTCCTCTAATTTGAAAATTATGAATGTAAAGTCTTTAGATATTTTCCCCCAATTTAAGATGAAGGATTATAAATCAGTTCCTTCAGTCACTCATCTCAAATAAATATTTGTGTGACCCATGTGTTAGCATGTAATATAGCATAAATTTTTAGAATTTTATTAAATCACATGTATGTAACCATAACAAAAATATCATCAATTAATTCTCAATAGAAAGATGCAACCTCATGTGAGAATGAGAGAGTGAAGGGAAAGAAGTATGCCATGATGTAGTAATGTGTGGGGAACAAAGTTATGCCCCAATATAAGCTTTTTATGTTGATGTAGTTATAGTTATGGGGTCCAATTAAGGATGACCTTAGACCATGAAACCTATGACTCAACACTTAACAATAAACCCATATAGGTACTTACTCAAACTTGAAGATCAAAACATATTTATTGAAGTAAGAGTATACCTTGCATAAACCATGATTTTTTATCCAAGCACCTTTTTGAGCCATTTTTTAAAAATTTAAAAAAATTATTCATGCATTCATAAGTTTTGCTAAAAACTTATAAACCATTTCATAAAAAAATTAGGGGCTGAATCGATAATTTAAAGGACAAAAATCACATTTTATTTTTATTTTATATATTTTTATAATTTTTAAAATTTAATATTTTTTTTAATAGGTGTGAACTTGAGTTTAAATTCACCATAAGTATTTATATTATCATACAGAGAATAAGAGATAATTATTATTCCTATCTGAGCTTACATGCAAAAGTTATTAAAATAGTAGTTGCTAAAAATATCAAGTTTGGTTAACTACATGTATCATTTTTGTCTTTATTATAATTTTTAGTTGTGCACAAAAATTATCCTTTTTATACCTTATAATAATGGTGAATAAGTATAATTGGTTCTACTTCCTCCAAATTTTTTGTGTAATTTGTTGTGCCTTTTGAAATGGTTTTGCTTTTGGATTCATAGTCTAGTATTAGATTGGGTTCATCTCTAGGAAGATAATTCAAGGTAATATTGTGTGTGAATTCTTATTAAGTTTCAATTTATATTTGAGAAATAAATAGTTTTCTAAAGAACATTGTTAATCAAGATGGAAATAAGATGAGGAGGTTATGCTCATATGAATATTAATATGCAAGAGCTATAGAGGAGAAAGTAAGAACTCATCAAAATTATAAAAAATTAGAAACAAAGGCAATGAGGCAATGAAATAAATGAAGAAAGAGAGTATTAATCTAATATATAGTAAGATGAGGAATAAGTAGATGTTTTATATCCATTTTAAGATTGGTTGATTATGGCATTAAAAGGAAAACATGAAGGAATAAAACTTGAGGTTTTAGAATATGGTGGAAGTCTCAAACCAAAGGAGCTAATAGAGTTTTTAAATAATATGGAGAATAATTTTTTATGTAAGATTATGGTAGAGGAAACTAAGATGAAATTTACACTGAATTGGAGGTTCACGCTATCACATGGTGGGATAATATACATAAATAAAGGGAAATTAAGGGTAAGGAAAAGATCAAGACCTAGAGTAAGATGGAAAATAATCAAGCAAATAAATTTATTTATATTGATTATGCATAAACCGTATATATAATATTTCAAAATGTAAGGAAAAACTAATACAATATGTAAAACTACACAGATGAATTCTACAAGTTATCCAATTGAGTGGAACACAGATAAATAAATCAATAGGTGGATGAAAGGTATGTAAATGGTTTAAAGTTTTTTATTATGGATGAATCAATAATACATAGGATTAATAACATGTAATATGCCTATCAAATATATTTGAAGGCATAGGAGAATAAAATTAGGAATGCTTTATGGAGATCACTTGCATTAAAGAGAGGAAAATCATCTTCATTAAGAGGATGAGGTGGATTAAATCCCACAAGAGCATAAATATCTTGTGGGGTGGAAAAAAAAAATTTACTAGAAAAGGCTATTAGATTTATAAAATAGGAAGAGTATTTCATAGACATAGGGGCCATGGTAGTGGTAAATAATCGAAAAGACATATTATTTTCTATAGACATGGTGAATAAGGGCACCAAATTTTTTAATGTTTTACTATCGTACATAATAAAGGATGAAATAGGATCAACCAATAGTAAATTTAGTTGAGGATAAGGTATAAGAACAAAATCTAGAAGTTGTAGTAGATGTAAGAGAGAACTTCATTGTATACACACGATATTTTTGAACTTTATTAATTATTGATACTCTCTCTTTTAAGAACCCATTGAATCTAAATCTCTCTAAGTGCATGCCTTAAAATTTTCATTGAGAAAGGGGTTGGTATACCTTTGATTATTTGTATGATTTTTGGCCCATATGCCACCACCTAAAACCAATACAAGCTACTCTTACTTGATTCCCTAAGCATTGAAGCCCTACTTATACACTTCCCTAAGTATCTCACATCCCAAAATAGCCCCTACCTAATAAAAAATCCCCTTTTACAACTTTTCCTACTACATCGATTAGGTCAACCCCATTTTGGGATTTATCATGTGTTACAAAACTCTATCAACCCGAGCTGACATAATTCAAGACCTAAAGTCTCTATTTCTTTCCTAACAAAGTCAACCAAGTTGACTGCACCAACTAAATTCTTAAGATGGTTTTTGGTCAATCCATGTATATAAATACCCCCTCAAATTCATTTATAAATATAAGATGATTCAATTTTACATCATTATTGCTCACAAATATACTTATATAATCAATAGGAGGTTTTATTACTTAGGTTTTTTTCTTAGAAAATAGTTGTCTTATAGAGGTCTTGGATGCCTAGGATAAGTCTTATATCCTATAATTTTTCCTTTTGGTCCTTATAATCCCACAACAACCTATTTAAAATCAGCATTGGCTAAGGGAGAGATTGAGGCATGATAGGTCCACTTCAATAATAAAGTATATTCCTAGCCATTCATATTTTCATAACTAGATGTTGTAGAACTAATGGATTGAATTGTATCTCTCCTTGATTAGATCATGCCTATGTTATATTGGATATAATTATCTTTGCATGTTTATTATCATCCCCATTTGTGCCAAAATATTTGGTGAGCACCAGATTAAATTGCATATTCATTTATTAGATTAGCTTGCATGTTATTTAGTAGATTAGCTTGATTAATATTATTACTATCATAATACCTAGCTAGATTTATCAAAAAATGGCATGTGACTAGAGGCCTTATAAACCTTTGCTTTGCCATTATGTGATAATAGATCCCTTATTGTAGGTTTAGCATATCCATTATTGGTCATGACCCTGATATAAATGTATTTGCAAGAGGATTTGTTAGTTAATTACCTTATCCTAGATTGAATATTATTGAGTATGATAAGTTATATATTTTTCTAGTTTCACTTGAATACATTCTACTGAACCCAATGTGAATCTAACCCTTGAATATTTTTTCTTTACAAATATCTAAATCAACCCTATCAACCTAGTTTAACACTTTATGCCTTGGTTATCATCTTTCATCAACCTTATGGACCTAATTTGGCTATGTGTGCATGTTTTATAACTTAATTGATTCACTCAACCTAGTTAGGTCATCCTATTGTATTTTTTCCAACTGAGATGAGCCTATCGACCCTATTTGACATTCTATACATGGAATTTCTAGTATCAATAAATGAGATCAATCCAATCAACCTATTTTATTTTTCTACCTTTAAAATTTAACTGAATCAATCTAATCAATTCTTTTATTTTATATATTTTTTTATTTTATAACTAGGTCAATCAAATCAACATAGTTTTATAATTCTTGGCATTTATCGATTTTATTTATACTAAGTTGACTAGGTTGATTTGGTCTAAATATTAAGTTTTTTGCCACTATATGTTCAAATTTCTGCCTAAATGAATCCATTTAAAATAATAATTCAACCTTCTTAAGAAAACTATTACATTAACCTAGTTGACTCTGTATTATCTACTAGGTTCACTCTAACCAAATCAGTAAATTCTCTTTGTCAAATTTTAAGTACATCTATTTTGTCATTATTTTTCAAATTTTAAATTTTAGGATTGTCTTCAACAAGTTTTTAGTTCTATAAAACTATAACTTTATAGTCAACTAGGTCAACCAACTCAACTTAGTTTTGTATATTATTTTTGTCTAGAAAACTAATTTTACTTTCTCGACTATGTTCATTCTAGACTGTCTTCCAATAGACTGAATCGATTAGCTCAACTCTATTCGATTCTGTTTGTAAAACTTGGTTGACTAGGTCAACCTTGTTCTATTTATTTTTCTTCTTAGTTTAAGTAAGGGGAATTATCCTATATTTAAATTAATTAATATCACTTTAATTTTTATTTGGTTTCCTTTTTAATTAATTTATAAAAACAACAAATTAGTTTCCAAATTTTGATTTTTACTCTTAGTTTTCACTTTATTTGGTTTTCCCTATAAAATATGTACTAATAATTTTTAGACAACTTAACTACTATTGTGAAGGGCTATTCAATACTCTGTTTATGGTCCTTGTCTATAATTTACATATATCATGGTGTGAGGGGATTACCCAAATACTCATAGCCATAATACATATCTAAACATGGTTTTTAGTTTCCACCTACCTCACAGTATTTTGGAAACACCTCAGATTTTCTTCTTTATTAAACCTTAGCAATCCCAGCATCCATTTGTTTGTGTGGTGCATCAATTAGTGGTTATAACTAATAATCTACTTCCAATGTACCCTTTAAACTAAGTTTAATGGGATATGGGAATGTTACTTCCTCTATAGTTAGTGCTCTAAAATATTGGGCCACACTATCCAACGAACAAGAAAGTATCTTCAAAAGCCTACACTTTCAATCAAAACCTTTTAAGTATGACTTCTTGATAAATTTTTTAAATAATTAATTATCTCATAAACTTAATTATTGTTTTTTTTCTATTCTATGTTGTATTTAAAAAAATTATTAATCATCATTGATACAAGATTTGTGTTGTGTGATGCAACTAGATCGACCAACTCGACCTAGTTGCCTGTGTGTTTAGCTTTATTTTATTTAATTAAAATTAAATCATATATATTTTATAATATTTTAAATTTTTCCTTCCTACATAAATTTTTTTACCAACTTGACTCAATCTATTACAAACTATTTTATATTCCTTTCTACAAAACTCAATCGACCAACTTGACCTGATCTATTATAGATTGTTCTATTTTCCTTCTTATAAAACTTAATTGACTAGGTAAATCTAATATTTTATATATTTTATTTTATTTATTCATAAATAATTTTATTTTTTTGAATACGTAACTATTATCTAATTTAGTTCTATCTTATATTGCTTAATCTTTTATAGCTCAATAAACTACTATGTCAACTTGCTCAACTCTGTACTAGTTAGATGACATAGTTCACCTTTTGTCCTATCACTTACCTATTAAAAAAGTCATTGAAATGTTTTATTACATATTACTTGGCCAACACAATCCTTTTTCATACTTGAATTTTATCTGGCTGATCTTGTATAGTAGCTAGTTGACTTAGTTTTATTCCCATAATTTTCCTCATTAAACATAGCTTTTACATTCTTAACTTTATTTTTACCTTGTTTAAACATCATGAAATCACCTATAAAAATATTTATTGATAACCTTAACCATTTAGATGATACATGATTTTTTCTTTTTTACCTACTTTATCCATCCAAAAGGATAATCCCTCATGGTGCACTTTTTCCAATTCTTCATATATTGATTTCAACATGGTTCAAATCACCCAAAGTGATGATTAAGATGATTCTAATCCATGTCACACTTCTCAGGATAACACCTTATCTAAAATACCTTACTAAACCATTGGATCAATTGCTATGATCTTAAAAAATAATCCCACAGGAAATTCTCTATTAAGAAAAATCCCTATCCTAACAATGGGAGTGTTCCTCCTACCAACACTAACATTACTCCTCTTAAAAATAATAATATTAAACCTCTAAACACTAATAATTAAAATACATAAATTGATGCTACTCAAATACTTGCACAAATAGTCCAAAAAATGAATGTTATGCAAATGGAAAACACCTTTCAAATGATGAAAATACATCATTTATTACAAATGACTAATCAACCTCCTCTTATATTACCTCAAAATAATCAAAATTTTATTCCTCCTCCTCTTAGAGATGCAAATGAGAATATCATTCCACAACCTCTTATGCATAATAATATTCTTCAAAATATCCAAATGAACCTTTAGTTACTTTCATTATATCCAATGATATTGGAAACATTTATCCAACTATTAAATATGATGGAACTAAAGACCATGCATATTTTCTTAATAAATTTGGTAATCTCTATGTAGTCATTTAAAATGTCATTTAATGCAATGAGTGTCACTTGAGACCACCCTATCCTTATATTAACTTTAGACCTATCTTAGGGCCTCTTTTGATCATTTTCCAAATTCTATGCACATCTAGCCCTTGCCCATATGTACCAAAAGTTGTAATTGAGCCATCACCTAGGCATCCCAAACCTTTTTTCACACATTCCATCCACTTGGACAATAGCATGGCCCCACTACTCTATAATGTAGTATGCTTTTGTAAAAGGGGGAAATGTTATTAACCCTTATCTTCCTTTACCCCCAGTGGATATCCTTCCACTCATTGAAGCATTTTAGTGTTGTCTTAGACTCATTCTATGTCTTGACAAGCATTAGAACACTATATAAAGACCACTCTTATTAATGTATCCATTAGATGGAAATTCTCATGAATAAGATCAGACATATTTGTGCAAATTAAGGTTATTTATCCCTATTTACCCCTATTTTTGAATACATCCATCTATAGTAGCCTATAGCTAAATTTTACTTAGGTTCCCAATCTCAATTCACACTCAAAGCATTCAAATTAGAATTCTTAATTAGGCATACTATCATTAATCTCACTTACACTATCACTTATATTAGGATAACTACATTGGGATTGATCTCTTTTAAAGGTATTGATATGTAGGTAGTGTTCAACACATGGAGTGTTGAGGTCTCGCCTAGCCTACCCTATTAACACCACTCTTCTTCCACTTATGTTCATAAAAAACCCTAGTAAGCATAAAGGCTTAGGGTTTCATAGTGAAATAAACCAAAACACAGAATAGATGATGATTCAGGTCTCGATCATAGAGACATAGGATTCTTAAAATAGAGTGAAGGTTTGCCTAGAATTTCACTACTTCACCTACATAGGGTCATTAGCATAACAAATAATGTTAATAACATCATGTATTATTAGTAAAGAGGGCCATGTTACTATCCAAAGAGGTATCTGACCCCTGTTCTTTACTAACAACACTTTACCATGTTCTTACATCACTTTTCTACTCACCACTTGTCCATCTTAGTCATATTTTCTATTTAAGTATACCTTTTCTAATTCATTGATATTTATAGAATATTCAAATAAGTTAATTATTATACAAATAAATGGTTGTTGATACTATAGTATTTTATTCCCTAACTTATTACTTATCCCTTTATCAACCTTAGGGTTGTATTCCATAATCCTAAAAAATATAAATCATTTGGTGAACCTGACTTACTATGAATAGTGTCCAAACCCTATCCCTAGATGCTACTAGGTTGTGTATCCTTATTTTTCCTATTTCCATTTTTTGTTTCAAGATTTTCAAATTTCATATATTCTATTTTATTGAAACTCTTTCATTTTATTATTATATTCCATATAACAAATTAATATCTCTTCATTTAAGAATAAGTGCTAGGCATAGTGGTAATCCTTTAGAGCATAGCAAGATTCCTTTTGTTCAAGCTTATACCATGGATAAAGGACCTATTATAACTCCTCTAATTGATCCTTAAAATATTAATAATGTGGACTTCAATTATAATACATTAGAATATGAGGAATGCAATCAAGATCATAATGATACATAAGAGGGTACTCAGGATACACTTCCACCCCTCAATGATGATAATCTTATAATCAATAAGAATGAGATCTTAGAGAGATAAACTTAGAAAACAACCCCATGATCATGCACATATTTTTAAATCTATATTATAAATAAATAAAACATCACTTAGTAAATCCTCCAACCCCAAATATGCTAATATTATTACACCTACTATAGGGGAAACATAGATTCTACAACCTGCTATAACTAGCCAATTCTCACTAGTGGAAACACCTCATATAGATATTACACATCCCTCCTCTCTAGATGTGCATTTCCTTAGGTAGGAGATCCATTATATTCAATTGAACATGTTACATATTGACCAAGGTTCCACTAGACCATCTCATGCCTTGGAATATTATATTCTTATATATACACCATTAGCACAACATATAGAAACAAATCATTTTTCATCAATATTTGTAGCACCCAAGTTTATTGTATATGATAGTAAGGGTGACCTAGAGCATCATATATATGATTTTCATGTATCATGTTTATAATATGTGTCCAATGATTGACTCCTCACTAAGTTATTCCCTTTTAGTTTAAAGGACCATGCATTACAATGGTTATATGATCTCCCTAATGAGTCCATTAAAATATATAATCCACTCATATATATGTTTTGGCACATTTTTTAATCAACTTCAGTGATAAAGTTTCCTATGTTCAAGTCATTCAACTAAAGCAAAAATATAATGAGCCAATAGATAAATATGTCTTGTGATATAAAACCATGGTAGTAAAGATGACTAGGCCCATGGTAGATAGAGAACTCCTAGACATATTCAAGAAAATTTTATTACTAGCATTACATGAATATATAATATTCAATAGATTTCCTCCTTCATAGATCTATGCCATACAATGAAGGAACATGAAGTCAAACTCCTATCCATGGGCAAGTCAAATTACATATCCAAATTAGATTACATTAATAAGAGTTCAAATAAGCTCCCATATAAGGTGAGTCCCAATGAAAACAAGAATGAGAAAAATATAATAGTTAATATAGCCTTATATCCAAATCCTAGTGTTTTTTTATTATCTCCTCCAAGGATACCTTTTATGAAGCTTCCTAAAAAACCAACTCACGTTCTCCATTAACCTTTGGAATGTAATGTCATATGTATCATTCCCATAAAAGAGGTTGATACAATTAGGCATCTTACACAATTATGATTCTAATTTATTTTATAATTATCACAGGGCCCCCAGACATATTACAAATAGATGCATCAACTTATGACATAAGATCTAAGATTTAATAAATGTTAATATTATTGATGTGATCACACCTACATAAACACCCAAAGCACAACCAACTAAATAAAAAACAATGAAAATGTTTTATAGTCCATTTCCAAAACATATGGATAATGAGACAGCATACACTTTAAGTGTTCATTATACTTATCAATCACATCTACCACAAACATCCTATCATACTCATACAATGGACACACACCATATACATAATATCATTAGTGTGTATCATACTATAGTGCCAACTAGGTATTTTATCACTTTATCATAACATGAGACCATTGATGATGACTTAGATTTATATTCACTCTTTTTATGAGCATACATCGATCATCATCCTATTTAGAGTGTCATGGTTAATAATAGGTCAAGCATCAATATGTGTACTATTACACTTCTACATCACTTGGGATATTCAAATCACGATATTTCTTTGATAGATATAGTTATTTATAGATTTATTAGCCATGTATAGAGATCCATTGAGAATATCATAATTCCATTATAGGTTAGTCCTACACATGGCCACTAGATTCTTAGTTGTACCTAGTGCCATAACATTTGATATTTTATTAGGTAGGCCTTAGATACAATATATTTAAGTGATTCCATCCACTATCTTAAGTATTTACATGATAGTCAAGTTGTTACAATTGAGTTCCTTCCAAGTGAGTATCATGTACTTACTCCATAACTAGTTACATAGTAGTCACAATTAATAGTTCTAAACATAGATTTCATTAGCATAATTTAGATAGAAATTGAACCACTAGTTTAGGTGAGGTCTACTTCTACAACTTTACCATGTCTACAACTTTCCCATGGATACATTTTTTAGAGAGACCCCTACATCAGAGACATGTTGTGGACTCTAAAGAGCCTCTCTCTATCCCATTCCCACCTAAATTAGTGTTACTGAGTCCCCATAACACTATACACAGAGCATCCACACTAGTTACAATTTATTATACTAGATGGTTCCCTAAGATCCCCATAGTTCATTGGACAATTTAGTCAAATCCATAGATTCATAAACACAATTCACAATCAGTTTCATCTATAGATTATTTAGTACATTTAATTCCTCTATCTTAGATACTTCCTCACACATCAAGTGTGGTCACTCTTACTTTCTTTGATACAAGTCATCTTGATAGTGAATCTCTTTTAACACTCATTGGTTAATATGTTTTATTATTACTTATACATAGTTTCATTTTCATGTTGTTTGTACGTAGCTTATACTCAAAAAATATAAAAATGATATAATGTGTTCAAAAATACAAAAAAAATCAAATATTTCTCATAAAATACAAATTTCAAATTGTATGCATTTCATGTTTACATTCCTTCTATTTTTTAGGTACTACATTTGTTATCTATGTTAGTATAGTCAATTTTATCATACATACATGATTCACTTTTTCCTGTTGAGTGTTCTTAGATTACTACAGGAATCTATTCCTCTATATAGATATATATTTGCTACTATCTACTCATCAAGGCCATATACACATATACACTGATTCAACATTGCTATATTATCCCATTGGGGGCATCCTACACATAAATTCTAATTTACCATGATATATATTTCTATACTCCATATCACATATGTAACATTGATTATATCTTGATATTGATCATCTTATACTACATTGATTTTTTGTTGATTACTACTATAGACTCAACTTATGTACATCTTTAATCTTATGTGGATTTGTACCACATGATTATTTTATACTTTCATTTCCTGATTTACTAGTTTAGATATGATTGTGTCTCTTTACTTCTACATCTAATCAATGAAATTTGAATATGACATTTTCCTTTCATTACTTTCATGCATTGCACATGTTCCCATGTCCTTGTGTGTGCTTCTTGATTATATATGTGGACATTTAAATATGTCCTTCCATGTGTCTTTAAGACAAACTTGAGTGCTCTCTTGTGTATGCATACATTTAAACATGTCCTTATATGTGTGCCTTTTTTCAGACTTAGTGACATGTTCCCATGTACCTTTTATTGTGTCCCCTTGTCTTACTTTACATGCCTCATGTGTTTGTATGTATGATTTCATGTATGGATCATGGCCATGACACTTGTCTCTTGTTGATTTCACATCTAGTTTGTGATGACATGAGGGACCTCATGCATCTCTCCTTCCTTCTTGGGTGCCCTGATAGACATCATGCCCCATCCCCCCAAGTATTTTACTTAGATTATATACAAATTTACTATTCATATACATGTTTACATTTTTATATCTATTTTTACAACCTTGTGAATGCTAGATCTAACATACATCATAGTTTTCCAACTTATGCTCAATCTCTTTTACATTTGGATGTCATGTATACACATTATATTAATTTATCACACAAATATCATATATTTTTTAGTCTAACACACATGATGCAAAGATTTTTTTTTAAGGATAGTTATTGAAGATATTCAACAACTCCACTCAAAAGAGGGGGAATTCACAAGGGTTTATCACAAAAATTAGGCTATCCTAGTGCACTCAAAACATAATTTTCAACATCCAGACATAGATTATAGAGTTCAAACTCAGAAAAATATAGTGGAACATAGTCACACACATATAAATATCATTTTTTCCTATAAATAGTACTTTTTGACAATAGTACATTACACTACCAAGAGTGTAGTGTTTTATAGTTCACTCATCAACGATTGTCTAGTAGCCTAAAAAAATTAAAAAATATAGAGAATTGTTAGAAAGGTACAATAGGTATAGCTTATATTTATACTATCTTAGTCATAGATTATTATATATGCTCAATATATAATCAATTTTTACACATAATTTTTACTCATATTGGGGGCATCATGTGTGGCATGATCACTCTTATTTTAATTTTAGATATACACAACCACATTATTATAACTAAATATACAATACATATGCATAGATATTAGAATTAGGGGAAATGTACATGACATATTATTTTACATATGAACATTTTTTCACCATTTCTCTTAGATGTATGATAACTCCATGTCATTCTCTGCATTGTATACTCCAAACACCATATACATTAGTTTTGCATCATGATCACACCAGATTGATGCCTCATTCCATTTGCAGTGGTTATCATTCTTGAATGGACTAGATTAATTTTAGATTTTTTACTAGGCTAGATCTATTTTACATTCCCAAGTTCCCAAGTGACCCTTGAGCTATTTTGCATTTCAAAATTCTTGAGTGACCCAGAGCCATATTTTATAGATTCATAACACCACTTAGTTTTAGTTTCATATTCATCTAATAAACAAGGGTAGGTAATGATGGAGTCAAGGATATCTTGAGTTCTTGATCCACCCACACATGGGTATTGGGAAATCCATTATCTCATTCCAAGATATTCACCATCTACACACACAAGATTTCACCAGGTTTTTGCATTGGTATGCATACTTAGTGAGGTGTATTCATTCATTTCCTCTCTCTCACATATCTTTAATCAATTTTTTTTTGATTTTGATATTTATTAAATAAGGGATGATTCATATATGTTTCATTTATGGGACACATAATGGGGCACAATTCACAAACTCAGACCCATATTCATGGGCTTTGCCTCATATATAAGTCCAGGTATGTTTCTCTTTCCTTTATCCTAGTCATTTTGCTTTGTTGCATTTAAAACATAAGTGGGGATGTAGTCATCTAAAATTTCATTTAATTCAATGAGTATCATTTGAGACTATCTTATCCTTAGCTTAGCCCTAAACCTATATTAGGGCCTCTTTTGATCCTTTTACAACTTTGATGTGTGTCTACAAAAAGATGCATTTGGCCATCACTTAGGCATCCCTAACCCTTTTTCACACATTCTAACCATCTAGAAAATATTTTGGCCCCATTAGTCTATAGTACAATTCACTATTGGCAAAGGGGGAAATCTATTGGCCCTTAGCTTCCTTTACCCCCAATAGATGTCTTTCCACTCCCTGATGTATCTTAGGGTTGGCCTAGACTCTTTTCATGTCTCAATAAGAATCAAAACAATATATAAATACCATTGTCATTAATTTATCCTTTATATGGAAATTATCATGAACAATCTCTAAAATAATTATGCAAATTAAGATTATTGATCCTTATTTACTACTATTTTTGCATACATCCATCTACAACATCCCATAGATTAATTTTACTCAGGTTCCTAGTCTTAATTCACACTCAAATCATTAGAATTGGAATTAATACTTAGGCATACTAGGATCACTCTCACTTTCACCAACACTTATTTTAGAAGAAATACATCAGGCTTAATCCCCTTTCAAGGTATTGATATGTAGGAAATACTTAGCACATAGGTTATTCAGGTCTTACCCAGCTTACCCTACTAATTCCACTCTTTTTCCACTTTTGATCATAAAAAAACATATCAAGAATGGAGGCTTAGGGTTTCATAGTGAAATCAATCAAAATGTAAAATAAATGAGTATCTAGGTGTTGGTCATACAAGCATAGGCTTCCTAAAATAGAGAAAAGGTCTACCATTGGGTCATTCACACATCATAAAAAGTCAATAACATAGTGCACTATTGGAAAAGAGGGTTGAACTACTATCCAAGATTTTTTTGACACCTATTCTATGTTTATGACACTTTGCCATGTTCTTACATCACTTATTTACTTGCCACTTGTCTATCTCAATCATATATTCCAACTAAGTACACCTTTCCTAATTCATTGTTATTTATAAAATATTCAAATAAGTCAATTATTATACAAATAGGTGGAGATTGATACTATATTATTATATTCCCTAATTTATTAATCATCCCTTTATCAACCTTAGGGTTACATTTCATAATTTTAAAAAATATAAATCATTCTACAAGGAATGAATCCAAACAAATACCTTTACTACTACAAAAATTAGAGTCAAAATGATTAAAGGTGATGTTTTAGAATGGTATAGTAAATTATCTCAACATTCCATCACATAATTAGAATATTTAGTTAATGATTTAGTCAATAATTTTAACAAAATGATCTTCTAGAAAATTGTCTTAGTTATTTTATCAATGCTAAGCAATTAGCCTCTAAATCAGCTCATGATTTCATCAAATGATGGAAATTATTAGCTCATAAATCATATCATAATATGAATTATGAAAATTCTTCAAATTATTTATTATTACTTTAACACCTTCACATCAAGATAAGGTCTGAACTTTTTCTCCATAAAATTTAAATGAAGCATTTGATCAAGCTAAAAGACAAGATGTCCTTATTAAATAGTTTGATTAAATTCATAAATCAACTAAAGATTTTTTTCAAACATCAACTAATTCAATTATAGGTACTACTCCTGAAATGAAAGTAGGAGTATTCAAAGTGGATAATCAACTTGCTTCCCACCCACCATTAATGGTACCAAAAATATAATTATTATCTCCATATAAACTCTTCACCTATGATACTACCACACCTTCATGGTATGATCCTAATAATTTTTTTTGGTTTCTTTTTGATGTGGGTCATTATCATAAAACATTTCATGGGCTTGTCCAATTTGTTTTTACCTTTATGTTAGGAGACACATTTGACCATGATGTTATGATCAAATTACATCATCATTATTATATTAAAGCATCCCAAATAAATAATTTACTAAACCATATCTTCCAAACCTCAAAAATATTCTTATACCTCTAAAACACAACATTCAAATGATAATATATGTACAATCAATGTTATTTATGATCAATATTATATAAATTCTCAATATCTGAATGCAATGAAAGTCAGTTTTAGAAAAAAAAACTTTCTCACAAAGATCCTATCACCAAACCTAAGAAAATATCTATCGATGAACAACAACTTAAAGATACTATAACTACTACACCCACATCTTCTGAATCAAATGAAAAAACACTTCCACAATCAAAATCCTAACCTAGTTCTCATATTCTTATGGAAAACATTATACCTCATAAACCTCATTTTGGTTCTTCATCCTCTAAATCACATTAGAATTTTTTGAAGAACTTAATTAAATGCCTTGTAAAATTCCCTTTATGGAGTTATTTTATAATTTTCCATATCATCATAAATTCCTTATGCAACAATTATAAAATATTAAAGAACCACCATCACTTGATTTAGAAATCTCTTCTAACAATCCTTCACTTACAGAAGTGCACATAATTTAAACCATTTCCACATCCTCTAAATCATCCATAGAATTTATTGAAGAGGATATGATTAATGATGAAATTCTTTTTCAAGTTGATGATCCACCCCTCTATATTATAATTGTGATCAATAATACACTTATTTGAAAAGTCTTAGTAGATGAAAGATCATGTATTAATGTTACCTCTCTTTGGCTAATCCAAAAAATTATACACACCAAAGAAAATATTAAACAATCATGTCTCACATGTAGAGGATTTGATAAAACCAATAAAAACTCACTTGGTTGTATTGGGCTCCTACTTACTATCAAACCTAAGATAATTCACACTAAGTTTATGGTTCTTGATCTACCATTAACTTAAAATATTCTCCTTAATCACCCATGGACACATCATATGTAGGTTATTACCTCTTCAAGTAGTCAATGTGTCAAATTCATTCATAATGGAAAACATTACAAACATGAAGCTAATCCTAATCCATGGAGTATACAACTACCAAATCCTAAATCTAAATATTACATTCCAACTATTCCCCATGTCAATAGTGCACCTCTTCCTAAATTTATTAACATGAATCTTGATTTACATGTTACTCTCATTGATTCAGATGAGGATGAACTAAATGACTTATAAAACACTTGTAATACCACTAGACTACCTCCTTATATTACCGAATGAATTCCTCCTTATTTACTTCCATGTGATCTCACCATTCCTCTAATTGATGATACTACTGATACTCCATCTCCATGCAATGCATATGAATCTTCTTACATAGAATATAAATTTACATGTGATGAGTATGGAGTGGCTAAATTATTTCAAGATATTTTAACCGTGTCTCCTCAAAAATTTATCAACTTAGGTGTTTCAATTACCGATTATCCCATGGAAATAGATGCATGCACTATTTTTACAACTTAATATGATAATTATATCATGGTCCAAGCCCAATCATGATATTTAAATGTAACACAATATGAAAAGACATTAGAAAAAATATGTGCCTTCAATCATGATATCCATGTCATTAATATAACATCTAATATTGAATCAGACCCTGAAGGTTATGTACCTTATATTAATCCACCATTATTAGACACTCCATGGGTAGTTGAATAAATACTAACTTAATAATGCTCTTAACTTTATACACAAAATAATATAATATAACTTATTGTCCTGGAAATAAATATTCTGCCTCCTTATTATGATTGTATCGATACCATAGAGGTCATAAAACTCAATAAAACTAAAACTTCATCTATTGAACAAACCAATACAAACATTACCAATCCATTTGATTTTACTCAACCAAATCTCCCCAATACAAAATATATACCCACTATTACACCATAAATTACCTTAGACACTAAAACCATTGATGTAAGACATATAAATTCTAAATATGATAACAATGGTATCAAATCATTGATCTAGAATTAGATGTTGAATACTATGGAACCTTGTCTACAGTTCCTAGTTATGAATCTATACTTGAGCTCCTCCATGATAGATAACCTCATCTTCCACACAAACATCATAAACTTGGTAACTTTAATCAAAATATTCCTTATTTTAATAATTTCATTACTAGTGTGGATCCTAAAACACACTCTCCCTCATGCTCCATACCACTTCCAAGATGGGAATGTTATGCTCATCAAAGAAACTAAAAATATATAATATAGTACATTGACATGTCCTTGACCTATTATACCATTCCTAAATAACTCACTCATAAATATCATGATAACTTTAGTCTATTCTTTGATAAATATCATGAATCATTCACTTGGTCATATGAAGATATTTTATGAATCGATCCAAGCATTGGTGTTCATAACATCACTTATCTGGATGCTAAACCCATTAGACAAAATCAACAAAAGTTCCCCCTAAGATTTATACCTTATGGCACAAAGAAATCATTGAAATTTTGGATGCTAAATTCATTAAACCCATGGAATACTTAGAATGGGTCTCAAACATTATATCTATTCATAAAAAATTCACAATGGTTATTTGTATATGCATTGAATTTTGTAATTTAAATTTAGCATGTCCAAAAGATAATTTTCCCTACCTTCAATAGATGTTATCATTAATTCTATGACCAAGTATCAAATGTTATCACTCATGAATGGTTTCTCAAGATATAACCAAATTCACATAGCTCATGAAGATCAACATAAAACAACATTACCATAGAATCAGGCACTAACTACTACGTTAAAATGTCTTTCAATATCAAAAATGCTAGATCTACCTATCAAAATGTAATTACCCATATTTTTCATGATTTTATTCATGAAATTTTTGAAACTTATGTGGATGACCTCAATACCAAATCTGAAATTCAAAATAATCACCTTCGTTATTTAGCAATCATTTTTTATCAACTCATTTAATTTAAAGTTAGACTTGATCCATTTAAATGTGTATTCTGGGTTACATCTAGTAAATTTTTAGGTTTTCTAATTTTCCTTTGAGGCATTGATGTTAATCTCGCTAAGATAAAATATATCATCAACATGTCTATTCCTCACTCTATTCCTAACATTTGAATATACCCTAGAAAAGTTGGGGCAATTTGTCAATTTGTTTTATAAATATCTTGCCATATTTACTCCATTAATTATCTTCTTAAAAAATAGTAATGCTTTACAATGAACCGATTCATGCCAAAAATCATTTAATAATATGAAATAATATTTGATTCATCCTCCCACTCTTTATCAACCCTTAAATGATTTTCCATTAATTCTATATACATCCTCTACCCCCATATTAGTTGGGGCAATGCTTACCTAATAAGATAATACTGGTAGAGAATATGGTATTTACTATATTTGTTAAGGTTTAATCAATTATGAAAAATATTATACCAAAGTATAGCATAACTACCTCACTATCTATTTTGCATCTAAAAATTGTTGTCATTATATGATTTATCAGACTACTTATGTCATTGTCCATTCCAATTTGCTTCATCATTTCTTCTCCAATGCTTTCCTACTTAGAATTTTTCCTACTTAGAATGGTTTAATCAACAAATGGATGGTCTTATTGATGGAATTTTACCTTTGAATTGTTACACAAAAATATATCAAAGGACAAGTCATCATAGACCAACTCATAGTGGCTTCCTTACTAGCTACAAACCACCTTTAAGATACTCTCTCTGATGAATACATTATTTATATTGAAGGTCTTAACCAAACAATTTCTCTCAAATATTATTTTTAAATTTTCATTATTGATATAGAATAAAATAACCAAGAAGAAATTAATTTTATTCCTTATACCATTAATTTTAAAGGATTCATCATAAAATTACTAGAAGCTATGATTGATTTACATGAAGATACTTAGACACTTCACTTTGATGGTTCAAAATGCCTTCAAGGAACTGGGGTAGGTTGTATCTTAACCAACCCACATGGTAAAATTATATCTTTATCATTTAGATTAACTTTTGATGTCACCAATAACATGGCTAAATATGAAGCTCTAATACTAGGCATGCAAGCTACAATTGATTTAGACATCCCATATTTGCATGCTTTAGGTGACTCATAACTTATGTGCTACCAAATTAGTGGATATTATTAGTGCAAAAGTAAAAAATGAATCACATATAATCAAATGTATTGTACAGTTGCTAAATAATTTTCCTCTTTTACTATTGAACTGATTTCAAGAGAACAAAATACTATAGCTAATTCTCTCACTTCATTAGTGTCTCTATTTCACCCTCATCAAGTACTTCATGATTATAAATTTCTTATTTGAATGAGAAAATCACCTTATTATTTATGAAAAAAATGATTCTCTAATATGTCACATTGAGGCTATCACTATTTAACAAGGCCCATGGTATAAAAATATAATTCAATTCATTGAACATCAAACTTACTCTCCAAACATAGATTCTCATGAAAAGACTTGAATTTTCAAATAAGCATGTAAATATGTACTTAAATACAATACCCATTACTATCTTAATGAAAAATGAACCCTACTATGTTGTGTAATATAAAAATAAGTTTATGCTCTCCTAGAACAAGCACATGGGGGCATTTGTGGTGGTCACTATCATAGTCATGTGATAGCCTGAAAATACTTGTGTATGGGTTAATTTTAGCCTACTCTTGAAAATTTTTCCATTAATTTTGTTAAAAAGTATAATCCTTGTCAACTTTATGGTGATCTAATCCACTCTTCTCTGGACGAAATACAAATAGCGGCGTCTCATTCGCCATTCTCTATGTAGGGATTAGATCTCATTAGAAAATTAACTATATCATAAGATGGTCATGTATTCATTGTATCTACAACTAGATATTTTACCAAATGGGTAGAATGCATGACTCTTGTTAATTTCATTAGTATTAAATTTTAAAAATTTATTCTTAATTAAATCATCTGTCATTTTGGAGTTCCTCATACCATCATTTCTAAAAATGGTGGCATCTTCAAAAAAAAAGATATGAAATAATTATGTGCAAAATTAAAAATTACATATAAATTCTCAACACCTTATCATCCTCACTATAGTGACTAAGAAGAAGACACCAATAAAATTTTGAAAAAACTATTGAAAAAAACTATTAGAGAATATCATACAAATTGGCACATCCATCTCTTTCCCACATGTTGGGCTTACCACACTAGCATATGCACTATTATTGGGGTAATGTCATTTTCATTAGTATATGGGTCTGAATTAGTCTTACCATTAGAATTTTAACTTCCATATTTATGTATATCTCTTCATGGTATAATCCCTAATGAGGAGTTTCCTGAAACCCATCTTCATGCTTTAGATTTATTAGATGAACAACATATGGCTTCTTTATAACATAATCACCAATACAAGGCTCACATCACTAAATAACATAATAAAAAGGTCAAAGTATGGACTTTCAATATTGGTGATTTAGTCCCAAAATAAATTATATACAAGATAAATAAGGAAAATATGCCCAAAAATGATGGGGTCCTTACTTAGTTTAAGACATCCTTGGTCCTAGTACCTATAGATTACAAATTAATGAAGGACACATTTTTAAAGAACCTACTAATGCTCAATTTTTAAATAAATATTTTGCTTAAATATTTACTTTATTTTCAAATTTTCATATAATATAAATACTAACACTTTATATAGGTTTCCTCAAAATATTTCCAACCTATAGCATTACATTATTCTCAGTATCCCTAGTTCCTATTCTTGGTCCTTTATCTTAATTATTTTCATTTAATTCATGATTTGCATTTTAAGACTGCAGATAGGATCCGAACATCTCCATGAATATATTTTACCTCATAGTCTAGTCTTAATATTTTTTATCAAGAATTTGTCACTTTAAAAGTTTATTTGCATTCTTTATTTCCCTCTTATTTTGTGAGTTGTAGTTTAAGACCTTGGATAGGACTAGGCCTTCCTCACAATAGCATTTTAATATTTTTTACCTACTTTGGTTTATCTTTTATGAGTTATAATATAAGACCTTAGATAAGATAGAGATTTTCCCATAAAATATATAAATTTTTAAAACTATCTTTAAATTGTAGTTTTTTTTGAGAAATTAAGGCGATGATTAAATATTATGATCTCATACTCTCAAAATCAGTTTTGTTTCCTTTTGGTAATTATTGACAATTTTTGACCTCAAAGGTCAAATTATCACCCCTACCATTCGAAACTCTCCATGTCATGCCAATTTTTCTTGTGATTCACTAAGTTTGTCTTAAAAATTCTTTATATTGATCATTATAATCCATGATTAACATGTCTTAAGGTTTTTTAGGCGATTTAAGGTATTGTCCTTCATTTGTCTTGTGTTTGTCTAGTCATTTATTGGCCTTTTCAAGCCATTTTTAGTGATGAGAATAGTTTAGAGTATCATTATTAGTGTAATAGAATTTTTTAGGGTCAGTACATGCCGAACATGTGGATTATTAGGTTGATCACATTTTGGACTAACTTCATGACTCATTTCAATGCAATTCTAATTATTTTGTGACCTCTAGAGAAGGTTTCAATGGTATATGATTAGGAATAAGATTTATTACATCTTTATTCACCTCATAAGACATTTAAAAGACTCAATAACATATTTTATAGCATTTCAAGCAAAGCTCCTTAGTGAAAATAGCCTTTTCAATGCAAAAATAAGCCTTTTTGAGGTATTCATTTTGGTTTTCAAATTATTTTTGTGATAAATTCATCATATAGGATTAAATATGTCCTTATATGGTCATATAAATGGTTTTTAGGAAGTTATAGGTGAAAAAATGGAAAAACCAACTTTGATCCAATATTGACCTTCTTGGCAAGCTTAGAAGGGTAGTTTTTAAATGCTCAGTAGGAGAAGAGGAGAGATAGTTAGGATTTAAAACTTTTTAAATTTTTAGGGGTATACATAATATTTAAATTATTTTAATTGGTTTGTGTATTTATGGCTTTAGTTTTATGAAAAATCTCTTAGAGTGATAGTAGGTCACTATAACTTATGAATTTGAGAGGGGTCTATTCTTGGACCTATGGATTATTTTAGGTGTCATTAATCTCATTTTAATCTTTGTTTCATTTGATAACTCCTTCTATGAAGGTATTTATAGAATAAAATCATGTTTCTTTCTCTATTTTTTTGAGTGAGCACTTAGGTCAATTTTAAAGCAAAATATGAATTTTTAATCAGATGTTTTCATATTAAGAGGTTATAAATTGATTATATAATTCATGATATACCTATTTCATTCAATTAAGAGTCCACAAGCCTTAATTCTAAGTATATCTCTTTGAGAGAATTTGAGCTGAGTTTCTCAAGGTTACATGATTTTAGTGCATAAAGGTGAAAATATTGATGGTGTTTGCGGTGTTTTTGTTAGTCCACTATTCCCTTTCATGTCTTATTTTCCCCTCAGATCCATCAGGACATTCATTAGTAAACATAAACACCTCCTCATCTCTCTATGATGATAATTTGTAGTCTCACAGTATTAGTCTTCATGAATGGAGATTTTATTGTGTTAAAGGTCTTGAGTGTCTCCAATATGATGGTTTTTTGATACTTACTATATAGGGTTCTCCAATTCCTCCAAATAGTCAAGGAAGATAATACACATTTTAGATAAGGTCAACAAGAAGATTCCTTATTTGATCAAAGACTCCATCAAGCTTTTTAAGAAACTAAGACCAGAGGTATGAATCCAATGGGAAAAGAAACTTGAGAAAAATTAAGTAGTAATTCAAGAAATTATTAAGGTCAAATGATTTTAATAAACACCTCAATGTCATAAGAATCAAAGAGGGATATTTTATGAAACTTCAAGAGTTTGTAAGAGTGCATATTTGAGGAGGTTTTCATCTATAGCCTACCTTTAAGACCATTGTAGCAAGGGTCTTAGAGGTAGATATGATAGGATGATATTCAATTAAATTATCCAACATACCTATATTATATGAAATAGAACCAATCATTCAAGTTTCATACCCAAAACATGAGCTTAGTGCTTAAGGAGGTAGTTATTTGGATGTGCATCTCAAGAAGCTTGAAACTCTCACTATTGTCACTAGATCCAAGGTGCTTGAAGGTGTCTAAAGTGGTTTACATAGTTGAAAACATGGTCAACATTAGGTTAATTCAACCATAAAACTAAGAGATCAATAAAACAAATTATATTCAAGCATGAAAATCAAAGTTTTAAGGCCTAGTGCCTTGTAGCAGACTCATTCACCTTTTTTGCAAAATGTAAGGTTTCTTCATGAAAACTAAGGTATTCTAAGTTTTTAAGGTTTCATTTTTAGGCCTTGTAAGATGTGTTATACCCAAAAAATATTCATGTTATCTTAATAATAGGTATAAGGTTCTCCAAGATACATTTGAATTAGCCTCATAAGAAGTCTTCCTCTCATTTCAACCTCTATCCATACCACTATATATTCACTCTCCATCACTATCATGTACTATGTTTACCCCTATTTTTCCCATTATCATTCCCTTATCACTCCATATCCACCTCTATCCACCCATCCATCCTCCCATTTAGGCCTTAACCATGCCAATTAACCCCTCCATATAGTTTACAACCCTCAAAAGGAATTATGTCACAAGTCATTAGCCCATTTGGTCATAAACCTAAATAGAGAAGGTGGGCCATACCTACAGTCAGCCTTTTAGGGCTACTATGATAGAGTTTCAGAGGACATTATGAGTCATTTCAAGGAAAAATCATGGGGATAAAGATGATTGTGATGAATTAAAAATCAAGAAACCAATCTCTCATAGGCTAGTGAACACCTATATCTATCTCCTAAAAGAGGCTTAACATAATAAAATAAAAACCTACAATAGGCTCAAGTTCTAAGAAACCATGGCATGGTGATGTTTATAGTCTTGGCATGATTGACAAGTCTACATTGCCTATTCAAATGGGTTTGTCATAGTAACATAATGTGACCTAAAGAGTGGGTAAGAGTAACCACATAAGTATACCTATGGGTCTCATATCTAGCCAAATAGTCACCTCAAAGATCAAGCTTGTCACATGTTCAAAAGGAGGCATGTCTAAGCCAAAGATGTATCTTATAAGACTTTGAGGTGTTATTGTGTAAATATAAGGTATTAATGGTTTCAATAACCTTATAACATGCATATGGGAGCCCTTAAAAACCCTGAGGTGGCATAATATAGTAAAATATAGACTTATAGCCAAGTGGAAAAGGACCAATCTATAGCCATGTTAGTGCTAAGTAAGGTTAATGGTGAAAAATGTCATAGAGTGGACAAGTATTTTGATCAATATAATTAAGTAATATAGGATATATTATATGAATATATATACATTTAGGTGTTAAATATGACAATAATCCTCATGTTGATCCCAGGTATGGAGTCACAGTCTATACAATGAAGAGATTTGATCATAAATTTCTACATTAAGGGAGATATAAACAAAGAGATATGGATGGTGGTATAATTATCTATGAGAATAATATTCAAGGATGAATAAAATATGAAAGATATGTAAATTAATTGGTGAGGAATGGAATATATAGGTTTTCACATGAAGTACAATCAACTAGCCTTAAGAAGGCAGTTATACACATTGGAAACATTAGGTCAGTTGCAGGCAAAAGATGGACTCAAAGAAATGAGACCTATGAAAGACTAATGGGAATTTACATGTAATATAAAATGAGATTTAGAACCAAGAGAGCCTTAATGTAACAAGTAGGAGAGGTTGCATTAGAACCTCAAGCACATTCATATAACCTATAACAGGGCTGCCAAGAGAAGGATGAGGGATGAAGGGGTTTAGTCAAGGTTGAGATTATGATAAATATGTGTATGGAGACTCCAAAATTATGATATAAATTTTAATATATTATTGTATCAGTAGAAAACATATCAAGAAACGTATTTCAAGATAACTTACATCTTATATTGATATTTTGCACATAATCAATATTCTCAAAAGTCTACCTTGGAGTTTTTGAGGTTTAGAGGTGCTAGAGAGATGATATTAACCTAAAATTTTATACAAATGGTCATCATGACCAAATTAAAACCATAATATAATTTATTTTCATGTAAAAATATGTAAAATATCCTCTATTTGGTCTCATATATAGGTCACTTTCAAGCATGCGTGAAGGCAAACAATGGTGAGAAAGTGACCAAAAGGAGTGTTGGGTGTTTTGGAAACACTTTGGGAATTTTGGATATGTTTTAATAAGTTGTATTTAGTTTTAAATATAATTAATTAATCCTATTATTTAGTATAAACAACTCATAAGTGGTGGTGAGTGACCATTTATAATCAAACCCCACTAGCATAGGTTAGGCCTATTGCCCAAAAGGGGGTCATTTACACTTCCAAGATCTAATGAAAAATATAAATATTTTAAAAATTTGAATGGGGATATATTATATGTGTTAAATATATTTTTTTACTTAGATTTTTTTCAGGAATCCATTTTTGGGTTTAAAAGCAAAATATGGTGCACAGAATGCAAGAATCAACTTGAGAGGCCAAGTTTAGATGCTCACACCAGCAAGGAGGTTTATCATGGGGCATAAAGGAGTTATGTGATGATATATGGGGTATTTAAATTTAAATTTTTGGAATTTTTTCATAGGTTTGATATCTCATCTTTATGAATCATCTTTAAGGATGAGAACTATAAAAAACCATCCTAAAACCCCAATTTGAACTAGTTTGCAGAGATGGAGTCGAAAACTTCACCAAATGACATATTTTACTATTTAAAAATACACAAGTTTTTATTATACTCTCAGAGGGTCCTATACATGAAATATTACTATACCTTCAAATGTATGGAATTATACAAAAACTATACATTTTCATGTTTTTATGCTAAAACAAGGGTTATTGAGCATGTAGATGCGGATAAGGTATATTGGGACTTTTTTTACCTTTATAAGTTAAAAAATTCAGAATAAATCATCCAAAGTTTCCCAAACCATTCAATTCTTTTGGGCCAGTCAAAAAATGCCTCAAAAAGGCAAGCTTTCCAATGGCCATTTCATGGTTAGAGTACTTACAAAGTCATCCAGACCACCAAACTTTACATGGATATTTTTGGGATCATGGGAAAATTTAATAAAATTATGTTTAGAGTTTTAACATATGTGTTATATCCCAATTGCAATAATTCTCTTTCTAGGCCTAGGAGGGCTAATTAGGCCTAATTTGGCTATGAGAAGGTGTTAGAAAACACATCTACACTTGGATTTGGATCCTAAAATTTTTTATGAAATTTTAAGGGGATATATTTTACCTATAAAAAGTCTTATTTTCTCACCATCACTTCAATATTTTCTCATACAAGGAGATTTTAAAAACAAAGGCTACAAGGAATTGAGAGGAAATGCATGGTTTTGATGTTATTCCAGGTCTTTATAATTGTTTTATGCATCAAAGTGCCTTGTTATAGGTTTGTAATTATTGTAATAAGTCATAAATGGTGGATATTTTTAATATTGAATAAAATTTGAAGAAAAAACCAACTTTTGCCTTCTCCACCTAGTAGAAAATGAGAGATTTAAGGAGCTTGAATACATATGACTCCTCAAAAGGCCTTAATAAGTTAATATATGATATGATACACCAAATTTAATCTTATAACAAGTCATGGAAGGATTTAAAATGAATAATAACAAGTATCAAAATGTCTCTTAACTCAAGAAGTTCTCTTCCTTTTTCCTATGCCACCTTTTAAGACAATGTCAAAATTGCCTTTGAGAAAGCTTCCAAGAGTCCTATCAATCTAGAGATAGATCACACATGAGTTTAGGATCTAAAAATGACTTTTTATATGCATTTGAGACCTTTTTTCAAAGGTGAATACTTATTTTTCAATAATATAGTAAGGTTTTTCAAATATTTAGGCACCTAAGTTTGTCAAACACCACCAATTATGGAGGAAGACTTCTTCAAGATTTGAAAACTCTTGATACATGAAATGATATACCACATTATATAGTATGAAGGAATAATTAATAATATAATTCTACATTATACTTTGAAGAGGAAAAAGAAAAGGTCATATGTCTTCATTTTAAGGATTCTTGTCCTTTTCTCTCTCTTCTCTCCATTTCTCTATATGTAAGCCAATTTTTGGCATTTGAATAGATCCTTAACCTAAGTTGTGGCAAGGTCGTGCTTATAAAAAAATTTAACTTGCCTCTTTTTATGAATAAGATATAGTCCATACCTCCTCAAAGCTGTATTTAGTGTATTTTCATGGTTTGTTGATATATGATAGTGATAGTTCATGCTTCCTCTCATCTTGTCCTCTCCTTTTTACATGTTTACAAGTATTAAGATCATACTTATAGGTTAAATAGTGTGCATAAATCATTTTTTATGTTTATAGAGTGTAAGTTTTCTTTAGCATCTTTGAGATACCTATTGAATAGGTATCTTAGATCATGCATCAAGTCTAAGCCTCTATGTGAAACAGTGATGTTTGGAGGTTGCCATTTGATAAGTGTAGTTAAGTTTATGTTAATATTCATCCTTGAAGTGCATAAAAAAAAAGTTAAGGTAATATTTTGGTGTATCACCCTAGTTAGATAGGTTTTCCTTTTAGTTTACCCTCTTCCCTTTTTCCATAACAAATGGTAGTGTAGAGTAGGGATACTAATTGATACATTAAGGGGAGTTATCCCTTATAATCTAGAGATTCAATCCACCTATTAGGCCACCCACAACCTAATATTGTCTCCATGTTACTTAAAACTATGAAGGCATAAAACTACCTTCACAAGGGTGAAATTCTAGAAGATAATAGTTTTTGGCATGCTCGATGGGACCCATTAGAGCTAGTATTTGTTAAATTAAAATTGTATTAGCATTCTTTATGAAGAATTTGGTTACTCTAGGATCAATTAATTAATTCTAATAGTCTAGGCACAGTTTCCAAGTAAGTATATTTTTATTTTCACTATATTGATGTTATTTTCATGGTTATGTATAAGGAAAACTATGTTATAATTCCTTATCATCCCTATGATGGATCATACCAGCCTTATCATGATCCATATGAGCCTTTTTATGAGCCAAATCAACCTTACCAGGAGTTTTATCAAAGCTATGATGAGCCTTATCAAGTTTCTCATGATCCTTATTATCAAGAGCATGAATCTTAACTTCCTTATGAACCATATCAGTCTCAAGACCAGATGTTACCTTCCCCATATGGTTGTGATGTTGCATATGAGTAGCTTTATTTCCAAGAAAGAATGGATGAGATAGACCTAAAAATTCTAGCATATGCAAGGAAATTTTGTTCAAAATCTTAGTATGAGGAAGTGAATGGTCTATTTAAAAATGTGTCTAATGATCTAGAGGAGAGGAATGAGTTGTGAAATCTTATATTAGAGAAAATGGAGGCTTGGGAGAGGCAGAAAATTAAGTTGAACTAGTTGTCTCAAGAACCCTCTTGTATTCCTTACCAATATTCTTGTGTTCTTTATTCTCATGAAGTTCTTAACCATGCTTTGTATGTGTCAAGGGAGCTTCCTGGTTAGACTCAAGGGCCTATTCATGAGACTAAATATTCTTTTAGTCCCACTTCTTCACCACTCATCTCTCAAGCTCAAGTTGTCTATGAGGATAAGGAGGTTTTTGACTTTAATGAGGTAATGGCCAAGTGTTAAGCACAAAATGTAGAGGTCTTCAAAATTTTATCTTTCCCTCCTCTTCAAGATTCCATAAATGATTCCATTTCCCTCAAGATCATAGAATCTAATCATAATAAACCTTTCATGCTTTCATACACCCTCTCAAGAAAATTAATTTCATCACCCTCCCACAATCTCCCTTATTTTGGAGGATCTTGTTCTATGGAGGATAGAGAAAGAGGTTGCAACTGCAAGTCAATTTCTTGAAGAGTGTGAAGAAGAGATTCAAGTGTATATGAGTAAGAGTTTCTCATTGATACTTCACTTGAGGTTATATTTGAGAATGAGATTATAGTTTAGAATTAGAAGGCTGTTCTTGATGTGAAAGAACTCCATGAGGAATTGGTACAAGTTGAAGTCATAAATGAGTTTTAGATATCTCCATTTTAGAAGGATCAAAATACCTTTCAAGTTAATCCTATCTATGTTGATAAAAATGAGGAACAAAAAGATGATTGGTAGTTATACCTTGAATGTCTACAAGATATTGAAGAGCTTTATATGGATATGTTTCCCATTTGAGAGCATGTTTATGATAAGTTTGATCAAGAGTCACCTATTCAAGATCATGATGTAGCTTGGGTTGACTATTCAAATATCCTCGAAGAGATTGATAAATTTGCAAGAATTGATAAGAAGGATGAGGTCATTCAAGGACAATGCATATATGAGGTATCACTTTATGAGATTGTAGCTAACAAGAAGTATGAGAAAGATCCAGAAGTACTAGATGATTTTGTATTTGTTGGTGACTAGTTTTTTGTTGATGACTCACTTGAGGAGATGTTAAGAGAGTTGGTTAGCAATAATACTATCTCATCAAAGGTCATGTTCAATAACAACCTTGCTTTGCAACTTGTACCATCTCTTAGAATGAGTGAGTTCATTAAATTCCCTTTTGATCTAGGTAGATCATGCTTTATCATGGTTAGTTAGATTAGTTTTTTAATGTTTTGTTCCAAATGAGTGCTTTGTTTACAAATTTTCTGTAATTAGTTAGTTTCCCTATTTTGTGTGTTTCCTTCCTTATTTTTTAGGAGAAAGTTATCTTATTTCAATTCAAATATGTCTTATAGTCATGGATCAGTTTTATCATTATTTTATGAGTCCAAAAGTCATGTAAATGGTCTGGTACTCAAGCATAGTAGACATTCTTCATAGTTGAGTCACCAAAATGTTGACAATTATTGACCTCACATGTTAAATTATCACCCCTACCATTTGAAACTTTACATATCATGTTATTTTGTATTTTGATTAAGTAATTTGGTCTTTAAAATTCCTTAGAGTGAACATTATAAGCCATTATTATTAAGTCTTATGGTTGATTAGGTGATTTAAGGTTTTGTTCTTTATTTGTCTAGTCATTTATTAGCCTTTCTAAGCCATTTTTAGTGGTGAGAATAGTTTAATTTGTCATTTTGAGTGTCATATCATGTGTTAGGGTTAATTCATACCTAACATGTGGATTATCAGGTTGATCACATTTTGGACTAACTTCATGACTCATTTCTATGTAATTTGACCATTTTGTGACCTCCAGAGAAGGTTTTGATGGTATATGATCAGGAAGAACCTTTATCACATTTTTATTCACATAATAATACATTTAAAAGACTTTTAATCATTATTTATAGCATTTCAATTAGAGCTCATTAGTGAAAATAGGCTTTTCAGTGTAAAAAGAGGCCTTTTTGAGGCATTCATTTTGGTTTTTAGAGGATTTTTGTGATTAAATAATCATATATGCTTAATTTTGTCCTTAAAGGGTCATATAAATGGTTTTGAGTAATTTATAGGTGAAAAAATGGCAAAAAACAACTTTGCTCCAATATTGATCTTCTTGGCATGATAAGAAGGGCAGTTTTCAAATGATCGGTACGAGAAGAGGAGAGAGAGTTAGGATATAAATTTTTTTAGAGGTCTAAATAATATTTAAATTATTATCATTATTTCATTTATTTATGGCCTCATCTTATGAACCCTTGCTAAGAGTGACAATAGGTCACTATAGTTTATGCATCTAAGAGGGGTCTGTTCTTGGACCTGTTTCTCAATCTCAATAAAAAATGGAGAAGGATAGTTTTGAGGGATGATTTTATGGGTAATAATTCTCATTTTAATCTTATTATAATTTTATAACTCCTTATAGGAAGGTATTTATATCATAAAATCATGTTTCTTTCTCTATTTTTTTGAGTGGTCTCTTGGGTTAGTTTAAAAGCAAAATATGAGTTTTTTAATAGAATGTTTTCATCTTAGGAGTTTATAAATGGATGATATAAGTCATGATACACTTGTTTAATTCAATTAATAGTTCACAATACTTCATTTTAAGTATATCTCTTTGATAGAATTTGAGCTTAGTGTCTCAAGGTTGGAGGATTTTAGTGCATAAAGGTGAAAATATTAATGCTTTTTGAGGTGTTTTTGTTAGTTAACTAGTAACTTTCATGTCTTATTTTACCCTTATATCCATCAGGTCATTCATCACTATAAATAACCACCTCCTCATCTCTCTATGATGACAATATATAGTCTCATAGTATTAGTCTTCATGAATGGAGCTTTTATTGTGTTAAAGGGATTGAGTGTCTCTAAGAATATGGTTTGTTTCTACTTCCTATATAGTTTTATACAATTCAATAAAACTATTTAGGCAAGAGAATACATATTTTAGATAATTTCATCAAAAATATTTCTCATTTGATCAAAGACTCCATCAAGATTCTTAATAAACTAAGACCAAAGGTATGAATCCAATGGGAAAAGACACTTGAGAAAAATTAAGTAGGCATTCAAGAAATGATGAAGGTCAAAGGCTTTGAAGAAACACCTCAATGTCATAGTAATAAAAGAGAGATCTCTTATGAAATTTTAATTGTTTGTAAGAGTGCATATTTGAGGATGTTTTCATCAACATCTTGCCTTTAAGACTGCTGTAGCATGGGTCTAAGAGGTAGATATGATAGGATGATATTCAAGTCAAGGATACAATATAATTATCTTAGATGCAATAGAACCAATCATTCAAGGTTCATACCCCAAACAAGAGCTTGGTACTTAAGGAGGAAACTATTTGGACATGCATCTCAAGAAGCATGATACTCTCACTACTATCACTAGATCCAAAGTGCTTGAAGGTGTCTAAAGAGGTTTATACAATTGAAAACATTATAGACACCATGTGAATTCATCCACCAAACCAATATATCAAGAAACAAAATTATATGCAAGCATGAAAATCAAAGTTTCAAGGCCTAGTGCCTAGTAGTAGTCTCATTCACCTTTTTTGAAAAATTTAAGGGTTTTTCATGAAAATTAAGGTATTCTAAGTTTTTAAGGTTTCATTTTTGTGCCTTGTATGATGTGTTGTACCTTCCAAATCTTAATTTTGGCTTAATAATAGGTCTAAGGTTCTCCAAGATACATTTTAATTAGCCACATAAATATTCTTTCTCTCAATTCAATCTTTATCCATACCACTGTCTATTCACTCTCCATCACTATCATGTACTGTGTTTACCTCTATTTTACCTATTCTCATTCCCTAATCACTCCATCCCCAACTCTCTCCACCCATCCTCCCATTTAGGCCTTATCCATGCCAATGAACCAATCCATATAATTTATAACCCTAAAAATGAATGAGGTCACAATTCATTAGCCTATTGAGGTATAAACATAAATAGAAAAGGCAGACCATACCTATAGTCAACCTTTCAGGGCTACTATGATAGAGTATCAAAGGACATTATGAGTCCTTTCAAGGATAAATCAGAGGGACAAAGATGATTGTGATGAATTACAAAGAAAGAAACCAATGGTATATGATAACCATAAGCATGCAAGGAAATTTTCACCCTAAATGGCACATGTAGACTATATCAATCCATACAGTGAGAAGAAACCAACCTGAGATTCTGACAGTTGGAATGATAGAAAGGAACCAAATAGAGTTATGATATGCAAAGATATGGATAATGGGATATTTAGAAGGCATGACCAAGTTGTTATAGGGATTATTACCCCATTATTCATCAAATCACTCTCTCACAAGCTAGTGAACACCTACAAATATTTGCTTATGGAGGCTTAACACAATAAAGTAAACACCTACGACATGCTCAAGTTCTAGGAAACCATGGCATGGTTATGTTTGTAGTCTTAGCATGATTAGAAAGTATAATTTCCTATTACAATTGGGTTTATCTTAGTTAACTAAGGTGAAATCAAGAGTGGGTAAGAATAATCACATAAGTACACCTATAGGTCTCATATCTAGCCAAACAATCACCTCAAAGATTAGGCTTATCACATGTTCAAAAGGAGGCTTGTCTAAGTCAAATATGTATCTCATAATAATATGAGGTGTTATTGTATAATAATAAGGTATTATTAATGTAAATAACCCTATACCATGCATATGGTATCCCTTAACAACCCCAAAGAGGCCTAATAGAGTAAAATATAGACCTACAACCATGTTAGTGTTAAGTAAGGGTTAATGGTGAAAAATGTCCTAGAGTAGAGAAGTATTTTGATAAATACAATTAAGAAATATATGATATATCATAGGAAGGTATATACATTTATGTTCTAGGGATGACAATTATCCTCATGTTGAGCCCAAGTATGGAGTCACAGTCCGTACGATGAAGAAATTTGACCATAAATTTGTGCATTAAGGGAGATATGAATAAAGAGATATAAATGGTGGTTTTATTAGCTATGATGAGACTATTCAAGGCTGAAATCAAGATGAAATAGATGTCAAATAAGTGGTTAGGAATGGCATATACAATTTTTCAAGTGAAGTATAGTTAACTAACTCTAAGAAGGTAGTTATATGCATTGGAAACATTAGGTCAGTTGCAGAAAAAAGATGGAATCAAGGAAATGAGACCTAGGAAAGACTAATGGGAATTTATATGGAATATAAAATTATATTTAGACCAAATAGAGCCTAAATTTAATAAGTATGATAGGTTTTATTAGAACCTCAAACACATTTATATAACCTACAACAGGCCTGCCAAGAGAAGGATGAGGGATGAAGGGGTTTAGTCAAGGATGAGATTATGATGAATATGTATAGGTAGACTCCAAAATGATGATATAAATTTTAATATATTATAATATTAATATAAAATATATCAATAAAGGTATTTCAAGACAACTTACATCCTATATTGATAACTTCCACACAGTTAATATTCTCAAAAATATGCCTTGGAGTTTTTAAGGTTTAGAGGTGCTAGTGAGATGATATTGACCTAAAATTTTATACAAAGTTTCCTAATGACAAAATTAAAACCATAATATAATTTTTTTTCATGGAAAATATCCTTTATTTTTTCTAATATTTAGGTCGATTTCAAGTATGCATGAAGGCAAATAATGGTGAGAAAGTGACCAAAATGAGTGTTGGGTGTTTTGGAAATGCTTTGGGATAGTTGGAGATGTTGTAATAAGGTGTATTGAGTGTGAAATAGCATGAATGAATACAAGGAGTGAGGAGAAACAACTCATATGTGGTGGTGATTGACTATTTATAGTCAATCCCCACTAGCTTAGACAAGGCCTATTGCCCAAAAGGGGGTCATTTACACTTACAAGGTTTAATGACCATTCCAAAGCATTTAAACATGTTTATGGGGATATATTAATGTGTTCAAGTTTTTTTTTTGCCTAGGGTTTCATGAATAATACATTTTTGGGTTAAAAATCAAGATAAGGTGCAAAAAATGCAAGAATCAACTTGAGAGGCCAAGTTTGGATGCTTAGACCAGCAAGGAGGTTTAGAATGGGACCCCAAGGAGTTATTGGATGTTAGAGGGGGTATTTGTCATGTCCCCTTTTTCGTGGACATTGACAGGCTTGATGATTAGCTTATTATGCGACCTTTGTAGGTTAATATGATGGATAGAGGGTCATAATGGAGCTTGGCTTGACTTTGATTCGCATAATTTCTACATTTGGTTTTCATTCAGGGTCTTTCAGATGTGTTTGCTTGATGCTCCTATTATTTAGGGATATTTGACATGCAGCAGAGCACCTTTATTTTGGTTTTGTCATGTGCGGAATCTCTCCCTGATTCACTAGCTTCGATCGGTTCATCGATCCGACATGTATTGAGGGAGATATTAATATTTGATTGATTTAATCAAATATTAATTATTTAGCCTATTTTTAATTAGAAACCCTAATTCTAATTTAAGAAACCCTAATTAGGGCAATCATATCTTTTTGAGGGCATAAGGGTTTCTCATGGAGGCCATTATGGATTAGCCATTGATTATTGATATTGATTTTGAGAATTTCTTCTGTGAAGACTGAGCCTAGCGTTCAAGGATTCCATTTGCATTGGAGAACGTTCCCTCTTCAGTGTGTGCAATTAAGAGGCTATGGAATATCAGCTGATCTATTGCCAAAGTGTGAGATAGCTTCATCCAGAAGTTATCACAGAATTTCAGGTTTGAGAGATAACTTCACACAGAAGTTATTACAGATATTCTAGGTATTTCTTTATTCTTGTTTTGATTCAATAAATTATACAGCTAGAGATCGTCTATGCTAGAAACATATATTTCAGATCAGGGGTTGAAAATAGGGAAGTTGTGCTTAATTGGCGGCCGTACAAGTCCGTACATGTCCGTACTGATCAGCACAGGAACCGACCTCGGCAGACAGAGGGTTTTCAGTGACCGACATCGGTCGACTGAAGATCGACGTCGGCAGAAAGCCGACCGACAGAGACCGACGTCGGTGAGATATTGACCGACGACGGTGACTGTGTGTCGACACAGAAGGGCCGAGACCTTCCAGAATTCAATTTTCACTTCCATATTGATAAGCCAGGGTTTTTAAGACTATATTTCATATTTATATGCATGAGAAAGGACTGCAATTATAATAGTTTAAAAGGACAAGTGATAAGATTTGTAATTTGCTAATCAGAGACTATATTATTGTGATCATTCTAAATTTATTCAACCAAAGTTATATCTTGTTCAAAGTTTTTTGTGTTGCTATATTTCCTATTTTGGAGGGGATATCACAGTGGTATCAGAGCTTTATTTGTTATATATCAAAGTTGTGTAGAGACAAAAGGAGGCCCTAAGTAAGGGACATCACAGTGGTATCAGAGCTAAATTCCTGCCATCCTGTTGGGCACATCAGAACTAATGTCTTGCCATCCTGTTGGGTAGTTCCAGGTTCAATTCGATTATCAGTATGGCTCTAAGAGGGGTCAAAGATTTGGAAGAAAGCATGCACAATGCAAAGAAGAAATTAGATCATCCATTTCAGCAAGCAGATGACACTCTAAAAATTTTGGAGGAGTTGGACACTTATTTAGGCAAGGTTGAGCATTCAAATACTTATGAGATGCAAACAGCGTTAGTTCCAGCGTTTGATTCGTTGGTGAAGCCCCGATTATTGAGACATCATGATGAGGTGGTAAGACTTGCAGCTCTCTCTTGCATTAGTGAAATGATGAGGATCATAGCTGGCTTTGATTTTCATGATGATCAGATTATGAGAGAGGTACTTTATGCCATGGTAAAAAGCTTCAAAAAGTTGGATAACATGAGAGACCCTCATTTCTCAAAGAGGGCAAGATTACTTGAAACATTTGCAAGGTATGGGTTTGAAAACGTTATGTTGTTAGTAGGTTGTATTGGTGAAATTCGCATGATGTTTAAAATATTTTGGAATATTTTAGATGAGTTTCATTCTAGCAATATATTGGCATCAATGCACTCTATTATGTTCACAATCTTGTTTGAGGAGGAGGATAAAATTTCTAAACTTTTGGCAGAAGATTTATGGTATGTCTGGACAAAAGGGAGAAATGTCTCACCTAGAGCTTGTATGTGGTTAAAGAATCTAATTAATAGGCCCAAAGATCGTAGTGCTTTCCCTATGACATGTAGCAACTTGCATGATGAGTTTGACAGTCATGTTGATCCAGTACAGGGAGATATGAACACATCTTCAGGTAATGATTTATCTTCATTATCTTCACAAGCAGGAGTAGTTGAGGATGTTGTGGATGAGCTTTGTCTTAAGGTGAGTCTAACTCATGAGTTAGACAGTGAGGATGAGTCTAATGCTTGCATTCAGAGTGTGGAGGTGTACTCAGATGTTAGTACACTGAGTGTGGGTGATGAGTATGTTTCTATAGCTGCTTATGAGGAGCATGCGGTTGAGGCTTACACACATATTTAGGACTTGGGAGTACCTGATTCTGAGGAGTTTGGGATACCAGTGGAGTCGAGTCTCCATATTGATTCTTCTCACACATTTGATAGTATGGTACAATTGGTTGTGCCACCATTACAGAGGGATCAGTCATGGGATGGATTAACACCATCTTTTATAGATGGGATTTGCAGTTGCCAAGTACACAGTCTACAGTATCGACACATACAGGGCAGTTGTGATTTTAGAGATTGGTTGAGTTGTGTTCACCAATTTGATTATGGGTTCCTCTTTGTTCTACTTCTATTGATGTTATAGGTACTTGCATTAATTCATAGCAGTGCAGAGCATAACTACATTTGGGATCCAGGTGGATCGAGTAGTTCATTGTTCTGAGATTGCTTGGGGACAAGCAATTTTCGGAGGGGCGGATTGTCATGTCCCCTTTTTCATGGACATTGATAGGCTTGATGGTTAGCTTATTATGTGACCTTCGTAGGCTAATATGATGGATAGAGGGTCATAATGGAGCTTGGCTTGACTTTGATTCACATAATTTCTACATTTGGTTTTCATTCAGGGTCTTTCAGACGTGTTTGCTTGATGCTCCTATTATTTAGGGATATTTGACATGCAGCAGAGCACCTTTATTTTGGTTTCGTCATGTGCGGAATCACTCCCTGATTCACTAGCTTCGATCGGTTCATCGATCCGACCTGTATTGAGGGAGATATTAATATTTGATTGATTTAATCAAATATTAATTATTTAGCCTATTTTTAATTAGAAACCCTAATTCTAATTTAAGAAACCCTAATTAGGGCAAGCATATCTTTTTGAGGGCATAAGGGTTTTTCATGGAGGCCATTGTGGATTAGCCATTGATTATTGATATTGATTTTGAGAATTTCTTCTGTGAAGACTGAGCCTAGGGTTCAAGGATTCCATTTGCATTGGAGAACGTTCCCTCTTCAGTGTGTGCAATTAAGAGGCTATGGAATATCAGCTGATCTATTGCCAAAGTGTGAGATAGCTTCATCCAGAAGTTATCACAGAATTTCAGGTTTGAGAGATAACTTCACACAAAAGTTATTACAGATATTCCAGGTATTTCTTTATTCTTGTTTTGATTCAATAAATTATACAGCTAGAGATCATCTGTGCTAGAAACATATATTTCAGATCAGGGGTTGAAAACAGGTAAGTTGAGCTTAATTGGCAGCCGTACAAGTCCGTACAGGTCTGTACTGATCAACTCAGGAACCGACCTCAGCAGACAGAGGGTTTTCAGTGAACGACATCGGTCGACTGAAGATCGACATCGGCAGAAAGCCGACTGACAGAGACCGACGTCGGTGAGATATCGACCGACGACGGTGACTGTGTGTCGACACAGAAGGGCCGAGACCTTCCAGAATTCAATTTTCACTTCCAGTTTTGATAAGCCAGGGTTTTTAAGACTGTATTTCATATTTATATGCATGAGAAAGGACTGTAATTGTAATAGTTTAAAAGGACAAGTGATAAGATTTGTAATTTGCTAATCAGAGACTATATTATTATGATCATTCTAAATTTATTCAACCGAAGTTATATCTTGTTCAAAGTTTTTTGTGTTGCTATATTTCCTATTTTGGAGGGGATATCACAGTGGTATCAGAGTTGTGTAGAGACAAAAGGAGGCCCTAAGTAAGGGACATCACAGTGGTATCAGAGCTAAATTCCTGCCATCCTGTTGGGCACATCAGAACTAATGTCTTGCCATCCTGTTGGGTAGTTCCAGGTTCAATTCAATTATCAGTATGGCTCTAAGAGGGATCAAAGATTCAGAAGAAAGCATGCACAATGCAAAGAAGAAATTAGATCATCCATTTCAGCAAGCAGATGACACTCTAAAAATTTTGGAGGAGTTGGACACTTATTTAGGCAAGGTTGAGCATTCAAATACTTATGAGATGCAAACAGCGTTAGTTCTAGCGTTTGATTCGTTGGTGAAGCCCCGATTATTGAGACATCATGATGAGGTGGTAAGACTTGTAGCTCTCTCTTGCATTAGTGAAATGATGAGGATCATAGCTGGCTTTGATTTTCATGATGATCAGATTATGAGAGAGGTACTTTATGCCATGGTAAAAAGCTTCGAAAAGTTGGATAACATGAGACCCTCATTTCTCAAAGAGGGCAAGATTACTTGAAACATTTGCAAGGTATGGGTTTGAAAACGTTATGTTGTTAGTAGGTTGTATTGGTGAAATTCGCATGATGTTTAAAATATTTTGGAATATTTTAGATGAGTTTCATTCTAGCAATATATTGGCATCAATGCACTCTATTATGTTCACAATCTTGTTTGAGGAGGAGGATAAAATTTCTAAACTTTTGGCAGAAGATTTATGGTATGTCTGGACAAAAGGGAGAAATGTCTCACCTAGAGCTTGTATGTGGTTAAAGAATCTAATTAATAGGCCCAAGGATCATAGTGCTTTCCCTATGACATGTAGCAACTTGCATGATGAGTTTGACAGTCATGTTGATCCAGTACAGGGAGATATTAACACATCTTCAGGTAATGATTTATCTACATTATCTTCATAGGCAGGAGTAGTTTAGGATGTTGTGGATGAGCTTTGTCTTAAGGTGAGTCTAACTCAGGAGTTAGACAGTGAGGATGAGTCTAATGCTTGCATTCAGAGTGTGGAGGTGTACTCAGATGTTAGTACACTGAGTGTGGGTGATGAGTATGTTTCTATAGCTGCTTATGAGGAGCATGTGGTTGAGGCTCACACACATATTTAGGACTTGGGAGTACCTGATTCTGAGGAGTTTGGGATACCAGTGGAGTCGAGTCTCCATATTGATTCTTCTCACACATTTGATAGTATGGTACAGTTGGTTCTGCCACCATTACAGAGGGATCAGTCATGGGATGGATTAACACCATCTTTTGTAGATGGGATTTGCAGTTGCCAAGTACACAGTCTACAATATCGACACATACAGGGCAGTTGTGATTTCAGAGATTGGTTGAGTTGTGTTCACCAATTTGATTATGGGTTCCTCTTTGTTCTACTTCTATTGATGTTACAGGTACTTGCATTAATTCACAGCAGTGCAGAGCATAACTACATTTGGGATCCAGGTGGATCGAGTAGTTCATTGTTCCGAGATTGCTTGGGGACAAGCAATTTCTGGAGGGGCGGATTGTCATGTCCCCTTTTTTGTGGACATTGACAGGCTTGATGATTAGCTTATTATGCGACCTTCGTAGGCTAATATGATGGATAGAGGGTCATAATGGAGCTTGGCTTGACTTTGATTCGCATAATTTCTACATTTGGTTTTCATTCAGGGTCTTTTAGACGTGTTTGCTTGATGCTCCTATTATTTAGGGATATTTGACATGCAGCGGAGCACCTTTATTTTGGTTTCGTCATGTGCGGAATCACTCCCTGATTCACTAGCTTCGATCGGTTCATTGATCCGACATGTATTGAGGGAGATATTAATATTTGATTGATTTAATCAAATATTAATTATTTAGCCTATTTTTTATTAGAAACCCTAATTCTAATTTAAGAAACCCTAATTAGGGCAAGCATATCTTTTTGAGGGCATAAGGGTTTCTCATGGAGGCCATTGTGGATTAGCCATTGATTATTGATATTGATTTTGAGAATTTCTTCTGTGAAGACTGAGCCTAGGGTTCAAGGATTCCATTTGCATTGGAGAATGTTCCCTCTTCAGTGTGTGCAATTAAGAGGCTATGGAATATCAACTGATCTATTGCCAAAGTGTGAGATAGCTTCATCCAGAAGTTATCACAGAATTTTAGGTTTGAGAGATAACTTCACACAGAAGTTATTACAGATATTCCAGGTATTTCTTTATTCTTGTTTTGATTCAATAAATTATACAGCTAGAGATCGTCTATGCTAGAAACATATATTTCAGATCAGGGGTTGAAAACAGGGAAGTTGTGCTTAATTGGCGGCCGTACAAGTCCGTACAGGTCTGTACTGATCAGCTCAGGAACCGACCTCGGTAGACAGAGGGTTTTTAGTGACCGACATCGATCGACTGAAGATCGACGTCGGCAGAAAGCCAACCGACAGAGACTGACGTCGGTGAGATATCGACCGACGACGGCGACTGTGTGTCGACACAGAAGGGCCGAGACCTTCCAGAATTCAATTTTCACTTCCAGTTTTGATAAGCCAGGGTTTTTAAGACTGTATTTCATATTTATATGCATGAGAAAGGACTGCAATTGTAATAGTTTAAAAGGACAAGTGATAAGATTTGTAATTTGCTAATCAGAGACTATATTATTGTGATCATTCTGAATTTATTCAACTGAAGTTATATCTTGTTCAATGGATTTTGTGTTGCTATATTTCCTATTTTGGAGGGTATATCACAGTGGTATCAGAGCTTTATTTGTTATATATCAGAGTTGTGTAGAGACAAAAGGAGGCCCTAAGTAAGGGACATCACAGTGGTATCAGAGCTAAATTCCTACCATCCTGTTGGGCACATCAAAACTAATGTCTTGCCATCCTGTTGGGTAGCTCCAAGTTCAATTGGATTATCAGTATGGCTCTAAGAGGGGTCAAAGATTTGGAAGAAAGCATGCACAATGCAAAGAAGAAATTAGATCATCCATTTTAGCAAGCAGATGACACTCTAAAAATTTTGGAGGAGTTGGACACTTATTTAGGCAAGGTTGAGCATTCAAATACTTATGAGATGCAAACAACGTTAGTTCCAGCATTTGATTCGTTTGTGAAGCCCCGATTATTGAGACATCATGATGAGGTGGTAAGACTTGCAGCTCTCTCTTGCATTAGTGAAATGATGAGGATCATAGCTGGCTTTGATTTTCATGATGATCAGATTATGAGAGAGGTACTTTATGCCATGGTAAAAAGCTTCAAAAATTTGGATAACATGAGAGACCCTCATTTCTCAAAGAGGGCAAGATTACTTGAAACATTTGCAAGGTATGGGTTTGAAAACGTTATGTTGTTAGTAGGTTGTATTGGTGAAATTCGCATGATGTTTAAAATATTTTGGAATATTTTAGATGAGTTTCATTCTAGCAATATATTGGCATCAATGCACTCTATTATGTTCACAATTTTGTTTGAGGAGGAGGATAAAATTTCTAAACTTTTGGCAGAAGATTTATGGTATGTCTAGACAAAAGGGAGAAATGTCTCACCTAGAGCTTGTATGTGGTTAAAGAATCTAATTAATAGGCCCAAGGATCGTAGTGCTTTCCCTATGACATGTAGCAACTTGCATGATGAGTTTGACAGTCATGTTGATCCAGTACAGGGAGATATTAACACATCTTCAGGTAATGATTTATCTACATTATCTTCACAGGCAGGAGTAGTTGAGGATGTTGTGGATGAGCTTTGTCTTAAGGTGAGTCTAACTCAGGAGTTAGACAGTGAGGATGAGTCTAATGCTTGCATTCAGAGTGTGGAGGTGTACTCAGATGTTAGTACACTGAGTGTGGGTGATGAGTATGTTTCTATAGCTGCTTATGAGGAGCATGTGGTTGAGGCTCACACACATATTTAGGACTTGGGAGTACCTAATTCTAAGGAGTTTGGGATACCAGTGGAGTCGAGTCTCCATATTGATTCTTCTCACACATTTGATAGTATGGTACAGTTGGTTGTGCCACCATTACAGAGGGATCAGTCATGGGATGGATTAACACCATCTTTTGTAGATGGGGTTTGCAGTTGCCAAGTACACAGTCTACAGTATCGACACATACAGGGCAGTTGTGATTTTAGAGATTGGTTGAATTGTGTTCGCTAATTTGATTATGGGTTCCTCTTTGTTCTACTTCTATTGATGTTACAGGTACTTGCATTAATTCACAGTAGTGCAGAGCATAACTACATTTGGGATCCAGGTGGATCGAGTAGTTCATTATTCTGAGATTGCTTTGGGACAAGCAATTTTCAGAGGGGCGGATTGTCATGTCCCCTTTTTCATGGACATTGACAGGCTTGATGATTAGCTTATTATGCGACCTTCGTAGGCTAATATGATGGATAGAGGGTCATAATGGAGCTTGGCTTGACTTTGATTCGTAGAATTTCTACATTTGGTTTTCATTCAGGGTCTTTCAAACGTGTTTTCTTGATGCTCCTATTATTTAGGGATATTTGACATGCAGCGGAGCACCTTTATTTTGGTTTCATCATGTGCAGAATCACTCCTTGATTCACTAGCTTCGATCGGTTCATCGATCCGACATGTATTGAGGGAGATATTAATATTTGATTGATTTAATCAAATATTAATTATTTAGCCTATTTTTAATTAGAAACCCTAATTCTAATTTAAGAAACCCTAATTAGGGCAAGCATATATTTTTGAGGGCATAAGGGTTTCTCATGGAGGCCATTGTGGATTAGCCATTGATTATTGATATTGATTTTGAGAATTTCTTCTGTGAAGACTGAGCCTAGGGTTCAAGGATTCCATTTGCATTGGAGAACATTCCCTCTTCAGTGTGTGCAATTAAGAGGCTATGGAATATCAGCTGATCTATTGCCAAAGTGTGAGATAGCTTCATCCAAAAGTTATCACAGAATTTTAGGTTTGAGAGATAACTTCACACATAATTTATTACAGATATTCCAGGTATTTCTTTATTCTTGTTTTGATTCAATAAATTATACAGCTAGAGATCGTCTGTGCTAGAAACGTATATTTCAGATCAGGGGTTGAAAACAGGGAAGTTGTGCTTAATTGGCAGCCGTACAAGTCTGTACAGGTCCGTATTGATCAACTCAGGAACCGACCTCGGCAGACAGAGGGTTTTTAGTGACCGACATCGGTCGACTGAAGACCGACGTTGGCAGAAAGCCGACCGACAGAGACCGACGTCGGTGAGATATCGACCGACGACGGCGACTGTGTGTTGACACAAAAGGGCCGAGACCTTCTAGAATTCAATTTTCACTTCCAGTTTTGATAAGCCAGGGTTTTTAAGACTGTATTTCATATTTATATGCATGAGAAAGGACTGCAATTGTAATAGTTTAAAAGGACAAGTGATAAGATTTGTAATTTGCTAATCAGAGACTATATTATTGTGATCATTCTGAATTTATTCAACCGAAGTTATATCTTGTTCAAAGTTTTTTGTGTTGCTATATTTCCTATTTTGGAGGGGATATCACAGTGGTATCAGAGCTTTATTTTTTATATATCAGAGTTGTTTAGAGACAAAAGGAGGCCCTAAGTAAGGGACATCACAGTATTAAACTTAAAATTTGTGGAATTTTTTCATAGTTTGGACATCAAATATTTGTGAAACATCCTTAAGGGTGAAAACTATCAAAAACCCTCCTAAACCCCCAATTTTCACCAATTTTCAAATATGGAGTTGGAAACCTCACCAAATTACATAGTTGCCTCTTAAAACCTACCATATGTTGTAGTAAACTCTTAAAGGATCCTCTACATGAAAATTTATTGTACCTTCACTTATAAATAATTTTATATAGATTATAATTGATGGATAAGGTATCTTGGGACTTTTTTTACCTGTCAAAGTTCAAAAATTCATAAGAAATCATCCAAAGGTGCCCAAACCATTCAATTATTTTCGGCTAGTCAGAAAGTGCCTCAAAAAGGCAAGTTTTCCAAATGCAATTTCATGGTTCTAGTACTTCCAGAGTGATACAAACCACCAAATTTGACATGGATATTTTTTGGAGAATGGGAAAAGTAAATCAAATAATTTTTGTATTTTTCACACATGTGTGAGCTCCCATGTGCAAGATTTCTCTTTCTAGGCCTAGGAGGGCTAGTTAGGCCTAATTTAGCTATGAGAATGTGATAGAAAACACATCTACACTTGAATTTGTCTCATAAAATTTTGTATGTATCTTTCATGGGATATAGGGAACCTATAACAAGTCTTATTTTCTCACCATCACTTTTATATTCTCTCAAACAAGGAGATTTGAAGAAAAAAAGGATACAAGGAATTGAGAGGAAATACATGGTTTTGATGTTATTCTAGGTATGTTTAAGTGTTTTATGCATAAAAGTTCCTTATTCTAGGTCTGTGATGGTCCTAATAAGTAATCCATAGTGGATATCTATAAGCTTGAAGCAAATTTGAAATGCCAACTTTTGCCTTCTATGCCTAGTAGAAAATGAGAGATTCAAGGAGCTTGAATACAAAATGAATGCATATGACTCATAAAAAGACCTTAATAAGTTAATATATGATATTATACACCATATTTAATATTGAAACAATTAATTAAAGGTTTTTAAATTAAGAATAATAAGTATTAAAAGGTCTCTTAACTCAATATTGTCTCTTCCTCCTTCCTACACCACCTTTTAAGACAAGGTCAAAGTTGCCTTTGGGAAAGCTTCCAAGAGTCATATAAATATGGATATAGATCATGCATAAGTGTAGTATCCAAATAGGACTCTTTATATTCATTTAATACCTTTGTTCAAAGGTGAATACTTATTCTCCAAGAATATAGTGAGGTTTTACAAAGATTTAAGCACCGAAGTTGGTCAAACACCACCAATCATGAAGATTTATTCAAGCATTAAAAAATATTGATACATGAAATGATAATCCATATTACATATTATTAATGATATATTAATAATATAATGCTACATTGGGTTTTGATGAGGAAAAGGTCATATGTCCTAGTTTTAAGGATTCTTGTCCCTCTCTCTCTTCTCTCCTTTTCTCTATATGTAGGCCAATTTTTAGCATTTGAATAGATAATTAACTTGAGTTTTGGAACATACATGATTATAAAACATTTTTACTTGCCTCTTATGATTAATAATATATAATTCATACCTCCTTAAATCTATATTTAGTATATTTTCATGGTTTGTTGATAGATGATAGTGACAGTTCATGCTTCCTGTCATCTTGTCCTCTCCTTCTTACCTATTTGAAATTGTTAAGATAATAATTAAAGGTTACATAGTGTGCTTAAATTATTTTTATGTATGTAAATTACAAGCTTTATTTATTTTCTCTGAGAGACCTATTGAATAGGTGCCTTAAATCATGCATCAAGTCTGAGCCTCTGTGTGAAACATTGATGTTTGGAGGATGCCATTTGATAAGTGTAGTGAATTTTATGTTATTATTCATCATTTTAGTGTATAAAACACAATTGGAGGTAATTTTTAGTGTATCACCCAAGTTAGATACGTTTTCCTTTTAGTTTTCCCTCTTCACTTTTTCCTTGCAAGCTGGTAGTGTAGAGTAGGGATAACTAACTAATACATTAAGAGGAGTTATCCCTTAGAATCTAGAGATTAAAAAAACATATTATGCCACCAAAAAATTAGGATTTTACCATGCTACTCAAAACTATGAAGGCCTAAAACTAACTTCGCAAGGGTGCAAGTCTAGAAGACAAAAAAAATTGGCATTCTTTGTGGGACCCATTAAAGTTGGTCTTGGTGAAATTTCAATTGTAGCAGCATTTTTAATGAACAATTGGTGACTCCAAGCTCAAGTAATTTATTCTAAAATTCCATGCAAGTTTCCAAGTAAGTCTATTTTCATTTGCACTATCCTAATGTTGTTTTCATGGTTGTGTATGAGGAAAAATATGTTATACTTCCTTATTAGCCCTATGATGGATCATACCATCCTTTTCATGATCCATATGATCCTTTTTATGAGCCTAATTAGCCTTACTAGGAGATTTATCAAACCTATGATGATCCTTATCAAGTTTATCATGATCCTTATTTCAAGAGCATGGCTCCTTTCCTTATTTCCAAGAAAGAATGGATGAGATAGAGCTCAAAATTATAGCATATGCAAGGAAAGTTTTTTCAAACTCTCAGTATGAGGAAGTGAATGATCTATTTCAAAATGTGTCCAATGATCCAAAGTAAAGGAATGAGATGTGAAATTTTGTATTGGAGAAAATGGGGGCTTGGGAGAGGTAGAAAATTAAGTTGAACTAATTTTCTCAAGAACCCTCTTGTATTCCTTACCAATCTTCTTGTGTTCTTTATTATCATGAAGTTCTTAACTATGCTCCATGTGTGCCAAGGGAGATTCCTAGTTGGATTCAAAATCCTATTCATGAGACTAAACCTTATTTTAGTCCCACTTCTTCACCACTCATCCCTCAAAATTAAGTTATCCATGAGGACAAAGAGGTTTTAGACATTGATGAAGTAATGACCAAGTGAAAGGAGCATAATGTAGAGGTCTTCAAAATTTTCTCTTTCCCTCCTCTTCAAGATTCCCTAAAGGATTCCATTACCCTCAAGATCATAGAATCTGATCATAATCAACCTTCCATGCTTTATACTCCCTCTCAAGTAAAGTAATTTCATTACCCTCCTACCATCTCCCTTACTTAGGAGGAGCCTATTCTATGGAGGATAAAGAAAGATGTTGTAGTTGCAAGTCAATTTCTTAAAGAGTGTGAATAATATGCTTCAAGTGTGTATGAGGAATATTTTCTCATTGATACTTCACTTGAGATTGAGAAAAATAGTATAGTTGAGAATGAGATTGTAGTTGACAATGAGAAGGTTGGTCTTGATGTGAAATAACTCCATGAGGAATTGGTACAAGACTAAAGTCATAGATGAATTTGAGATATCTCCATTTGATAAAGATAAAAATACCTTTCAAGATAATCCTATTTAGGTTGATCAAAATGAGGAAAAAATTTTGAACATGGTCATTAATATCTTAGGTTGTCATTGATGTCAAAGAGAGCTTGTGGTACTAGTGCATGAATGACAAAGTGATCATATTTATAGCTTAGAGAGTATATGGTATTTGTATAGACTAGTAAAGATAAAGAAGAGGTTTTGAGACATACATAGATGTCTTGATGAAGTTTTGATGTGTCATTTGATCATTTGGAAAGATAAACATGCATCTTCTAGCTTAAAAGAAGTCAGACCATCACTGCACATCATGCAAATATGAATGAACTAGCAAATTTATGTATTTAATGTAGGTAATCAAAAATTGAAAAATGGTTAAAGTTTTTCATGGAGTTGTTGTCTATAGTTACAATAAGGTACCCTAAATATTTGGAGTCTTGAATTTTTTTATAAATCAAGATATAATACTTCAAATTTGCTCTAGTAGACTATGATGGGCCAAAGCTCATCAAGTTTAAATGCATTGAAGTTTGGGGTCAATTAGTCAAGATAAATCCAATGGTGAGCATGTAATCATATAAACCAAGATCAATGGTGAATATTAATTCAATATGTCAATAGAGTGCTCAAAAGTCATGTAGATATTCCAAGTGGTAAAATATCATTGAATATTGACTACAGGGTGTGAAGATTGCATGCAGAGCTACCAAGTGGTGAAAGATCAGTTGATGATAGACTATAGTGTGCTTAGAAGGCATGAAAGAGTGCCAAGTGTCTTTATCATATAAGTGAATATCATAGATCAATGGTGTGTATTAATTCAAATATTCAAATTCTCAAAAATCATGTAGGACTACCAAGTGGCATAAAAGTAGGGACTGACAGTAATGTGCTTAAAAGGCATGCAAGGGTGCCAAGTGTCTTGATTATAGGAGCTTTGATCAATGATCAATGGTGAGCGTTAATGATTTAAATTTAGGATACTTTAAGATGAGATCAATAGAGCGTATTTGTTTATATTTTCCAAGGAGCATGATATGATGTCAAAGTGTCTAATGTTTAGTATTGACATAGTGACCATTGGAATCTGAATATTCAAATTAATGAAGGAAAATTAGTCTGTAGTTTTTATGCTATAACTTTTGATATATGTAGAATTTGATCATGGTCTAAAAGGTAAATTTGTAGAGGAAATAAATGTGTATCCATAAAAATAGGTTTTAATATTTGACTATTTGTATATATGAATTTATTCTAGTTGGAAGTTATATATTTGTTCATTCATGGTGTTACTATGCACATAATATTATTTGAGCAATTTATGATTTAGCAAAAGAGTGTTTTGGAAAGAGTATTCATTTAAAGATGTCTTGGTCATATGGAGTGGAACCATGCATTTTAAATTGATATTATGTTCTTGTTTTACTCGATGAAGTGATAAAAGGGTAATAGGTCTCCATGATACCTATAAGGGCTACTAAGGCCTAAATTGGAAGGCTTCATTGCTTAAGTGTGACCCATGGATGCTATGGCCAACCCATGAGATGGTATTGATCTATGTGTTAGCTTGTTAGATGTCTTAAAGGTTAAGGAAAGTATGATGGATGACCTAGATGTTGATGTTCATGAAGACTCTATAAAAAAATGAAAGCAAAGGTGATGGTTTCTAGATGTATGTGGACATATTGAGAGATCAGAAGATAGAGATGAAGGAAAGAGATTAGAGGGAGTGTGTTTAGTGGATGGACTAAAGTACAAAACATATTGAGGATGATCATATAATTCTAGAGTAATCTAAAAGGGGGTTTGTATAAATTTCTTGTATGAGTAAGGTTGAGTGTGTGAAGAGTTGAAAGAGAGGTGTTATACATTATTTATCTAATTAGATTGAAATGTAATTAGAGTTATAGAATTATTGATTTCATAGGTGTTTTATGGGTGCTCAACATCTATAACAAGTGGGTGCTTATTCATACTTAGGTGTGGGTGATCCTTATGAAGTGGGTGCTTCACTAAAAGGTCTCATGTTTGTGATCATCTTATAAGACAAGTAGGCCATGTGTTTTAAAATTGAGAGTGGTTTTTATTCCCTATTAGGGTTTCCCATAGAATTCATGTGTTGTGTGTTTTGTCTTGCATCATCTTTCTTATTCATTTTTATGAATATCTTGTATGCTTTATGAATGCTTGTGATTATTGGTTAAAAGTTTGAAAGGATAAAAATTGAAGTTTAAAATATCTTACATCACTAATTCACCCCCTAGTGATTGTACCTTTAATAATCGGTATCAGAGTAGGACCTTTATTGCAAGTTTAACCACTTAAAAGTTATGCAAGATATAATATGGCAAGTTAATATATGTAGGGTTTCTCTAAAAAGTAAACACCATTGTTCAATGGGTCAAATTATGCTTTTTGAAGTACAAGAATGAGGACATACATCATGTCTCTAGGGTTTGATAATTATCAATCTATCATGGATGGTTATACTACACCAACTACTCCTCCAACTAGTGTTACTAATAAAAAGTTGAGTGAGAATAATTATAAATCTATGAATTTTGTAATTTTTGGTCTATCTAAGTCCAAGTTCACCAAAGTGATCCATTACAAGTCTACCAATAAAATTTGGTTCAAATTATAGACTATCTATGAAGGAGACTCAAAGGTAAATTTGGCTATGTTGTAGACCTACGGAAGGTAATTTGAAGGTCTTAAAATGAATGAAGAATATACTATGGAACCATATCTTCTAAGGTTTTATGAGGTAGTAAACATGATCAGAGGTCTTGGAGAGGTGATTGATGAAGCTACTATAGTATAGAAGGTATTGAGGACTCTTACACTCAATTTTGATTCAAAGGTTTCTATTGTACAATAAAGTCATGATATCACTTAGACGAATATGGATGAACTACATGGCATCCTTACTACCTATGAGATGAGAGTTGATGAGGACAAACCTATTAATAATGAAGAAGGTGATATCTAAGAAGAAAAATTTAAGTCTTCTTGAAGCCATGATTATAAGAAAATTGAATGTAGGATCAAGGAATCAAGGAGGTGGTAAAACAAAGATAAGCATGGGATATACTAAGAGAATCAGAAAAATTTAAGTGCAATAAAATTTGAAGATATAACGTGGAAATCCAATGTGAAAAACCATGGAGAATAATCTCAATACATGAATACTAACCCCTTTGTTGAGCACCAACCCAACAACTATTCATGAGCACCAACCCACAGGAGCACCAATGCCGAGCACCAACCCAACAACAATTTGTGAGCACCAACCCACAAGAACACCAACCCCTTTGCCGAGAACCCCTTTGTGTATACCACACAACTACAATGATCTCAACTGATGATTCAAACCTTTTCTCTTCTATCTGATGCTCTTCTAAGATAGAACTCATATTAGTCAAGCCTTTATTTATAGTTTTTTGACAAGACCCTTCAAAGAATGGTGCCAAACTTGTATAACCCTTCATATCCTTGCCTTTGAAAAGTCATGTGGTGACCCTTTATGAGAAAAAACGTCCTTCCCTCTTTTGTCCTTATCTTGGTGACTTTTCATATTCCTCAAAGTGTCCCTTCATGAGAAATTGTGCCCTTCCTATTTTTTATTCACTTGGTGACTCTTGGAATTCCCCAAGATGACTATTTATGGGAAATTACATATTCTTCTTTTGTCTTTACCCCGTGAGACTTCTCCATCTCAATGGATATTAAATAAATATTAACTCAATTGGAAACTATACAAACATCATTAAAGCAATGGGGACTTTATAAAATCCAAAGAGATAGATAGAGACAAGAACATAAAGAATCTTGAGGATGAACACAAGAAATCTATGTACAAAAAGATAAAAGTGAATGAATCATACAAAGAGTCATGAATAAGATAGTAACTCATATGTAATAAGTAAACACATCTAATAATGATGATTCTTTTCATAATTACGACAAAGATTGTTCATGGATTTTAGTGATGATGAAGGTGAATGTTCTTGATATTTCTTTGGTGGGGATATCTTGAAGATTAAAAACTCACTCTTGAAGATCAGATCTAGATAATATGGAAGAAATAAAGATACTAAAAATAAATAATATAAAACAAGATTCCTTGATCAAATCCTATGATGAGAAATTTAGTGTGTTTGAAGTAAGAATGAATGATGACACCAAGGAACATGAAGTTATTTTCAAGCATCTCAATGGTCAATTAGAAACTATACAAGCCTAAAATCCAAATAATATGAGTACTTAAGGTATGTGATTGAAATTGAGTCATTAAAAGCCGAGTTAGACAAGACATCTTGTAGGTGAAGTCTTTTGTGAAGTATGAAAAGATCTCAAGTGATCTTGATAATATTTTGAGTATTCAAAAGCATTCATAGTTATAGATCTAGTATTGGATTGAACAAAATCATGTAACTCAAGACAAGATAAAGGATTTTAAGATAAATCATCAGTCAAGGAACAACGGTATTGATAGAATGAAGACAAATCAGATCAGACAACTAAATGCTATGAGGTATGCAAATTTCAATGGCCATTTTTAATCTTGCATTCAATTTGGTCATAGGTAAAAATATTGTAAAATATTCTCAATGGATGAGTTTGCATGGAAATGTGGGAAAGATAATGGAAATCATGAAGAACATCATCACTCAAGATAGTCAACAGGTTCACAAGGAAAGAATGACATCTTTTACTAAAAGTGTTAAGGATTTGGTCATATTACAAAGTTTTGTAATATATTCATCATTAGACCAAATGATCAATTACATAATCATGAAACTTCAAATAATAATCTTATATCTCAATCACAAGGTTTTTATGATCTAAGAAACCCCATTTTTTTCAAATGTCATGAGAGAGGTCACATAGTAAGGTTCTATAAGAATGATCAATATTCTACTTCAAAAATTATCAATCATATCATGAAGAGGAGTCATAGTGAATGGATGCCTAAGAAAGTAAATGAAAAATAATCTTAAGGTGGATTATTTTCCATGACAAGATGGGGAACAAGTTCAAGTATTAAGGAACAAGCCTTATCTAGCCAAATGGACAAGGAAATCAAGCAGGATCCTAAGACAAAAGAAAAGAATAAGGTTGAGAACTTATTCAATGCCAATATGAAGATGAGCAAGGACTAAAAGTCAAGTAAAAGAATGGATATATGGGATTATCCTAATCTTTGGTATCTTTAGTCCCTCTATGACAAGTGTATGTCTCTACATATGCTTATTAGGAGACATCTTTTGTATGTGGAAGTAAGTGTGTGTGCTCTAGATGATGATGAAAATTCCAATAAGTAAAAAGGTATGTTCTCTTCAATTTGATAATATAAAAGATGTGTTTGGTTAAGGGGGAGCTAACTAATTTAGATTGAGTGGCTTGAAAAGCTATGCATGATGTGAGGGGGATCATATGTGAGGTTTTCTAGTCATGGTGGAGATATGAAAAAGTCTGCTATAGTTGTAAACTCAAGAAGATTAATATGATGACTTGATCAAACCAAGTCATATGTTTTAAAAATGTATTAAATATTCATGCAGATTAAATGAAGATTATGAGTTATGTAGGTAGATAGGTCCAAGGATCAGAGAAGCCCAAGTTTAAATTAGTGTATGTCAAAGAACAAATGACATGAGATGGAACATGATGTTAGCAGAATTTTTTTAAGCTTTGTGGGTAGCTTGTCGGGTCCAAGGATCAGAGAAGTCCAAGTTTAGATTGATGCATGTCAAAGGGGTATAAATTGATTCATATGCTTGAAATTATGTATCCTTATCATCTTAAATAATATTTGAATGCATACATGATGTTGAGGAATGATGATCCAAAACTTAGAAGTTTTGGTCGATAAATATCTCAATATCATATAAATAACACAGTAACAATGAATTATCTGAGAATAGATGTAGTATTACTCAAGATCTCAATACAAATATATACTTATCTCTAGGAAGAGATGTTTGTCTTCACATTTTAGGTTACTTCTTCATTTATACACATTTTGAAAGCATGGGGAGGATGTGTAAGGTCACCAATCTCGAGGTAGATTAAGTTGTTTGAATTCCAAGATTTAAAACAATACAAAATTTGAGGAATTACTATTTTTAGAAACTTACTATTTTTAGATTACACTACTAAAATTGAAATTTGGGGCACTTTCATTGGATTTTTGAGGGGAAAAATCCTTTGATAAAATCTCAATGCCATTTCATGATGTTCTCCTCATTCTTATCTTTCCAATGGTTCAAACAGTGAGTCAATTGGAGCTACGGTGCAAAAGTTATGGCTCTCGAAAGTTTTGTCATCAATTGGGGTGGAACTGTCACCCGAATTATCACCTAAATTGTTGCCTGGATCATTTCTCCCTCCTTGAAAATAAATGGTCCCCATTGCATCAATTTTCCCCATCAGGTGTGGTAGTTATTTCTTCATTTTATTCTCTATGAGCCACTCACCTTGATGGCTAAGTTGGCCCCTTTTGACCACTTGATAAAGTGGAATAGAGCACCCTCTTGTTGTCTTCATCCAGGTATCCACAATCTAATCCTCTTCCACTAGAGAAAAACTCTATGGATCAATATCATCAATTTCTAGTTGTTCTGCTACAACTGAAGTGTCCAATAGAGGTGGGTGATATGGTTTGAGGAGCTCCACATTGAATATTAGATGCAGACCAAGGTAGGCTGGTAGGTTCAACTCAAAATCATTTTCTCCAACTCTTCTAGTGAAGGTGTAGGGACCATATCACATAGGCTAAATCTTTCTATGTGTGCTTGCAAGTCATTCCTTTTGAAACTGCAACCAAACCTTGTCACCCATAGCAAAATGGTGTGCAATCCTATGTTTTTCATGGCATTACTTATAATTCTAGTTCATCTTGTCCAGGATGTCATGAACTTGTTGCTGGATGTGTTGCATTTGTTCAATAAATTTTGTTGCTTTTACTACCTCAGATCTTCCATGAGGTTTATATTCCATGGTGGAAAATGGAATAGCTATATCAATTGGTGCCATGGGTTGGAACCCAAACAATACTTGGAATGGACTGTGCTTGGTCGAGTTGTGCAGAACTCGATTGTATCCATGTTGTATGAAAATAATTCCCTCATCCCATGTGCATGGATGTTTGAAGTGATACATATGAATCATGTAAACAATCAAGTGGTTTACCACCTCTATTTGACTAGTAGTCTATGGATGGAAGGCTATGGACTTCATCAGCTTAGTATCCATCATCTTCCATAGAGTAGACCAGAAGATGCTCAGGAACCTGCTATCTTGATCTGAGACAATGGACTTGGGGAGACCAAAATGGAGCCACACATGACTAAAATATAGCTGAGCAGTTTCCTCAGTAGATATATTTTTCTTACAAGCAATCATTATAGCCATTTTTGAAAAATGATTAACTACCACAAAAATACAATCCTTAGCATGTTTTGAAGTGGGAAAACCTGAGAGAAAATCCATTGAGATAGATTCCCAAGGCCTAGTTGGTTTTGGAAATGGCATGTACAATCCTTGCTTCTTATTTACTGGCTTGGCTATTGCACATGGGGTGTAATATTTGAGATGTCTTTCCACATCCTTTCACATATGGGGATAGTAGAAGTGTTTTTGAAGAACTGTCAATGTCTTTTCAATACCAAAGTGTCCAGTTGTCTTACTGAAGTGTGCTTCCCATATCACTCTTTTGTTGCTCTACAACTAAAACATAGATGTACATTATATGATAGAGGACATTATCTTGCAAATAGAAATTAGAAACATGTTTAACTTTTTGAAGTTCTTGATATGTATTAGCAAAGGTAGGATTTGCTTCATATAGAGCACCCCAAGTGGCAGTCTCATGTCCACATAGGTCAAGAACTATTGTGAGTGTAGTAATTGGTGGGAGGCTCAGACAATCTATAGTTGTATTTGAGCTCCCCTTTTTGTGTTTGATTATCAGGTGGAATTGCTAAAGATATGTGGCCCACTTTTGGTGCCTCTCATTTCATAGTTTACTTTGCATCTAGATGAATTCTAATGGTCTGTGGTTAGTGTGGATGACCATTTCTTTCCACAAGATGTAGTGTTTCCATTGTTTGTAGGATTACATAATGGCATAGAGATCCTTATCATATGTTGGATATTTCCTGATTATATCAATGAAAGTTTCACTATGATATGGAACAGGATAGCCATGTTGCATGATAATAGCTCCCATGGCATATTCAGATGCATCTGTCATCAACTCAAAAGGTTGATGCAAATCTAGCAAGGCAAGAATAGGGGTTGAGTAGAGTTTGTTCTTCAAATTCTCAAATGCCCTTTTTTGTATTCCACCCCACTGAAATGTAGCTTTAGCTCCTCCTTTAGTCACTTGGGTTAGTGACCAAGCAACATGTGAAAATCCAAGAACAAACCTGTGGTAGAAATTTGCAAGACCCAAAAATATGCAAAGCTCTGTGGGGGTCCTTGGTGTGGGCCATTATTGAATAACCCAAATCTTTTTTGGATCAACATGGACCCCTTCCTCATTCACAACATACCCAAGGTACTAAATTATTGTCATCCCGAATGTGCATTTGTCAATATTTGCATACAACTTATGCTCCCAAAGAGTTTGAAGCACCTTATGAACATGTTACAAATGTTCTTCCCATGTTCTGCTATAGATGAGTATGTCATCTAACTAGACAACCACAAATGAGTTGGTGAAGGGTTGTAGGATGTCATTTATCATCCTCATGAAGGTTGCAAGTGCGTTGGTTAAGCCAAAAGGCATAACCAACCATTCAAAGAGCCCCTCCTTAGATTTGAATGCAGTCTTCTAGACATCAATGGGATCGATGGGAATTTGGTGATAACCAGATTTGAGATCAATTTTGGTGAAGAAATTTGCACCATAGAGCTGGTCCAGCAGGTCATCAATATTGGGGAGAGGATAGTGATTCTTCACAGAGATTTTATTCAGGGCTCAGTAGTTAATGCAAAGCCTCCATGTTCCATATTTCTTTAGTGCTAAGACAATTGGGCTACCACAAGGTGAAGAGCTTGGCTTGATGTGACCTTTTTGGATCAATTCTTGAATTTGTCTTTTTATCTCATCATTCTCTAAAATTGATATGCGATACACTGGACTGTTAGGCAAAGGTGATCCTGAGATCAAATCGATATAATGTTTTACATGGCAATGCAGTGGAACTCCTGTGAGTGACTTGAATAAATCATCATATTCTCCTATGATTCATCCTATCTACTTTTGTTGTTGTGTTGATTGTGTAGTCAGGACTACAACATCAACCTTTTTAGATTTCTATGGTTTGACCACCATGAGAACAAATTGCTTTGTTTTATCCACCAATCTTTTGCATTGCTTAGCACTAATCAAGGAGATAAATGTGGGAGGAGGTACCTCTGGTACCCTATAGTTTTGTGTTCTAAGAGTGAGGGTGATCCTTTAGGTTCATGTTTCATAGATGCCATGTCGATCATACATGAATGGCTAACCAAAGAGTACATCACAAACATCTAGATTGACCACATCACATAAGACTTCATCTTGGAATGGTTTTATAGCATATGAAAGAAGACACTAATGGGTGAATTAGAGGTCTCTCCCTGGGCTCAACCATCCAATACTATAGGGCTTTAGATGAGGCTTCATGGATAGATTTAGACTTTTCACAAATTTAGTAGAGATTAAATTCTTTTGACTCCCACTATCAAGAATGAAATGTAGAGGCTTACCTTTTACCCATAATTTGGAGTGAAACAATCTTTCCTTGTCATCTAGTCTTTCCTCATGGGTTTGTGATGAAGTAACGATGGTTTCAGGCTTAGCATCTACAATTTCTTCTTCTTCCTCTTTGACTGTGGGTTGTGTATGAGGCAGAGTAGTAGATGTCGAGTATTGTGACTCAAAAAATAGTGACTTGATGGCTCAACATTATTCTTTGGAGTGAGTTCTAATTTTGTGGTAATCACACCATTTTATAGCCTTCCCCTTCTGGGATTTCTTATCTTGAAACTCCTTTTGCTTCCAATTTTGGCCTCGTTTTTGACCTTCCTTGTCACTTTTCCATTTTGAGGGTTGACTCTTCATATTCTTTCTGCCATGCTTCTGTTCAATCTTCACTACAAATTTGTATGCCTCACCGAGGGTTTCCAAATTGAAGAGTTCCATTTCCCCCCATATGTACCATTTTAGTCCACCATGATATTTGAGATTCTTATGTTTCTCACTTTCTTAAATTCCCAATCTTGCAGACAAAGAATGAAAAGTGTCTATGTAATCTTAAATAGATTGGTCCTTACCTTGGTGAAGTTATTGCCACTATATGTACAAATCATCATATGCTCTGATGGGATAGTATTCTTATTTCACCACTTCCACAAATTCATCCTAGGTAGGTTCCACCTCGAGGCCAATGTCATTTGTACTGAACCTCCTTTTGTACACTTCCCACTAGTTTTTCACAGGCAATGATGATTTCAAAAGAGCAAAAGTAATCTTTTCTCCATCAGTGAACTTATTTACAAAGAAGTAGGAAGATAATTGATCCAACCAATTTTCTACTACATTAGCATTGATTTTTCCTTCAAATGTAGGAATATCAAAATTTACCTAAACCTTGAAGGGTGTTGGGGCACTGAAAGGATGTTCCCTAGATGAGGAGCCAGGAAGTGGAGTCGCAGAGCCAGGATTTCCCATCAAAAGTGTTTGAAGAATTTGAGCAAATTGTTGTAACATCTACACTTGTTTCCATTGGAGGGCTTCATTCACCATTTCCTCAAAAGGATCAGATGTCTCAATGTCATCCACCATTTGAAGTCATTTTGAGTGAACAGGTAGAGGAAGCTCTGTTGTTTCCCACCCAAGCTTCTTGTAGCCTGACCTCATCCTCGAGATCATACACTCTCAAGACAAACTGCTCTGATACCACTGATCCAAAACTTAGAAGTTATAGTTGATAAATATCTCAATATCATATAAATAACACAATAATAATGAATTCTCTGAGAAGAGATGTAGTATTACTCAAGATCACAATACAAATATATGCTTATCTCTGAGAAGAGATGTTTGTCTTCACATTTTGGGTTACCTCTTAATTTATACACATTTTTAAAGCATGGGGAGGATGTGTAAGGTCACCAATATTAAGGGAGATTAATTTTTTTTACTTCCAAGTTTTAAAACAATACAGAATTTAAGGAATTACTATTTTTAAAAACTTATTATTTTTAGACTGCAATACTAAAATTGAAATTTAGGGAACTTCTAGTGAGTTTTTGAGGTCAAAATTCATTGAACTTAGATCAATTCCATTTCTTGATGTTTTCCTCATTCTTATCTTTCCAACAATTCAAATGGTGAGTCAATTGGAGCTATGATGCAAAAGTTATGGCTCCCAAAATTTCCATCATCAATTGGGGTGATACTGTCACCCAAATTATCGCCTAAATTGTTGCCCAAATCATTCCTCCATCCTTGAAAATCAATGGTCCCCATTGCATCAATGTACCCCATTAGGTGTGGTAGTTGTTTCTTTATTTTATTCTCTATGAGCCACTCACCTTGATGGCTAAGCTGGCCCCTTTTGACCACTCGATAAAGCAGAATAGAGTGCCCTCTTGTTGTCTTCATCCAGGTATCCACAATTTGATCCTCTTCCACTGGAGCAAAAATATATGGATCAAGCTCATCAATTTCTAATTGTTCTACTACAACTAAAGTGTCCAATATAGGTGGGTGATATGGTTTGAGGAGTTCCACATTGAATATTGGATGCAGACCAAGGTAGGCTGGTAGGTTCAACTCAAAAGCATTTTCTCCAAATCTTTTTGTGATGGTGTAGGGACCATATCATAGAGGATAAATATTTCTATGTGGTCCTGCAAGTGGTTCCTTCTGAATCCAAAACCAAACCTTGTCACCCATAACAAAATGGTGTGTAATCCTATGTTTGTCATGGCATTGCTTATACTTCTAATTCATCTTCTCTAGGATGTCATGAACTTGTTGTTGGATATGTTGCATTTGTTTAATAAATTTTGTTACTTTTGATGCCTCAGATCTTCCATGAGGTGTGTATTCCATGGTAGAAAATGGAATAGATATATCAATTAGTGACATGGGTTCGAACCCAAAACATACTTAGAATGGACTGTGCTTGGTCGAGCTGTGCAGCGCTCAATTATATCCATGTTATATGAAAAGAAGTCCCTCATCCCATGTGTGTGGATGTTTGGAGTGATACATCCAAATCATGTGAACAATCAAGCAATTTACCATTTCTATTTGACCATCAGTCTATGTATGGAAGGCTATGGACTTCATCAGCTTAGTATCCATCATCTTCCATAGAGTGGACCAGAAGATGCTCAGGAACCTGCTATCTCAATCTAAGACAATGGACTTGGGGAGACCAAAATGGAGCCATACATGAATAAAATATAGCTGAGTAGTTTCCTTAGTAGATATATTTTTCTTACAAGAAATCATTATATCCATTTTTTAAAAATGATCAACTACCATAAAAATACAATCCTTACCATGTTTTGAAGTGGGCAAACTTGAGAGAAAATCCATTGAGATAGATTCCCAAGGTCTGGTTGGTTATGGCAATGGCATGTACAATACTTTCTTCTTATTTGTTGGCTTGGCTATCACACATGGAGTGTAAAATTTGAGATATCTTTCCACATCCTTTCACATATGGGGCTAGTAGAAGTGTTTTTGAAGAACTGCCAATGCCTTTTCAATACCAAAGTGTCCAGTTGTCCTACTAAAGTGTGCTTCCCATATCATCTTTTGTTACTCTGTAACTGGAACATAGATGTGCCCCATATGATAGAGGACATAATCTTGAAAACAAAAATTAGAAACATGTTTACCTTTTTGAAGTGCTTGATATGTATTAGCAAAGGTAGGATCTGCTTCATACAGAGCACCCCATGTGGCAGTCTCATGTCCGCATAGGTCAAGAACTATTGTGAGTGCAGTAATTGGTGGGTGGCTTAGATAATTTGTAGCTATATTTGAGCTCCCCTTTTTGTGTTTGATTATCAGGTGGAATTTTTGAGTATATGTGGCCCACTTTTGGTGCCTCTCATTTCATAGTTTGCTTTGTGTTTGGATGAATTCCAATGGTCTGTGGTCAGTGTGGATGACCATTTCTTTCCCCAAGATGTAGTGTTTCCATTATTTGTAGGCTTGCACAATGGCATAGAGCTCCTTATCATATGTTGGATATATCCTAACTATATCAGTGAAAGTTTCATTGTGATATGTAATAGGATGGCCATGTTGCATGATGATAGCTCCCATGGCATATTCAAATGCATCTATAATCAACTCAAAAGGTTGATGCAAATTTGGCAAGGCAAGAACAGGGGTTGAGCAGAGTCTATTCTTCAAATTCTCAAATTCCCTTTGTTGTATTCCACCCCAATGAAATGTAGCTTTAGCTCCTCCTTTAGTCACTTCGGTTAGTGACCAAGCAACATGTGAAAATCCAAGAACAAACTTGTGATATAAATTTACAAGACCCAAAAAGATGTGAAGCTCTATGAGGGTCCTTGGTGTGGGCCATTCTTGAATAACCTAAATCTTTTCTAGATCAACATGGACCCCTTCCTCATTCACAACGTACCCAAGGTACTAAATTATTGTCATCCTAAATGTGCATTTGTCAAGATTTGCATACAACTTGTGCTCCTGAAGAGTTTGAAGCACCTTACGAACATGTTACAAATGTTCTTCCCATGTTCTGCTATAGATGAGTATGTCCAATTTAAGTAGACAACCAAAAATGAGTTGGTGAAGGGTTGTAGAATGTCATCCATCATCCTCATGAAGGTTGTAGGTGCGTTAGTTAAGCCAAAAGGCATAACCAACCATTCAAAGAGCCCCTCCTTATATTTGAATGCAGTCTTCCAGACATCATTGGGATTGATGGAAATTTGGTGATAACCATATTTGAGATCAATTTTGGTGAAGAAATTTGCACCACAGAGCTGGTCTAGTAGGTCATCAATCCTAGGGAGAGGATAGTGATTCTTCACAGAGATTTTATTTAGGGCTCGGTAGTCAATACAAAGCCTCCATGTTCCATCTTTCTTTAGTGCCAAGATAATTGGGATACCATAAGGTGAAGAGCTTGGCCTGATGTGACCCTTTTGGATCAATTCTTGAATCTATCTTTTTATCTCATCATTCTCCAAAATTAATCTATGATACACAGGACTGTTAGGCAAAGGTGATCCTAAGATCAAATCGATAGAATGTTTTACTTGGTAATGAGTGGAACTCCTGTGGGTGACTTGAATAAGTCATCATATTCTCCTATGATTCATCCTATCTACTTCTATTGTTGTGTTGATTGTGTAGTCAAGACTACAACATTAGCCTTCTTGGATTTCTATGGTTTGACCACCATGAGAACAAATTGCTTTGTTTTCTCCACCAATCTCTTGCATGGCTTAGCACTGATTAGAGAGACAGATGTGGGAGGTGGTACCTCTGGTACCCTATAGTGCCATGTTCCTAGAGTGAGGGTGATCCTTTAGATTTGTGATTCATAGAGCCATGTTGCTCATACATGAATGGCTGACCAAGGAGTACATCACAAACATCTAGATTTACCACAACACACAAGACTTCATCTTGGAATGGTTTTATAGCATATGAAAGAAGACACTGATGGGTGGCATGGAGGTCTCTCCCTAGGCTCAACCATCCAATATTGTAGGGCTTTGGATGAGGCTTCATGGATAGATTTAGATTTTTCACAACTTTAGCTAAGATTAAATTATTTTGACTCCCACTATCAAGAATGAAATGAAGAGGTTTACCTTTTACCCATAATTTGGAGTGAAACAATCCTTCCTTGTCATCTGGTCTTTCCTCATGGGTCTATGATGAAGCGACGATGGTGTCAGGCTTAGCATCTACAATTTATTCTTCCTCCTCTTTGGCTGTGGGTTGTGTATGAGGTAGAGTAGTAGATGTCGAGTATTGTGACTTAGAAAGTAGTGACTTGATGGCTCGACATTCATCTTTGGAGTGAGTTCCAATTTTGTGGTAATCACACCATTTTCCAACCTTCCCCTTCTGGGATTTCTTATCTTGAAACTCCTTTTTCTTCCAATTTTGGCCTCATGTTTCACCTTCCTTGTCACTTTTCCATTTTGAGGGTTGACTCCTCATATTCTTTCTGCCATGCTTTTGTTCAATCTTCACTGCAAATTTGTATGCCTCACCGATGGTTTCCAAATTGAAGAGTTCCATTTCCCCCCATATGTACCATTGTAGTCCACCATGATATTTGAGAGTCTTATGTTTCTCACTTTCTTGAATGCCCAATCTTACAGACAAAGAATGAAAATTATCTGTGTAATCTTGAACAAATTGGTCTTTACCTTGGCAAAGTTGTTGCCACTGTATGTACAAATCATCATATGCTCTGATGGGATAGTATTCTTCTTTCACTGCTTCCACAAAATCATCCCAGGCAGGTTCCACCTTAAGGCCAATGTCATATATACTAAACCTCTTTTTGTACACTTCCCAATAGTTTTTCACAGACAATGATGATATCAAGAGAGCAAAAGTAATATTTTCTCCATTATTGAACTTATTTACAGAGAAGTAGGAAGACAGTTGATCCAACCAATTTTCTATCACATCAGCATTGATTTTGCCTTCAAATGTAGGAATATCAAAATTTACCTGAACCTTTAAGGGTGTTAGGGCACTAAAAGGATGTTCCCTAGATGAGGAGCCAGGAAGTGAAGCCACAGAGCCAGGATTTCCCATCAGAAGTGTTTGAAAAATTTGGGAAAATTGTTGTAGCATCTATGCTTTTTACCATTGGAGGGCTTCATTCACCATTTCCTTGAAAGTATCATATGTCTCAATTTCATCTACCATTTGAAGTCATTTGGAGTGAACAAGTGGAAAATTTGGAAGCTCTGTTGTTTCCCACCCAAGCTTCTTGTAGCCTGACCTCGTCCTTAGGATCATACACTCTCAAGACAAACTGCTCTGATACCACTAATCCAAAACTCAAAATTTTTGGTTGATAAATATCTCAATAGCATATAAATAACACAGTAACAATGAATTCTCTAAGAAGAGATGTAGTATTACTCAAGATCACAATACAAATATATGCTTATCTCTGGGAAGAGATGTCTGTCTTCACATTTTGGGTTACCTCTTCAGTTATACACATTTTGAAAGCATGGGAAGGATGTGGAAGGTCACCAATCTTGAGGTAGATTAAGTGGTTCAACTTCTAAGATTTAAAACAATACAGAATTCGAGGAATTACTATTTTTAGAAACTTACTATTTTTAGACTACACTTCTAAAATTGAAATTTGGGGCACTTCCATTGGGTTTTCGGAGGTCAAAATTCATTTAGAAAATATTAATACCATTTCATAATGTTATCCTTATTCTTATCTTTCCAACGGTTCAAACGGCAAGTCAATTGGAGCTATGGTGCAAAAGTTATGGCTCCCGGAAGTTTCATCATCAATTGGGGTGGAACTGTCACCCGAATTGTCCCCTAAATTGTTACCTAGATAAAATGGTTTTTCGAATGATGAGGAAGAGACCCTTTGTCATTAATGTCAAAGGGGAGGGGGGGGGGAATATTATAATGAATAATTTGAAATGAGTAATAATTCATTTTGAGGGTGTTTTTCCATAAATGACAAAAGGGGAGATTTTTGAACATGAGCATTAATGTTTTAGGTTATCATTGATGTCAAAGAGAGCTTATGGTACTAGTGCATGAATGACAAAGTGAACAAAGTGATAGCTTGGAGAGTATATGGTATTTGTGCAAATTAGTAATGAAAAATAAGAGGTTTTGAGTCATCCATAGATGTCTTGATGAAGTTCTGATGTGTCATTTGATCATTTGGAAAGAGAAACATGCATCTTCTAGCTTAAGAGAATCCAAACCATCACTGCATGTCATATAGATATGAATGAATTAGCAAGTTTTTACATTTAATGCAAGTACTCAAAAATTCAAAAATGGTTAAAGGTTTTCATGGAGTTATTGTCTATAGTGACAATAAAGTACCCTAAATATTTGGAGTCTTGAAGTGTTTTATAGCTTAAGATATAATCCTTCAAATTTTCTCTAGAAATTTGTGATGGGATATAGACCATCAAGTTTAAATGCATTGAATCCCTGGGGTCAGTTAGTCAAGATACATCCAACGGTGAATGTGTAATCATACAAACTATGATCAATGGTGCATATTAATTCAATATGTCAATAAAGTTATCTTAAGGTATGTGGAGCTGCCTAGTGGTAAAAGATAATTGAATACTAACTACAAGGTGTGTAAAAGGCACATAAAACTACCAAGTGGTGAAAGATAATTTAAAGACAGACTGCAGGGTGCTCAGAAGGAACATGAGATTGTCAAGTGTCTTAATTAAATAAGTGTAGATCAAAGATAAAAGGTGTGTATTAATTCAAATATTCAAATGATTAAAACGCACATAGGTCTACCAAGTGGCATAAAAGTGGGGATTGAAAATAGTGTGCTCAGAAGGTACATAAGGGTGACAAGTGTCTTAATCATTGGAGCTCTAATCAATGATCAATGGTGAGTGTTAATGAGTTAAAGTCAAGAGAAATCAAGATGAGATTGATGGAGTGTATTTGTTAAAATTTTATAGGGAGCATGAGATGATGTCAAAGTGTCTGATGTTTAGTATTGACACAGTGATCATTGGAATTTGAATATTCAAATTAACAAAGGAAAACTAGTATGTAGTTTTTGTGATATAAATATTGATATATGTAGAATTTGATCATGGTGTAAAAGGCAGAGTTATATAGGACTTAAAGGTGCATCCAAAAAAAATGGTTTTGAAGGTTTTAACATCCATGCATATGCATTTATTGTAGTTAGAAGATCTTTATTTATTCATTCATGGGGTTACTAATAAAATATTGTTTGAGCAATTTATGCTTTAGCAGAAGAGTGTTTTGGTGAGAGTATTAATTTGAATATGTATTAGAGGTCATATGGATTTCACCCATGTATTTGAAAGTGATCTTATGTTATTTTCTTTATCAATGAAGTGCTAAAAGGGTAATAGGTCTCCATGAGACCTATAAGGGATACTAAGGCCTAAATTAAAAGGCGTAACTACTTAAGTGTAACCCATAGATGTTATGGCCAACTTATGAGATGGTATTGAGTTATTTGTTAGCTTTTTAGATGTCTTAAGGGTTAAGTCAATTATGATGTCCAACCTAGATGTTAATATTCATGAAGACTCTATAAAAAGTGAAAGTAAAGGTGTTGGTTTCTAAATGTATGTGGACATATTGAGAGAATAGAAGATAGAGATGAAGGAAAGAGATTAGAGGGAGTATGCTTAGTGGATGGAATAAAGTATATAGTAGATTGAGGATGAGTGAATAAGACTAGAGTGATCCAAAAGGGGGTTTGGATGCATTGATTTTATGAGCAAGGTTAAGTGTGTGTGGAGGTGTTATACATTGTTTCTCCAATCTGATTGAAATGCAATCAGAGTTATGGAGTTATTGATTTCATAGGTGTTATGTGGGTGCTCAAAATCTAGATAAAGTGGGTGCTTATTCATACTTAGGGGTGGGTGATCCTTGTGAAGTGGGTGATTCACTAAAATGTCTCATGTGTGTGATCATCTTATAAGACAAGTAGTCTATGTGTTTATAGGCTTGAGAGTGGGTTTTATTCCCCATGAAGGTTTCCCATAGAATTTTTGTGTTGTGTGTTTGATCTTGCATCACATTTATTATTCATTTTTATGAATATATTATATGATTTATGAATGCTTGTGATCATTGATTAAGAGTTTGAAAGGATAATAATTGAAATTTGAAATATCTTACATCACTGTTTCACCCCCCCCCTCTTAGTGATTATACTTCCAATAATAAAAAGATGATTGGTAGCTATACCTTGAATTTATGAAAGAGATTGAAGAAATTTTTAAGGATATGTTGCCAATTAAAGAACATGTTTATGATAAGTTTGATCAAGAGTCACCTATTCAATATCATGATGTATCTTGGGTTGACTATTTAAATCTCCTTAAAGATCTTGATAAACTTGTAGCAATTGATAAGAAGGATGAGGTCATTCAAGGATAATGCATAGATGAGGTATCACTTGATGATATTGTAGTTGACAAGTAGTATGAGAAAGATCTGGAAGTACTAGATGAGTATGTCTTTTTTGGTGACTACTTTGCTCTTGATGACTCACTTGAGGAGATGGTAAGAGAGTTGGTTAGGAAGAAGAGTGTCTCAGCAGAGGTCATGTTTAATAAGCACCTTGCTTTGTAACTTGAACCATCTCTTGGAATGAGTGAGTTCATGAATTTCCATTTTGATCTAGGTGGATCATGTTTTATCATGGTTAGTTAGATTAGTTTATTTATGTTTTGTCCCAAATGAGTGTTTTTTTTGTACATTTATGTTGATTAGCTAGTTTCCCTATTTTGTGTGTTTCCTTACTTATTTTGAACGAGAAAATTGTCTTATTTCAATTCAAATATTTCTTGTAGTCATGGATTAGTTTTGTCATTATTTTATGAGTCTAAAAGTCATGTAAATGGTCTTGTTCTCAAGCATAGCAGGAATGCTTCCCAGTCGAGTTGCCAAAATATTGATAATTATTTACCTCACATGTCAAATTATCACCCCTACCATTTGAAACTTTGAATATCATGCAAGTTTGTCTTGTGAGTCTCTAAGTTGGTATTGAAAATTCCTTAGAGTGATCATTATAATCCATGATTAGTAGGTCTTAAGTTTTTGTAGGTGATTTAAGGTCTTGTCCTTCATTTGTCTTATGTTTGTTTAGTCATTTCTTGGCCTTTTTTAACCATTTTTAGTGGTGAGATGAGTTTATAGTGTCCTAATGAGTGTCATAGCATGTGTCAGTGTCATTTAATGCCTAACATGTGGATTATCAAGTTGATCACATTCTAAACTAAATTCATGACTTATTTTTATGCAATTTTGACCATTTTATGACCTCAAGAGAAGGTTTTGATGGTAGCTAATCAGGAAGAAGCTCGATTCCATCTTGATTCACCTCATCATAAATGTAAAAGACTTAGGGGCATATTTTATAGTATTTTAATCAAAGCTTCTTAGTGAAAATAACTTTTTCAATGCAAAAATAAGACTTTTTGAGGCATTCATTTTCATTTTTAGAGGATTTTTCTGATAAAAAATCATAGATGCTTCATTGGGTCCTTACAATGTCATATCAATGGTTTGGAAGAAGCTCCAGGTGAAAAAATAGTAAAAACCAACTTTGCTCCAATATTGACCTTTTTAGCATACCTAGAAGAGCAGTTTTCAAATGCTCGATATGAGAAGAGGAGAGAGATTTGGTGGCATTGGTTCATGGATTGGTGGCCTCATATTTATGAATAATCACTAAGAGTGACATTAGGTCACTATAGCTTATGCATCCGAGAGGGGTCTATTCTTGGACCTATTTCTCAATCTCAGTAAACAATGGAGATGAATGGTTTTGAGGGATGATTTAATGGGTCATTAGGCTCATTTTCATCTTGGTTTCATTTATAAATAATTCCAAGAAGGATATTATAGAATAAAATCTTGTTTCATTCTCTATTTTTTTGAGTGGTCTATTAGGTCAATTTTGAAGCAAAATATGAGTTATTAATTGGATTTTTTAATCTTAAGAGGATATAAATGAATGATATAAGTCATTATACACATGGTTCATTCAACTAAGATTTTTCAAGCCTTCATTTTTAGTATATCTCTTTTGAGATAATTTGAGCTGAGTTTCTCAAGGTTGTAGGATTTTAGTGCATAAAGGTGAAAATATTGATGGTGTTTGAGGTGTTTCTTTTATTCCACCAATCCCTTTCATGTATTATTTTCCACTCAGATCCATTTTTCCATTCATCACTAAACATAACCACCTCCTCATCTCTCTATGATGACAATCTACAGTCTCACAGAATTGGTCTTCATGAATGAAGCTTTTAATGTGTTAAAGGGATTGAGTGTCTCCAAAAAGATGGTTTTTTACTACTTCTTGTAGAGGGTTATCCAATTCCATCCAACTAATTAGGCAAAATAATACATATTTGAGATAAGGTCAACAAGAATATTCCTCATTTTATCAAAGACTCCATCAAGCTTCTTAATAAACTAAGACCATAGGTATGAATCCAATGGGAAAAGACACTTAAGACAAATTAATTAGGAATTCAAGACATTATGAAATTTAAAGGCTTTTAAGAAACACCTCAATGTCATAAGAATCAAAGAGAGATCTCTTATGAAACTTCAAGAGTTTATAAGAGTGCATATTTGAGGAAGTTTTCAATTATAGTTTGCCTTTAAGACCACTATAGCATGGGTCTAAGAGGTAGATATGATAGGATGATATTAAATTCAAGGCTAAAACATTCTTATCTTAGATGAAATAAAACCAATAATTCATGTTTAATACCCCAAACAAGATCTTGGTGCTTAAGGAGGCAACTATTTGGATATGCATCTCAAGAATCTTGAAACTCTCACTTTTGTCACCAGATCAAGGTGCTTGAAGGTGTCTAAAGAGGTTTACATGGTTAAAAACATGATGGAAACTAGGTGAATTCATACACCAAACCAAGATATCGAGAAACCAAATTGGATCCAAGCATTAAAATAAAAGTTTTAAGGCCTAGTGCCTAGTAGTTATCTCATTCACCTTTTTTATAAAATTTAAGGTTTCTTCATGAAAACTAAGGTATTCTAAGTTTTTAAGGTTTCATTTTGAGGCCTTTTATGATGTGTTATGCCCCCTAAATCTTCATGTTGGATTAATAATAGGTCTAAGTTTCTCTAGGATACATTTGAATTAGCATCATAAGGATTCTTTCTCTCATTTCAACCTCTATCCATACCACTATCTATTCACTCTCCATCATTGTCATGTACTATGTTTACCCCTATTTTTCTTATTTTGATTCCCTTATCACTACATCTTCACCTCTCTCCACCCATACATCCTCCTATTTAGGCCTTATCCATGCCATTGAAACCCTCCATATACTTTTGAACCCTCATTAGCCCATTTGGGCATAAACCTAAATAGAGAAGGTAGACCATACCTATAGTTAGCCTTTTAGGGCTACTGTTATAGAGTGTCAAAGGACATTATGAGGGATAAAAAGGAAAAATTAGGGGGAAAAAGATGAATACATTGAATTAAAAAGAAATAAACCAATGGTATATCAGAACCATAAACACTCAAGGAAATGTTCACCCTAAATGGTACATGCGGACTTTATCAGTCTGTATAGTGAGAAGAAAGCAAGAGATTCTGACAGTTGGAATGCTAGAAAGGAACCAAAGGGAGTTCTCATATGAAAAGAGTCATATAATGAAAAATTTTAAAGGCATGACAAATTTTTTATAGGTTTTATTACCCCACTATTCATAAAATCACTCTCTCATAGATATTTGACACCTATATCCATCTCCTTAAGGATGATTAACACAATAAAGTAAGCACCTAAATTAGACTCAAGTTGTAAGAAACAATGGCATGGTGATGTTTGTAGTATTGGAATGATTGGAAAGTTTAATTGAATATTAAAATGGGGGTTGTCCTCATTACCTAAGTTGACCTCAAGAGTGGGTAATAATAATCACATAAGTAAACCTACAGGTCTCATAGCTAGCCAAACAGTCACCTCAAAGATCAGGTTTGTCACATGTTCAAAAGGAGGCTTGTCTAAGTCAAATATGTATCTCATAATATTATGAGGTGTTATTGTATAAATATAAGGTAACAGTGGTGTAAATAACCATATAAAATTCATATGGTATCCCTTAACAACCCTAAGGAGTCCTTATATAGTAAAATATAGACCTACAGCCAAGTGGAAAAGGAGCAATCTACAACCATGTTAGTGCTATTAAGGGTTAATGGTGAAAAATGTCCTAGAGTAGAAAAGTATTTTAATCAATAAAATGAAGTAATATAGGATATATCATAGGAAGTTATATACATTTATGTGGTAAATATGACAATCATCATCATTTTGAGCTCAAGTATGGAGTCACAGTCCATATGATGAAGAGATTTGACCATTAATTTTTGCATTAAGGGAGATATGAATAAAAAGATATACAAGGTGGTTTAATTAGATATGAGGAGACTATTTAAGGCTGAACTCAAGATTAAAGAGATGTAAATGAAGTGGTGAGGAAGGGATTGTATAGGTTTTCAAGTGAAGTACAATCAACTAGCCCTAAGAAGGTAATTATATGCATTGGAAACATTAGGTCAGTTATAGATAAATGATGGACTAAAGGAAATGAGACATATGAAATACTAATGGGAATGTAAAAGGAATATAAAATTATATTTAAACCCAAGAGATCATCAATATAATAATGATGAGAGGTTGCATTAGAACCTCAAGCACATTCATATAATTTACAACAAGCCTACCAAGAGAAGGATGAGGGATGAAGAAGTTTAGTCAAGGTTGAGATTATGATGAATATGTATATGAAGAATAAAAAATGATTATAAACATGTTAATATACTATATATAAATATAAAATATGGTAATAAATGTATTTCAAGACAACTTACATCCCATATTGATATCTTGCACACAATCAATATTCTCAAAAGTCTACCTTGGAGTTTTTGAGGTTTGGAGGTACTAAAGAGATGATCTTGAAATTAAATATTGTACAGATGGTTACCATCACCCAATGAAAACCATAATATAATTTTTTTTCATGGAAAAATATGTAAAATATCATCTATTTTATATCAGAGGTAGGTCACTTTCAGGCATGCATGAAGGTAGATAATGGCAAAAAAGTGACCAAAAGGAGTGTTGGGTGACTAGGAAAATATTTGGGACACTTTGATATGTTGTGATAAGTTTTATTTAATTTGAAATAGAATTAATAAATCCTATGAGTGAGGATAAACAACTCAGAATTGGTGGTGAGTGACCATTTGCAGTCAAACCCCACTAGCCTAGACAAGGTCTATTGCCCAAGAGGGGGTCATTTACACTTCCAAGGTATAATGACCATTAAAAATAACTAAAAAATGTTTAAATGGATAAATTATATGTTTTAAATCTATTTTTTTTCATATATTTTCATGAATAATCCATTTTTGGGTTCAAAAGGAAGACAGGGAGAACAGAATGCAAGAATCAACTTGAGAGGCCAAGTTTGGATGCTCACACCAGCAAGGAGGTTTATCATGGGACCTCAAGGAGTTATGGTATGCTAATGGGATATTTAAATTCAAATTTTTGAATTTTTTTAATATTTTGGATGTAACATCTTTATGATCAACTTTAAGGGTGAAAATTATCAAAAACCCTCCTAAAACCCCAATTTGAACTAGTTTGCATAGATGGAGTTGGAAACCTCACCAAATGACATATTTTCCTCATAAAACCTACCAAATTTTTTATCATACTCTAAAAGGTTCCTTTATATGAAAAATTATTTTACCTTCACTTCTATGTAATTATATAAAAACTATACTTTTTCATGTTTTTAGGCTAAAACAAGGGTTATTGAGCATTTAAAAGGATGAAAATTGATTTATAAGTTATATTCAGACTTATTTTACCTGTAAAAATTAAAAAAATAATAATAAACCATCCATAGGTTCCAAAACCATTCAATTATTTTGGGCCAGTTAGAAAATGCTTCAAAAAGGTAAGCTTTCCAAAGGCCATTTCATGATTCTAGTACTTCCACATTAATAAAAACAAAAAAAAAATTAATGTAGATTTTTGGGATCATGTTAAAATTGAATAAAATTATTTTTTTATTATTCACACATGTATGAGCTCCCAAGTGCAATATTTCTCTTTCTAGGCCTAGAAGGGTTAATTGGACCTTATTTAACTATGAGAAGGTGATAGAAAACACATCTACATTTGGATTGGGTCACAAATTTTTTAATGGATCTATAATGGGATATAGGTTACCTATAAAAATTATTATTTTCTCACCATCACTTCTATATTACCTTTAAAAAGATATTTGTTGTAAAAAAGGCTACAAGGAATTGAGAGAAAATGCATGGTTTTAATGTTGTTCCAAGTATTTATGAGTGTTTGATGCATAAAAGTGAACTGTTATAGATATTTAATTATCTTAATAATTCATTCATGGTGTATATATTAAATATTTAAGCAAATTTGAATAAAAAACCAACTTTTGCCTTCTACGCCTAGTAGAAAATGAGGGATTTAAGGAGCTTGAATACAAAATGAATGTATATAACTATTGAAAATGATTTAATAAGTTAATATATGATATTATACACCATATTTAGTATTTTAAAAATTCATGGAAGGATTTAAAATGAATAATAAAAATTATAAAAATATCTCCTAACTCAAGAAGGTCTCTTCCTCCTTCCTATGCCACCTTTCAGGACAAGGTCAAAGTTGCCTTTGGGAAAGCTTCCAAGAGTCATATAAAGTTGGATATAGATAATGAATGATTTTAGGAGTCAAATAGGAATTTTTATATGTATTTGATACCTTTTTTCAAAGGTTAGGACTTATTCTCCAAGAATATAGTGAGGTTTTGCAAAGATTTAGGCACCTAAGTTGGCCAAACACCGCCAATCATGGAGGAAGACTTCTTCAAGATTTTAAAACTCTTGATTCATGAAATGATATACCAAATTACATATTAAGAATTAAATATTAATAATATAATGCTATGTTGGGTTTTGAAGAGGAAAAGGAAAAGGTCATATGTCCTAGTTTTAAGTATTCTTGTCTCTTTCTCTCTCTTCTCTCCTTTTATCTATATGTAAACCAATTTTTGGAGTTTTAATAGATCCTTAACCTGATTTTTGGAAATAAAATTCTCATAAAAAATTTTTACTTACCTCATTTTATGAATAATATGGAATTCATACCTCCTCAAAGCTAGATTTAGTGTATTTTCATGGTTTGTTGATAGATGATAGTGATATTTCATGCTTCCTCTCATCTTGTCCTTTGATTATTAAATATTTTTAGGTGTTAATATTATCCTTATAGGTTACATAGTGTGCTTAAATCATATTTTATGTTTGTCAAGTTCAATTTATATTTAGTGTCGTTAAGAGTCTTATTGAACAAGTGCCTTAGATCATGCATCAAGTCTGAGCCTCTATGTGAAACATTGATGTTTGGAGGATACCATTTAAGAATTTTAGTTAATTTTATGTTCTTATTCATTTTTTTAGTGCATAAAACACAAGTAGAGGTCACATTTTGGTGTATCACCTTAGTTAGATAGGTTTTCCTTTCAATTTACCCCTTCCCTTTCTCTTTGAAAGCTGGTAGTGTAGAGTAGGGATACTAACTGATACATGAAGGGGAGATATACCTTATAATATAAAAATTCAATCCACCTACTATGCCACCCATATCCTAGGATTGTTTCCATGTTACTTCAGACTGTGAAGGCCTAAAACTATCTTCACAATGGTTCAAGTCTAGAAGATAATAGTAATACCTTAAAAACAAGTTATTTTTACATGTTTTCATACACTTACAACATTTATTATGATATATAATCATAATTACCTATCATTGTATCCTTTTCACATTGTCACATTTTTCTACAATTTGAGGCTACTCAATCATTTCACATTCATTTTTCTTGTCTCCCCTATTTTCATTCCAATTTAGGAAAACTAAGGCAGGTTTCAAGATATCAGTCTTATTTAACATGAAATTAAAATACTCATAGATACCATTATCTCTAATTTATTTTCTATATCTACCAAGTATAATTTTTCTAGTGATATTCATTTTTAACACCCTAGGTCTATTTTAATTTTCATGCATATAGCCTTCATGGGATGATATTTATACTTCACTAGATAACCCAAATTTGTATGGCTAAGTTAAGTTATCTCAAGTCCTTAAGGTCAAAATTATTCTTGTTTTTTCAATTTAATTTGAATGTCTTGATTATAATAAATACTTTCTACCTTGGTATCTCATACATATCCCCCACCACCCATTTCATTTTCCCCTTGATAGGCAAGTTTGTTTTTAACCCAAATTCTATATTCCCTCTCTTCGCATCTTCTTAAAACATGATACCAATAGTTTTATTTTTATTTTATATATATTAAGAATAAAAATATATTTTTGAGTGACTATGTATAACTTCCTTACACCATTATTTTATCTTTCTTGGATTTCCTTGATTTCTTTTAAAATTTTATAAAAAAAAATTATCACTCTCTTTTTTTGTGGATAATATTTTTTTGTTTTTCTATTTTTGAGTAAGTTTGGATTGTTATTTATCACTCATTAATGTTGTTATACTTTGTTTTTTCTTTTCATCTTTTTTTAAGTATGCTTTGTTACTTATTTTAAATTGATGTTAGATATGTTATTTCACTTTCACATGTCCTAGGTTTGATCTAATTTATTAATTTTCTTACTTAAGACACATTTTGCTTGAGTTTTTTGGTCATTTAGTAGCCTTAGATTTTTTAGTTACCCATTTTTCTCTTAGTTTTCCTTGGTGTTTTTGGCTCTAACTTAGCAGTTATCACCCTAGCTTACCAATCAACCAAGTGATTTATTTTAGTTCTAAAACTTTCAGTTATATTGACATTCCTGTGATTGTTTATTTTGGCTCTTTAGTTTTTTATCCTTAGGGTTTGTCCAAAGCAATTAATGTGCCTTCCATGATCAATATTACAAATACATATGAAATCCATTCATGATAAAGGTAAGTCAAGGTACATATATGATAATTTTAATTACTTCAGTTCTTTCCTTACTTCTTATTACAATTTATTATCTCAACATTATAGGTTTCTATGTTCTTTCTCAATGCACCATATCATGTTATAAATATATGACATGTGATGAGCTTCAAATGGGGAATATATACACACATAATATTTTTAACTTTTATCAATTACTAATGCTTTTTATCTTATAGGAACCCATCGAATCTCAATCTCTCTAAGTGCATGCCTTAAAGGGTACATCGAGAAAGGGTTGGTAGACCTTTGGTGCTTCACAACATTTTTAGCCTCTCTACCACCACCTAAAACCAATACAAAATACTCTTATCTGATTCTCTAAAAACCCTACTTATGCACTTCCCTAAGTATCTCACCACCTAAAATAACCCCTACCTAACTAAAAATACCCTTTTGCTACTTTTCCTACTACATCGACTAGGTTGACCCTATTCTTGGGTTTGGTTCATGTTACATAACTCTATTGGCCCAAGTTGACATAGTTTAAGACCTAATGGCTCTATTTCCCACCTAATAAAGTTGATTGGGGTGATTGTATTGGCTAAATTCTCAAGAGAGTTTAAGGTCAATCCATGGATATAAATACCCCCTCAACTTCATTTATAAATAGAGAATCATTCAATTATGCATCATTACTTCTCAAAAAATATCCTTATATAATCAATAATAGGTTTCATTGCTTAGCTTTTTTCCTTGGAGAAGTAACACTTATCTTGTGGAAGTCTTAGATGCATAGGAAAAGTCATATAGCCTAGATATTATTTCTCCTTGTGATACTTATAAGCCCATAATAACCTCTTACAAAGCACCATTAGCCAAAGGAGAGATTGAGGCATGACGGGTTCATTTCAATAAGGTATGTATATTCCTAGCCCTTGATATTTTGATAAGTAGATGTTGTAGAAATAATGGATTGAATTATATCTCTACTTACTTAGATCATTTCTATGTTATATTAGATAGAATTATCTTTGCATGTTTATTATCTTATCCATTTTTTCCACAAGCTTTAGTGAGCACTAGATTAGATTGCATATTCATTTACTAGATTAGTTTTCATGTTATTTAGTAGATTAGCTTGCCTAATATTATTATAATCATAAGACCTAGTTAGGATTATCATAAAATTTCATTTGACTAGAGGCCTTTGAAACCTTTCCTTTTCCATTTTGTAATAACATATTCCTTAATGTAGTATTTTTGGATATATTATTGGTCATCACCCTGATATAAATGTATTATCAAGCAAACTTGTTAGTTGATTACCTTTTCTAAGCTTGAATATTATTGAGTATGATAAATTATAGATATGTGTAGTTTAGCTTGTATACACTCATGATGAGAATAAAAATAATTACTCCAAGGAAAGGACATGTGTAAGATAAATATAATGGTGGTTCGAGGTAGTGTACAATTTTTTTTGAATGATGTGCACTTTAAGAGGAAGGGTATGTAAAAATATTATTGATATCGGAAGTTGTGGAAACTATGGTATCTAAATAAATGGTAAATAAAATAGGTCTAAAATGTGAAAATCATCATTATTCTTATTACATTTCATATTTTTAAAATGGGGATGCATCTACTATTTATAAGAGGTGTTTAATCAAAATTTTAATAGAAAAGACTTATATGGATAATATATGTTATGATGTTTTATTATTATTGGTAAATATGGGTTTTAAAGAGGGAACCTACCAACCCTTTACATAAAACATATAGGCATGGTCGTCACAACCAAAGAATACAATAAGGTCTTCTATAAATATCAAAAAGTATCCCAACACTACAACAACATAAAAATAACAATGGCCACTAAACAACACTAAACCAATATATAACCAAAACCATTCAAACCATTTTATTTTCATGATATAAGGGTCATGTTAATTTGTTCTAACTCCTTAATACCTTTTCATTTCATTTTTTATTTAACACCATCCATTCACCTCCTTCCCTTGAATCAGGCAAGATAGGAATGGAGAGTTCAAGAACATCACCCAGTTTATAATTCAATAATGGAGCCCTGGTTAACAAACCTTCACATTCTAACTTGGACTTTATTGGAGTATGAGCCATCAAACCCTCACTAGATTTTACATGTAATGTTATTTACATAAACCTTGGTTGTGACCTCTCCACATGGAGCTAGAATTTCCATAAGTGTTTTTGGGACCATAATTAGGATTTAACTTTCATCTTAATGCTCAATAGCATCTTTGACTATTATATGTTCTAGACCTACATCCTTTCACTAAGTATTTTTTTAATTGAACCTTGGGAAATCATTTACCGAATTACCAATATGAAAACATATATGGCATATAAAATGTAAGCCTTCATAATCAATAGGTTTTACCCAAGTTCTATCCCTAACAATCAGATCCATCTAAGCTAGAGCTTTTTAGTAACATCAATATTAATAAGGATTCAGGTGTAGGTTGAATGCCCCTTTTATTTTCTTATGGGATATTCATTTAAAAATTCACTAATATAATTCCCTATGTATTTAAAAATAATATGTCCCTAAAACTAAAGAGGAAGGTTTCATATCCATAACCAAGTTAGTTTTATATTAAAAGTTTTAGTATGTGGATTGAAATCAGGATGCTAGGGTTTGGATAACAACTTGTGATTCCCTCAATCCCAAGAATATTCATTAAAAATAAAGTCTTTATATTTATTATAATAAAAAATTATAATGAAAATTTCACTAGAATAATATTTTATTTATATCTTACCTTCAACTAATGTTTGTAAATGGCCTATGATCCATCCATGGAGGTATAGAAGGCTATACCAAAATCCATTAAATTTGTAGATAATTTATTTTATGAGGTTTTTAACCACACCAATCTCATAAAGAAGTATCCTATAACATTTGTGGATCTCAATGGAGGTGAAATCCACTCAAGGGCATGATTTTTAGATATGCAATTTTGACAACCAATTAATCAAATAATAGATAGAGCATGCAAGTTGTTAACAAGGTTTTTGGATGGAGGGGTGTTTTATTAAATAATAATTAAAAATCTATATGATTTGTATGGATGTATGGTTACTAATATAGAGTGGGTATGTCTCAAAATAAACTCAAAAAGGAGGGAAGGGTAAGGTAGAAAAGAAAGGTTCTGTGGTCTTCAATAATCACTTCCCTAGGTGGTTTCTAAGTGGACAAGTGGTTTAAAAACCTATGTCTATTATTATTAATTATTTCATAAACATAGTTAGACATGGTCAAGCATTCAAGTATGATATTGATATAGGAAACTCACATGCCTCAATCAAAGGTTTTTCCTTTTAGAGCAACTATTACACACCCTTAATCAGGAGATTATGTCTTAGGCTAGTGAGGTATCTAAGTCAACTATTATACACTCAAAAAAAACTATATCAAATGAAATCACTTCGAAACACTTAAAAAATTATGAATCAATTAGTTTAATGTCCTATAATAAATAAAATATACTAATCATTCAATAACTTTTGTACATCTAAGATTAGCATATCAATAAAGACAAAAAAGAACCCATTCACAACTTTTGCACACTAAGAGTTATTAAATAATACAACCAAATAAATACAATTGATTACAAAAATATTGAAAATAAAATACACAAACACATGAGTGGACAACCAAAAATTTATTTTCTCATGTATATTAAAAATTCTCTAACAAATAAAAATTGTGAATTACAATTATTTAAATAGACTTAGGGAAGGGGTCTCCTCATCCTCCAAGTTCATGAAAAATACATTACATGTCATATTTAGAACTTGAGTTATAAATACGATCAAAACTATATAAATTTTATATTATAGTTGTTAATAGTCTAACTTAGCCTTTTCAATAATCATGCAACATGTGCATCTGTACAAAGATGAATAGGAAACTTTAAAATATGGCTTGAACTTATAAGAAAACTATTATATATAATATATATATATATATATATATATATATATATATATAAAACTACATACATATATATATATATATATATATATACCACTAAAAAATATTCATGCAAAAAAAATTAGCATTTCAAGGTTGTGTTGTCTGAATGGTTGCATGTACTTTAGTCAATGTAGTAGTTATGGAAATTGATATGGAACTGGAAGTAACCACTTGAGATTGCTTCTTCTTCACCTCTATTTCCTACCAACACTTATGGGAAATGTCATGTTGCTACCAAATTATCTCCAAATTCAAAATAGGTGGTTTGTGTACTCTGTTGACTTGTCCCAGGAGCTTTACATGCTTTGTATTAGTCTTCTAGAAGTTGATCTTAAATATCTAAAATTTAGTGACCTTCTTTCTAGAGAAGCTTAACTCAGCCTCTATATCTTCCAATAGCAACCCCTGTATACTTTGCTTGAAATTTTTTGTGCCCTCTTGAATGAGTTGATCAAAGTTAATCTTACTGATCAACTTCCTTGTAGCATATTTTACCTTTGATAATTTTAAATAATTTAAAATTTGAAGAATAAGGGCCTCATGTTCTTGATACTTAGGTAGAAAATCCCTAGCTATTAGCAACCATTCCCTAGCCTCTTCTATCTTGATGAACACCAATTTGAGGGCATTAGATGCCTCTAGTGGTGTCATAATATCTAAGTGTCTATAAGCCTTATTAAATGTATAAAAAATCAATATATTCAATTTAATTCCATCATCCTTCAATGAATAAAATAATTCATGAGTTTTGGTAACATGTGGGATGAATTCAGCCTGCATGAATTATAATGCTTATAAATAATTATAACATTTCAAAGCTACCTTTTGAACCTAAGCTTCATATTCTAGCTGGTATGTGTATAGTCTTCTATTATTCTTTCAATTGCTCCAACTTAGCCTCTAATTCATTCTTAGCCATTTTTGTGTCTTCATGGATTGCCACCATGGCATCTTTTTGTGCCTCAACCAGAGATATAAAATATTTAATAGAGGGGGATTTCCCCAATTTCCTATTCTATCTCTTGGTCAAAGAGAAAACCTCTTACCTTTATTCAAAAATCAATTCCCTACCAGCATCATTTTCCAACTTCCTCTTCCTCACCCTCTGAATGATTCCAAATGGTTTTTCAAACAAAGTTGTAATAAAGGGGAGCTCAGTTATTTTAAAATTGGGTAATTTAGAGGTCTTGACACTTAATTCTATGGCCCATGGAAGAATTGTCAATTGATTAATGTCTATCTCCTTTGAGGTTGTAACCTTAACCTCCTCTTCAACCTCCTCAACTATATGTTTCTTCTTTACTAATTTGACAATGGTGTTAGGCAAGCAACACTAGATAATTTTAGACCAATCTAATCCTCCAAATTAGGGTAATGGATGGACTATGACCATTTATTTATTTTCCTTCTTACCCCTATCTATACTTGTAATAATTGTCTCTTGTTATGGAGTGGTAGATGGCATGGGGAGTGTGATTTGGGTGGATTGGACATGGAGATGAGGAGTATCCATGGTTGTTTCCACCTTCCTAGATGCCCTTTTTCTCTTCAATTATCAAAAAATGATAGTGCCACAAAGGATACATGAGGTATCCATGATGGAGGTGGATGACATGGGGGTGTAAAATGGATCAATGGTGGTGGTAGATGGAGCAGTGGTAGAAGCATCCTTCTCAACCTTTGGGGTAAGTAGGGTAAATTAAAGAAAGAGGAAGATTTGAATGGATCATCATAGGTGAAAGTGATAACTTCCACCTTTCAAGTTTTAAAAATAGATGAAATAGACATATAACTAAAAATGGGAACAAAAGAAAAAAGTAGGGAAGTGGTCTAAAAAACCTAAGTACCTATGTAATCTTCCACAACTAGTGATTTCCTTTTGTCATCTTCAAGGCTCAAAGCCTTAGCTTTATCTAACTCTGATTCTTCATTAGAATCTTATTCTTCCTCTTCTGCTTCCACTTATACTTATTGGGGCATTATAGGCAAGCTCTGAGATTACTCTATTATAGGACTACCTGTGGGAGTCCTTGGATTCTTCTTATATAAAGTAGTAGTCTTAGCTGATGAGGAGGGTCCTCGTTAAATTGAGGTAGATACTTCATATATGGATACCCTTGAAGATGTAGAATCTTATACCTAAGAAGTAGTTGTAGGCATATGAATTGTACTAGAAACTAGTTTTTCTTGTCCTTGCTCTTCTTTATCAAAGGAATCTAGATTCATGGAGGATATTGGAACTCCCATGGGGTCAATTTCAATCACCCCTAGTTCCTTTATAACAAGCTTCAACTTGAAATGGAGTCCATGTGATGGACTTCCTTGCTCGTTTGATTGCTATGATGTCTATCCCTTCAAAAATACCAAATGTGTCCACCTTCAATAGAGTGGCTTTCTACTATCTAATTCCTTCATAGAGATTAAAGGTTACTATTGGATCACCCTCAAGAGATATTCCTTTAAACCATCAATTCTTGCTCATTCCAAGACCTCCTCATCATTTTGTGCATTCATGAACAAAAAGTCATAAGAATAATGGACATGCTGGTAAGGGATGCTAGGCCTTGGATATGCTTTTGGATGGTGCCATAAGGATCACAATCCTTATGTGGGACTGTGGGAAAATGATAGATCTTCCTTTTACCATCTGCATCTCCAAAGGGTTTCTTTATTATGTATACCATTCTACAAATAACCACATTATGGCCAAATAATATTTTCTTCTTTGCCATGGTTAGGTCTTCCTCTATGCTCTACCATAGTTGGAAATTAATTTCTTGATCAACCATTTTTCTAGGTACATACTTTGGAAGGCATAGGAGATGAACCTTATGTCCCTAAATCATGATAATAGTGTAATTTGGATATTGAAAATAATCAACCCCTGTAAACAACATCTTCACAATACTTGATCTGACTTTGGGTATTGAAGAACCATATATATCTTGTCAAATTTGAGGATAAACATCATTAACATTCCTCAACATATTTTAAGTATAATCATAAATGTGCATTAACTAAAAATGATCACAAATTTGATTCTTGATACGTTATGTGGCCAGGTTCCATAGCTCACCAGGGACTTTGTAAATTTTTCCCATGATAACATCTAATAGATATGACATCATATTAAAGTGGCCTGCTAGATTGGGTTGCTGGTCCTTATGAATGACCTATTCTCTTATATGGAAACTAATAATTTCTCCTAATGAAAATATGGCATCACTGGTTAGCATCATGTGTATCAATGGTACCCAGTCCACATAGAGGAAATGGATACTAGGAAAACCATAGAACTTGTTGAACAGTGCCATGCCAATCCACACTCTCATACTGAACTTGTTGATAGGAGTGGTATTCTTAGGATTCTTACACTTAAATTTAATTATTTCATTTGGTAGAATCCATGAAGACAACATCTTTTCCATTATATTATCCTGATTGCATTGAACTAATATGTGATTTTTAAAATAAGAATTCAATGTTGTTAATGATAAATACCTTTTAAAATCTACTCCTAATATGCATGCTACAACCATTGGGTTACCAATATGATGTAGAAAAGTGTCTTACATGACTTTTCTTACAAAGAACAAGTCTCAAATGATGTTGATGCATGGCATCACTTTGGTCTTAGTCACAGTAAAATACAATCCTTATACTTTAAATGATAGTAAATCCTTGATGAATAGTCACTTTAAGGGGAATACATTACCATCTAGAAAAAGTATGTCAACATAATTGACAACATCCCATAATTCTAAATGATTTACATACCTATTGTCAAAAATGGAGACATTAAATATAGTGTCTATAAGTTTTTTTGAGTCTTTAATCAAAAATGGCGATGGCATAAATACTCCCTTGAATGGCTTGGATGAAGATGCCATTATTCTTTGCATGAAACTAGAAGTTCTTACAGTCTTCTCTACATGCTCTATGAACAATTCTTGATTCTACTAATCACTAGTTTACTTGCATTACTCTCACAAGTAGCTAGGTATTTTCTCACATAGGATAGCATTCAAATTTGAATTCAAGTTCATTTTTAAGTAATGAACACTCCAATGGTTGTACATCATGTATATAGCTTTAGCATTGAATTCTAGTTCATGCATTATAAATGCCCAACATTCATCTATTTTGTATTTTTTACATAGTTCAAGTCTCATTAATTCTAGTTGGTGAGTAGGTTTAGCAAATTATTAGGAAGTATTTTAGATTTTATTAGCTAAGTATAATAAGCTTTCAACATTTGGGAGTCGAGTATCGGGCATTGTGTTGGGACCAGTCTTTACAAAAGACGCGAACAAAAAGCCCGAAGACCTAATTCCCGTCTGACAAAATGCTCAAAGAGAAAAATTTATGAATTATATATGAATATTTATGATCTTTCAGATAAAATGTTTGATGTCAAAAAACTTGAAGACCCAAAATTCCATCAAAAAAATTGTCTGAACAAAAAAGTTTGAAGATCAAATCTATTTGAAACAAAAGTTTTGAAGACTAAATAGTCTTGATAAAAAGGATTGATACACAGATGTTGAATAAGTTTTCAAACAAAAAACCAAAAAACCAAACCTATTGAACAAAATTCCCAAACAAAAGGCCTGATGATTAAGTCTTCAAATGAATTTCTTTGAATAAACTAAGTCCCAAAAACCCTACATAGCTCAAAAAACTCCTGAGAAGGTATTAATAGAATTAGTCCATAAATATGTAATATCATGCTAGATTATTCTAAGTATAAATATTAAGGATCAAACTACTCTATAATTTACACAAATATATAAAATAAAGGCTCAATAAATAAGGCCAAAATCTAAATAAAGTGGGTCCCCTTTTTCTCAAGAAGAAAAGAGGGATGTTGGGTACAATAAATGGTGACTTACAGGAGGAATACTCTTGAGTATTTGAGAACCCAAAACTTTGGTTAGTAATATCAAATCAAATATGAACTATGCCACATAAAAATATTAAAATTAAAAATATGGAAGAGACTCCTAAGTAGATTTATATAACATACTTGCCTTCTTATCCTTGGATATGTGTGTGCTATAAGTGAAGTTCATTTAATCATTGTTGTGATGATATTTCTAAACGTTTCATGAATCTATAGATTTCATTCTAGTTTTTGTTAACACTTATTAAATCAAGGGAAGATCAAGAATTGCTCTGTTATCAACCAGGCATCCATATCCCTGATAGAGATACATTGGATTCCCTCTCTTCTCTTTCCTTTATTTTATTGATCATGATGCATGGTAAATTGACCTTATTTCATCATGTGAGCCTTTTTATTTTTATTTATACATTTTTTTGGCTTTATTGCTATTTTGATCTCACTAGTTTGGTTTTCTTCTTCTTCTTTTTGAATGGAAAGAGGAGAACTAGAACCCCAGTGACTTGTTATGGTTATAAAACAAGTCATTACCAAAACATCCATGCTAGCTACTTTTGTACCAAGAATTATCACTTTAAACAAATATTTAATGTAATAAATGTGCATGATCTAATGAAATAAGAAAACATTCTAAATTTATATGAAGTACTTGAGAAAAAATTCTACATACTTGGTAAAATTATTCAATTATGACACAATCCAGAATGGTTCATGACTATATACCTACATCCTGAAGACTCTAAACACAAAAATATACTTGATTTGTGAATAGTTCCCAAGTTGTAACTCTTTTTAAAATTTCCCCTTTTTCTATAATTCTATTTAAGCATATCATAAGGGATCAATTGATTTGATTTATCAACTTGATTACATCAGAATAAACACAATTCAAATTTTGATGAGAAGCAACAAAATGAGTAATCTAAAAAGCATTAAAATGAATCTAGAAAGTAATAAACCTAACTTAAGAAAGCAATAAATCTATATTAATAAATCAATAAATATAACCTAATCTTACCTCTATCATGTTTATTCATCAATTAGGGTAACCTTTAGATGGAATAACCATGAAGTAATGCTTTAAAAACTATCCCTTGACTGGATACATGAGTTCATTTCCCTACAGGTCCTTTAAACAAAATGCATTATTGTCCAGGATCTCTAAAATATAATATAGTCTAATCCATAGTGGGGAAAAATTATCACATTGTCCTTTATTTTCATGAGATTTATCCTAAAGAAGCACTACTTCTAAGATCCTAAATGCATTGACCTTTGATCTCTTATCAAACCACCTCATGGCTACATCTTGGTGCTTGTTGAAGGTATATAAGGCTTCAGTATTTGAATCTTCCATTTCTATTATGTCCCATAATTGAGACTCTACTTTATCATTTGGCTCCATGTAATCCTACATGAACTAATAAGTTGGTAGTTTGAGCATGATTGGGAGTAATGGCCTATATTCAGACACCAATAAATAGGGTGAATCATTAAGGTCCTAATTTTATCTTGATCAGTCTACCAAAAGAGCATACTTCAATATATTTTACCAGTCCCTAGGCTTATCCCTAGTTTATTTCTTAATTTTATATATTAGGTTCTTATTCTTTGATTTTCCTAGTCTATTTCCCTAAGGGTAGTGGCTATAATATGACTCGATAATGATATGGTTGTCATGCAAACACTCAGTAAATTAGTTGATATCAATGTTGGTCCATTATCACAAACTAGAGAAATAGGGGTGTCAAATCTAGTTGTGATGTGTTCTAAGAAGTGAATCACAACTTTTTCTCTATAATTCTTTGTGGCTATGACCTTAGTCCATCTAGTATAATAGTTTGTAGTAGTGAGTACAAATTTATGGCCCATTGATGAATTTGGGTTAACGACACCAATGAATTATAAACCCCATTGGGCAAATGGTCTTCCTTAAATAATAGGTTGTAAGGGCATAGCTTCATGTACTTTCCTCTTAGCTAAATATTGGCATTTATGGAATATTCTTACATGGTCATGATCATCCTTGAAAACTTTTGGCTAGTAGTAACACATTCTTAAGATCTTCTAAGCTATGGTATTCCCACATGGATGACCACTACCTATCTTCTGATGCAAGTTTTCTAGAATCTCTTTAACTTCCTCTATTTACACACACCTAAGATAAAATCCTTCAGAGTTTCTTCTATAAAATATTCCTTTTTTATCATGTAATGAGTAGCTTTGAGCCTAAAATCTCTCCTTCACTCTCTTTTGAGTTCTAGGGAGCAAGTACCTATAAGTAGATAGTGTATTATATCAATATACCATTAACCTTTAGATACCCAAGATTTGCATACATATTTAATAGTAATAGGTGGATCATGTTTAGTTATGAGTTGAATGATGCCTTGACCTTAAATCATATTTTTAGGCTTGATTTCTATGTCAAAATCCTATAGCTTTTTCCATCCACTTGCATCTGCATTCTCTTAATTCATTATGTGATAAGGTGAGATTGAAAATAGGATCAAGCATGATGGAAATAGTCTTATTTCTCAAGATTTAATGTCAAAATTTATTCATTACTTTGACAAGAGTGAATATTTTTTTATCAATCATGGATTACCTAAGTTTTAAATCTTTTAGATTTGTGCATATAAATGCAATTGGATGCTCAGTCTCATCTTTCTTCTATGTTATGACAACATCAATTGTATGTTCTAAATCAAATGAGTACAAGTAGAAATCTTTCATGAAATTTGGAGTAATTAGTACTAGGGCCTAAGATATTGCATTTTTAATGTCTTGGAAAGACTTTCAATCCTTAGTTGTCCATTTTATTTTAGCATCCTTCTTGAGAATTGAATTCAAGGGTCTAAAAATCTCTAAAAATATTTAGATAAACTTCTTTATGAAGTTAATCTTGACAAAGAATGACTTGAGCTCCTTTTTATTTTTTGGTGGTGCAATCTTTGATATCCCCTAAATTCTATATGGATCAATGATGATCCCATCTTTAGTGATAATGTGTCTTAAGATGTTTCCTTTAGTCATTACAAAAATACTCTTCTTTAGGTTCAATGAGATACCAAACCTTCTACATCTATAAAATATTGATTAGAGGTTGCCTACGTGGTCATTCATATTTTTAAAAACATAGTAAGATCATCTATATAGATGATTATGAATTTACCTATTAATCCTTTGAATACTTGATCCATGGCTCGCTAAAAGGTGTATCCTACATTTATTATGCCAAATGGTATTCTTTTATATGCATGCATACCCCACTTTGTAGTAAATTCAATCTTCATTCTATCCTCTAATTGTACCATCACTTGATTATAGCCTAAAAATCCATCCAAAAAGGACATCATCTCAAAACCACTTACTATATTTATCACCTCATCCAAAGAAGGAAAGAGATAGTTATCCTTTTCAAAATCCTTATTCAATTTCTTAAAATAAACACATAATTTGATCTCAACATTATTATTTTTGACTAGAACCAAATTGGCCACCCAAGTAGAATGTCTGATTGGGAAAACTATTCTTACACTTAGTAACTTCTCCACTTCTCTTTGAATGAGAGTCTCTAAGATAGGATTCACTAATATTTGTCTCTATTTAAATGGATTATGGTCTAGTTTAAGAGGAATTATATGAATGATGACCTGAGGGTCATAAACCTTCAAGTCTTCATAAGTCTAAGAAATGACATCTTTGTATCAAGTGATTAAATCTTTACCTCATTGTATTTCTTCTGGGGTATAACTGAGGCCAATTTTAACATATCATGGGTTATGTTCATCTCCTATATTTTCTCTTTTGTTGTCAGATTCATTGACCTTGGGTTGCATAAACTTCTAAACTTGAGGATCTATGTAAAATGGAATTTCTAATGAGACTAACCTAGTAGGGATATGATTCTCTTTGATGACATAGATGATTAACTTCCTGATCATCGATGATTTGGGACTCAAATTCTCCCAAATTAGTTAGAAATTAAAGAATCTACTTATCATCCTCAAATAATTGTAAAATTTATATATAATCAAGAATAGAGGGACAAAGCACTAGTTCAATAGAGAATCTCTTTACCTTATATTCTTGGAGAGGCTTCAAATTAGTAGCAGTAGTAGCTAGTGAATCTGTAACTTGATTTTTCTCTATGGGATTTAATATGATGTTGAAAGCTTCAAAACTCTCAATTAGGTCCCATGCTCTATGCTTTTACCTTATTAAATAAGATAGCTTGCACTGATATTTGTTTTTGACATGGTTAACTACCAAGTTTGAATTATGAAATACTAGCACTAAATTTACATTATTCTTGAGTATAAATTGTAATCCTAGAATTAAAGCTTCATAATCAGGCCTATTATTAGTGCATGGGAATTTCAATCTATATGTTTCCAAGAATTTATTTTCCCATGGATCAATCAGTTTAATTCTTACACCCAATCCTTACTTAGATCTGGCACTATCAAAGTGTAAAGTCCATAGTTGATTGAAACCTTTAAAATCTAGCTATTGTAATTCATTCTACATAGTGAAAGTGTAAATACCAAGGCTAGGAGATTCATAATTTACCTCTTCATTATTCACATTATATTATGTAATAGGATATTTCATCCTCGAATCAATGTTGATCCAAATTTGATTTGTAATACCTCTCCATGGTAGCTAAATGTGAGATAAGTCTGTAGAAAGATATCCATTGAGCATTTTGGACTAGTCCCTACTTAGCAATAGTTTGTATCCTTTAGGTGTGTCTACCATAAGGATATAAATGGTCATAATTTGGAATCATTATTTAGATGCTACTTGAATATGTACATTCATCAATTATCCAACTATTAGTACCACTATTTTATCTAGTTGTGAAATTATTCTCTTTAAAGGGATTAGAGTTAGACCAAAATTTTGACATATTAAAGTAGGCATAATAATTGTCGAGGCTCCATAATCAACTAAATAGTTAGGAATATTCTTACCAAATGCTTTGATAGTTAGCAAAAAGGGTGGAACTTTTGGCTTGATTTTATAAATGACATTGGTGTCAGTAGCTTTTGCTTTATATGTAGATGCTTTAGTTATTTCCATAGGGTTCTTCCTAGAAATAGACTTCCATAGTAGTTCCTTTTGTTTAGTGATCTTAGCTAACTCATGAAGATTAGTATTTGCTTTGATTTTATTCATGTCTTCAATAATGTTGTATCCTCCTTTGCTTGGTTCCTCCTTATTTTGAGGTTGATCATTCCCTCTTAGGGGAGGTGGATTCTTATCAACTTTAGGATTGGGTAGAATGGCTATGTTATATAGAGGAATAGACATTATGAATGGATGCTTTTTATTTAGGTTGTAACCACCTTTCTAGAATTTTTGGAAAGCATGAATCTCATTAGTGTTGTTCTCTAGTATGTTATCATCTTTATTTAGAAAGGGAAACTCATGAGCCTCAAATAACATGATATTGCTTGAAGGGCTAAGATCCTAATGAGTTTCTAGTAGATTATGCATCTATTCCTACCTCACTACTTATCTTTGAAAGATTTCAAATGCTGTAAAAAATTTAACACAATCAAGCTTACCATGCTGAGAAGTATTATGAATTCTACACTAATTAGGTAAAGATATTTATACAATGTTAATCTCTAAAAGATTGTTAGGCTTATTCATATTGTTTAAAAGCCTATTGAATAGTCTATTATACCTCTAAAATCCATAATTTTGATTACCACTTGGGACATTAGCATTGCACATCTTTCTTTGCATGCCTAAGAAGTCATTACTTAGCTTTTGAACCATCTTCTAAATAGCATCTAGCTCTACCTTTGTAGAGTCAGTTCCTTATATAATAGTAGTAGAAGATGTGGCCAATTGTTAATTATATTGGTAAACATTGAATTGTGCATGGTTGTTTAAGAATCTATAATTTGACTGTGTTTCCTGTGTCAGTGGAGGTAGCATGTATAACTAGTTCTGATTGAATTCAAGAACATTCTATTTCACATGTGGTATTAGATTTAATGCTGGGAAGCCATTGTTGATGTTAGGTATGCTAGGCACCTTGGGATTGAGCTTCTTATCAAGTTTTATGGTCTCTTCATATGCCAATGATAAGTTATTGGTAAAAGCTACTCTCCTCATGAATACTATAGTAATTGGGTCTAGATCATTCTTTTACATCTCCAGTGTTAATGTTGATTTTGGTTTATACCTTAGGCTTAACCATATGTACATATTTTGAAAACTTTAATTGAAAGCATGGATTGGCTCATTGAATCCCTCTTCATTCTAGTGAAGTGATGATATATCAAACTAGGACTGGTGACCTATCCAAACTATGCAAGAAAATCTATTTGACGTGCATCCCAAGAAGTGATGGAATTTTCCATTAGAGTCAGATACCAATCATAAGTAGCATTTGTTAATGTAAAAGGGAATGATTGACATATAATATTAGCATTGACAACATTCGATAATCTTAAAGCAAATTTAAAAGATTTGATATGTTCCTCTATTGTCCTTGCTCCTTAAGGAGAGAAATATGGTAGGTACTTTTCAAGATTCCTTAGTAAATCATGCATGTCTCTTAGGATGGAAATAGTAGATACAACCAACTAGGGTGGTTGAGCCATTGGATGATTAAAAGGGGAAGGGTTCCTTACTAGAGAAGGAGTCCTAAGTCTATTAGGGATAATTGGTACAATTATAGGTCTCCTATGATTTGACAAGGGTGAAATTAGAAGACCAACCTATGAATTAGATCTAGTCACTATCTTGGGTGATTCTTGTTGACACTGTGGATTATGCCCTTAGAAAGAAGGCTCAGTTTCTCTCTTCCACGTGACACAATGGAAACTTTCCTCCTGCTGTGGGCTTGGTAAAACTAAGGAAAGAATCTCTAGATAAGGGCTAACTCCCTTTGATGCATCTTTGAGGTCTTTAACTACCACTATTAATAATGGGGGGGAAAGAGAGGAGGATATAACCAAAATAGAACCTATCTAAATGGTGATGCACCAAAATGATTTTTGATCTACTCAGCTATATCAACACTTTAAACCAAAAGGGTGAATAGACACTTCATCTGAATAAAAGACCAGACTATAGTGTGCTTTAACAAGGGGATTAATGAAGATACAAAGAAAAATAACTCACTATAGGTGCTATAGAAGCACACTATCAGATAACTGCTCTTCTATCTCTATATTCCAACTTGGGCACTTCTTGTTAACCTATAGAAATGGTCTTGGCTATACTAGATATGTTGGTATCAACCTATGAAAGCATCAACCTAAAATGACTGAACACAGAGTTGATACATAGACATATTAAGAAGTATAACTAGTTAGATAGAAGTAAAACACATTCTATTGATTCAAACATAAAATTTGGTAGCGATTCACCTTACACAAGTGAGAGATACATTTCTCAGATAAGAGGTTACAATATAAAGCATGAAGATAAAGACTTTAGGTGCCTTTAAGAATAAGCAACCCATGTTGTATTAAACACCTAGGGAAGAGGAAACTGCTCATACTACTATCATCTTCCTATAAATGGCCTAAAATAACCATGTTATAGATGTCATAGGTGTTGACTTTGATGTTTAAACCATATTAAATGTTCTTACAAAAAGTATGGGTCACCTTGTTATTTGAAAGACAAGGCCACCTCTCTGTGAAGTTTATGCAACTATTTACTCATTAATGTAAAGTGAAGAAAAATGGGCCACTCCATTGAATGCATGTGCTCCCCTTGATGACCCTTTGGTGGAGACTATTTCATTTTCAGCAATAACTTCACTTGCTAATGCTTTCTATGCCACCTAGACTATTCTATTCATTTCTACACTTGGCTTCTATCTTTTCCTGGCTCTTCGGCCCTCGAGGCTATCTTTCATCTTTTCTTGGCTCATCAGGCTCTTTTCTCAGTGGGTCATTGAGTTTCCTTTTGGTCTTAACCCTTTGAATTCCTTTGATCCTATGCTCATGAGTTCTTTGGTCACTTATCATGAATTCTTTCAAGTAAAATGCCTAAAATAAATCTTTCAAGCGCTTGTCTAAAGGAATTGGTTCTTTGGCTTCTCTTCAACGACTGACACATCCCATCAAAATTGACATCTATAGGCCTGTCACCATTTGAAAACCAATGGCTATTTCATCACCATAAAATTGACATCCATAGGCCTATCATCATTTAAAAACCAACAGCTATTTTTCTACCTTGAATTTGATGTTCACGTGCACGTCACCAGACATTTGAACCTCTAATGGCTAGTTCACTATGTTAAAGTTGATGTACTCAGGCCTGTCATCACTTTGGTAATTCCTTTGGCATTTTTCAAAATGAACCCTCCTAAAGGGAAGGTGATCTTTTAGAAAAGAGGAGAGGGTCCTTTTTTGGCTACTCGAGAGCCCCTTACAAGGGAACTTTCCCTTTGGGCTCCTTTGTCTTCCCAATTCCTTTGAACAAAATGTTTGAAGGAATTCCTTCGAACATTTTGCCTGAAGGAAATCTTTCCCTTAAAGTCTCGGCCTTTTCTTTGTAAATTCATTTAGACAAAAGTCTGAAGGAAATCCTTCAGGCATTTTTCCAAAGGAAATTTCCTTGGTTTCTTCCTTGGATTTTCTTCAGACAAAAGTTTAAATAAATCCTTTATCTTTTGCCTTGTCATTTTTCTGAACGAAAACTCCCCTTCAGGCCTTCTACCTTGTTCTCTTTCAAATATGCTCTCTACCATCTGCAAGGGCACTTTGGGTCTAAAATGTCCTTTGGAGCCTACTTGAATGGTCTCATTTGTAACCTACCTACCCTCCACAAGGGCACTTGACCTTTGGAGCTTTTGTATAAGACTTGCATTCCTTTGAAAACTAGCCCATTCCTTTTCCAAAGGCTTGTCCAAGGTAATTGCTCAAAGTGAAATAAGCCCCAGATCAAACTAAAAACCTATAGGACTTAGATCACTCAACTCTTCATAAGAATAGGGCTATTACAAAGGTAAATGGCACAATTGTAGTAAGGTGAATACATCAAAGACTAACAGCATCAGGACAATAGGGAAAGAAGGGAGATCAATTTTTGGCCTGCAGGACCAAAATGGTCAATAAATTTGGTGATTCTTGTGGAAGCATACCTACTATGCTTTAATAAAAATAGTGGATTACAAGTCCATTATGAATGGAATTAGAATACATCTTGAAAGGCTGACAACAACCTTGAAGAACCTCATAATCAACATGAAGCTTTTACCCCAAAATGGTAAATAAAACACACACAAGGCTAAAAACTATGAACATGTGCAAAGGCACTTAGGGAAAAAAATTAAAATATGTACATAATGAGATAAGGCTTAGTGACAATGCTTAAGATCTCATTAATTGGGATATGCAGTTCTCCACCATCCAACCTAGAGAGTTGGATGTGTTATGTTGCTTGCACTGAGTGATGACATATGGACCACTCCATAAGGCATCAAACTTCATGTATTTTCTAGGTTTAGCTTGGTCCTCATCCCATTTTAAGATGATGTCACCCTTTGAGAAGCCTATTAATGAGGATTTATTATCAAAATGCTTTTTCATTTACTACTGACAGCTGGTCATGGAAGCCATAGCTTGGTCTCTTGCCTCCTAAAGCTCCATCAATTCACAAAGTTTGACCTCTATGCTATCACTTTCTTCTAATTATAGTTAGTGGGCAAGGTCCAAGGATAGAAATTAAAGTGAAATAAGGAGTTTAGCTTCCCTTTCATACACAAGCATGTATGGTGAATTGCCAACTACTCTTTTTGGAGTAACCCTGTCTACCCATAGGGCCATTTTTAGCTTGGCTTGCCAAGTTCTCTAATTTTCCTCCATTATCCTTCTAATGATTCTGATCAAATTATTACTAGTGGACTCAACCACCTCATTTCCTTATGGGTAGTAATTGGAAGAAGTGCTAAGTTAGATGCCATATCCCAATGCCCACTCACTTGTTTTGGTTCCCAAGAAAGCCAATGCATTATCTAAGATGATGGTAGCTGGGACTCCAAACTATATCACCAAGCCTTCATAGAAATCTAAGACTACATTTTCATTAGCTTCCTTTAGAGAAAAAAATTCTACCCATCTCATGAAGTAATCTATAGGAGTCAAGACCCATTTATGGCTAGCATTGGAAGGAGGGTTGATCATTCCTATGAAGTCTAGGCCCCATTGCATGAATAGTTGTTCCACTTGTATAGGTTGCAGAGGCATTATAGCTAGCCACTACTTCACATCAAAGAGAGCACATTTTTGGCACTTTTATACCCAGGCATGTGTATCTATAAATAGAGTGGGCCAAAAGTAACCAGCCCTCATAATTATTGTAGTTGTAGGCTTAAGAGTGAAGTGACCACCAGCTGGCCCATCATGAAACTCAGATAGTACCCTGTCAACCTAACTTGAGTCTATGCATCTCAAAATTACTCCTAAAAAATCCCTTCTAAACAACACCCCATCAATTAGGACATAAGGGAGAGGTTGGAGTTTGAAATACCTCTTCTTAGTCCTATCAAGGCCTTATGGGCACTCACTGATGAGAAGGAAATGTGTCATGTCTTGTGCCCAGACCTTCATGACTACTAGTTCCTCTACTATAGCTTCATCATAGAGTAGCAAAATTCCCTCTTTCTTTTGTTTAAGGTCTATAGTGAGGTTTTCACATAGCCTTCTTCCCCTTACCAACTTGGTGGTTTTGATATCCATATCATATTCCATTACCTTGGTGATCCATCCTACTCTCTTTTCATTTAGATCATGGCTAATCAAGAAATCTTTGACACTAGGATGTGGCATCATGACATGGAACTTGTTGCTGGACAACATATATATAAATTTATTTAGGCTTTGTATGACTGTAAGCACTTACTTTTCAACATATGTATACCTGATTTCAAAACCTTCTAGACCTTGGCTAAATAATGCAAGAGGTTGTTCAAGGTTTTCATCATTTGCTTAAGTAAGCATTGTGGAGATTACCTCTTCATTTTTGAAGGTGTAAAGGTTGAAATCCTTGGTGAAGTTAGGACTGATCAAGGTGGAAGCTTGGGCAATAGCCTGCTTAATCCCTTCAAAACTATCTTTCCTTTGTGATATCCATGCAAACTTCTTGTCTTTATTCAGCATGGAAGTCAGTGGCTTGACTATCTCAAAAAAATTAGGAATAAATTTCCTATTAAAATTTATTTTTCAAAAGAATCTTTGCAGACCTTTCTTGTACTTAGGTAAGGATAGTGCTAGGATGGTGTGTACTCTTTCTAGATCAATGGTCAAGCCCCCTTTTAAAATAACATGGCCAAGGAGTTTACTTTCATGGATAGTGAACACACATTTCTTTGGGTTGAGAGAGATACCAAACTCTCTACACCTCTCAAAGATTTACCTAAGGTGTTTCAGATGTTGGTCTACCTCCTTAGAAAACACTGTCACATCATCAAGATAGACTAGTACAATTTTATTTATTAGGCCTTAGAAAGCCATGTCCATGGCTCGCTGAAAGGTGTCTCTAGCATTTGACAATCTGAATGGCATTTTCCTATAGGCAAAAGTTCCCCACTTGGTATTTAAGGCTATCTTGTACTGATCATAGTCTTGCACTAGAATATGATGATACCCTGAATATCTACTTAGGAGGGAGAAACATTCACTACCTGTCACCATTTAGAGGATCTACTCCATACTTGGGACGGGATAGTGATCTTTTAACAAGACCCTATTGCAGTCTCTAAAGTCCACACATAGTCTGATCTCCCCATTATTTTTTCTAATAGGGACTAGATTAGCTAGCTAAGAAGAGTGTTCAATAGGAAAATAATTCTAGACTCAATTAGCTTGGTGAGTTACTTTTGCATGAGAGGCTCAATCTTCGGATTGATAGGCCTTTGTCTTTTTTTGATGGGTTTGGAACCTTCCTCCAACTCAATGGTGTGTTGGACCAAGCTTGGGTCAAAACCCTTCAAGTTGTTCTACTCCCAAGCAAAAACATCAGTGAATTCTTGGCATAGCAAAATGAAAAAATGCCTCTCATCATTTGTACATACCTTCCCAAGTGAAAGCAGCCTGTTCTTGAATATTTCAACTCTTTCATAATTTTTTTTCTTGGTTGTGATGCTTGCTTTTTCATTTTTTAGTTGGTCATCCTCATTGAAGATGCTTTCAAGGGTGACCAAACCTTTGGGAAGTTTGTTGTTCTTTAGTTAAATAATCTAGCCATCATACTGCTACTATAGGTTGGCTTGATTCTTGGAAGCAAACTTAGCCTCTTCTTAAAAGAAGAGCACTATCTGATGATCACTATCAAACACCTACCAATTGGTGATGTTATTAGGCATGGAGGGTCTAATTACCACTTTTAAATAGCATGGGATACTATCTCAACCTATCTCCTTGGGAATGTCAAACTGGGCACCAACTGCTACTAGTCTATCTGCCTACTTATTTTGCTCTCTTAGAGATGGAAACAATGTTGAAAGCAAGGAAACTCTCCACTAGGTCCCACACCCTATGCTTATAAGACTTAAGCAAGGAATTCTTAGTCAATTTTTGGTCTCTCACCTAGTTTACAATTAACTCACTGTCTTCAAAAACTTGCAACTCTTTTATTCCTCTTTTCCTTGCCCACTCCAAACCATGAATGAGAGACTCATATTATGCAATATTGTAAGTGTAGGAGAATTAGAATCTGAAATTTGAGAAGTATCTCTCCTTTAAGGGTGAAATTAATACTACTCCACCACCAGCTCCTAATTTTCTTCTTGAGCCATCGAAGAAGAGTTACCATAAAATAGATCTCTCTTGGTTTACCTTCATCAAATTTGGCACAAAATCACCCTTTTCATGCATGAAATAAATTCCAAGACCTGCCTCTTCAATGAACTTGTATGGGTCATGTTCAAAATTGTCACTTCCCCACTCATCCAAGAGCAGGTCAGCAACTCCTTCAAGGAAAGAGGGTGGAGATTGGTTCATTTGGAAATCTTCTTCATCAATGATGGCATAGCTGACATTGTGTTGCCTTAAGTGAGTATGGCTCCAAATGACATCTGTGGATTGGCTCTGACTCAATCTTCACTTTAGTTCCATATTTTGTTCTAAAAACCATGTAAGACTAGTTTGTAGCTAATTACCCACCTATCTTAGACATGAATTCCCTAGATAAGTAGAGAGCAAAGTAGGGAGGAACATCTACCATTACCACATCATGGGGAATTGAGAAAGTTGGATAGGCATGTAGTGTTAGATTCAAACCTCTTACCGCTCCTAAGGTCTTAGCAGTGATCCATCTAACTACAGGACTCCCTTGGTCATTTCCTTGTATTTGAGTCCCAGCTTATCTGCTATGCATTTGGGCATTACTGAGGTGCTTGCCCCACTATCAATAATGCAATTATGAACCAAGAAATCTATAATGACTAAGGATAGATAGAAATGAGGAACATTTTCATCCTTATTTGTTTGGTTTGTTATAGAAGGGTGCCCATTCATAATCAAAACATTATCAGCCTTTGATGGGATACCTTGTTCATTCAACCCATGTAATTCCTTCTAGAGTATGTCCTTTTGTCCTGGCATTTCTAAGGAATCCCATAATGTTATATTCATGTGCAGCTTCTTCATCTAGTCTACCACATTTATCTGAGGGTTACTCCCTTTTGAATTTTCTTTGGGGGCACTTGCAGCTTGAGGTGCAAGCCAAGGAGCTGAGGGTGTAACTGGTAGCTTGTAATTTGGGAACTTCTAGTTCACTTGTGATGAAGAAGATGGTGCAGACATTTGAGCAACTGCATGTGCTTCCTCCATAGCTCTCTTTTTAGACCTAGTATTGGATACAACATAATCACCCTGGTTATTTGGACTGCCCACATTATTTACTGTATGGAATTCACCTTCTAGGTGATTCATGAGAGTGGAATCAGACTGAGCCTACCTATTATCCATTCCAAGTTGTACTGATGCCTCAAAACTTTGGAATTGGTATATTTTATTGTCCTATGTGTTCGCATATTGATTTGGCAACTCATTTGTATAAGTAACCTATTCTTGACCATATCTTAGGGGTGAGCATTTAAGTTGCTCATGTACCAAGTTATTTTGAGTGGGAACAAGAGCTTTGGATGATGAAGGGGTTCCTAGATTATAACCTTGATATGGTCTGGCTTAAGTAATCTACCCTTATACTTGGTTATAATTCTAGAAGGGAGGTCTATTCATTTGTCTAAACTACTAGTATCCCTGATTTGGCTGATAGTTTTGAGCTTGTTGCCTCTTGAGAGCCACTAATTCATTGGTTATACTTTGTAATAGGCTCTTAACTTCATGGAGGTCATTAGACAAGGTGGCAGTTAGCTTTTATACACTAATAAAAAGAGCTAAGGTGGGTGTAGTAGTCTGAAATGGGGGTGGCAATTTAGGAAAGAGTAGCATATGAGGTTTAGGGGATATCTTTCCTACTTGTACCAAGCAATTTTTAATGGCTATGGCTATCTCATAGGCAGAAGGTAACACTTCTCCTCCCATGGACTGTATCATGATAGAAATTTCACTATTCAAAGCCTTTAAGTAGTAGAGGAAGGCATAGCTTGGGGTTAGCCTCAATAAAATGGGGATTCTATCCCAGGTCTTTTGGAACCTAGTATTAAAATCATGCATAAACTCATGCAAATTTCTTTTCATAGTGGTCAATTGCTTAGCAAGAGAGAGATGATCACTCTTCTCCTTGAATCTATTTATCAAGAGGGTGCCTAATTCATTCCATGAGCTAACTGAGTTCATAGGCAAGGTCCCATACTAATCCAGAACTTTGCCCTTAAAAGACAATTCCAATAACCTAATGGCTATGTTCTCTTCAGTGACATTATGAATGTTACAAAGGTTAGATATATTCCCGATATGTTTAATAGTAGTAATAGGCCCCTCTCCATTAAAAGGAGGAACACTCTTAAGGGCTATCCCTAGGATTGGGTTATAATGCACAAGGTTTAAAGGGATTTAAACATGGAAGGCTACAAAAGGTAAATCCATGGAAATGATAGGGTTCAACCTAGGATTTCATGTGTAAGTATATTGTATGGCAAGTCTGGTAAAATAATTTGTTATATAGGGATGAGTCCTTGTAAACCTTAGTCACTTTGCTAAGTTTAAGGGCAGCTCAATGAATTCAAAAGGGACAACCTTGGTAGAAGATCTTGTGGTGACCTTAGGCATGGGATGTCAGGATTATCTCTAACCAAAGACTGATTTTATTGAAAATGGAGTCACCAAATGATGGGTTAGTGGTTTATTCTTGTAGTAACATGACCAGCACCAATCTTGAAACTTCTCTGAGCATTAAAAAAAATGGTCCCACCAAGCATGCCAAAAACTATTTATGCCTTGGATTACACCCTTAGAAAGAAGGGTCAACTTCTCTCTTCTACATGGCACAATGGAAACTTTCCTCTTGTTGTGGGCTTGGCAAAACTGAGGAAAGAATCTCTAGATAAGGGCTAGCTCCCTTTGATGCATCTTTGAGGTCTTTAGCTACCACTGTTAATAATGGGGGGGAAGGAGAGGATGATATAGCCAAAATAAAACCTATTTAAATGATGATGCACCAAAATGATTTTTGATCTACTCAGCTATATCAACACTTTAGATCAAAAGGGTGAATAGACACTTCATCTAAACAAAAGACCAAATTGTAGGGTTCTTTAACAAGGGGCTTAATGAAGATACAAAGAAAAATAACTCACTATAGGTGATATAAAATCACACTATCAGATAACTATTATTTTGTCTCTATGTTCCAACTTGGGCACTTCCTGTTAACCTATAGAAATGGTCTTGGCTATACTAGATATGTTGGTGTCAACCTATGAAAGCATCAAGCTAAAATGACTGAACACAGAGTTGATACGTAGACATATTTATAATTATAACAATTTAGATAGAGGTAAAACATGTTCTATTGATTTAAAGGTAAAATTTGGTAGAGCTTCACCTTACACAAGTGAGAGATACATTTCTCAACTGAGAGGTTACAATATATATCATGAAGAGAAAGACTTTTGTCACCTTCAAGAACAAGCGGCCCATGTTGTATTAAACACCTGGGGAAGAGGAAACTACTCATGTTTCTATCATCTTCCTATAAATGGCCTAAAAGAACCATGTTGTAGATGTCACAAGTCTTGACTTTTATATTTAAACCATATTAAATGTTCTCATAAAAAGCATGGGTTACCTTGTTGTTTAAAAGATAAGGCCACCTCTCTATGAAGTTTACACAATTATCTATTCATTAATGTAAAATGAAGAAAATGGCCCACTCTATTGAATGCTTACGCTCCCCTTGATGACCACTTTATGGAGACTATTCCATTTGTAGTAATAAATTATCTTGCTAATGCTTTCTATGCCACCTAGACTATTCTATTCATTTTTGCACTTGGCTTCTATCTTTTCCTGGCTCTTCGGCCCTCAGGGCTATCTTTCATCTTTTCCTAGCTCCTCAAGCTCTTTTCTTAGTGGGTCACTAGATTTTCTTTTTGCCTTAACCCTTTGAATTCCTTTGGGCCCATGATCATGAGTTATTTCAGTCACTTATCATGAATTCTTTCAAGAAAAATGCTTGAAATAAATCTTTCAGGTGCTTATCTGAAGGAATTGGTTCTTTGGATTCTCTTCAATAACTGACACATCCCATCAAAATTGACATATGTGGGCTTATCAGCATTTGAAAAATAATGGCTATTTCATCACTATAAAATTTACATCCATAGGCTTGTCACCATTTGAAAACCAATGGCTATTTTACTACCTTGAATTTGATGTTCACGCGCACATCACCAGATGTTTGAACCTCCAACGGCTAGTTCACTATGTTAAAGTTGATGTGCTTAGGCTCATCATCACTTTGGTAATTCCCTCAGCCTTATGAAAAATGAACCCTCCCAAAGGGAAGGTGATCTTTCTAAAAAGAGGAGAGGGTCCCTTTTTGGCCACCGAGAGCCCCCCACAAGGGCACTTGTCCTTCGAGCTCCTTTGTCTTCCCAATTCCTTCAGATAAAATGTCTGAAGGAAATCTTGCCTTCAAATTTTTGGCCTTTTCTTTGTAAATTCCTTCAGACAAAAGTTTGAAGGAAATCCTTCGGGCATTTATCCGAAGGAGTTTGCCTTGGTTTCTTCCTTGGATTTTCTTTGGACAAAAGTCTGAAGAAATCCTTTATCTTTTGCCTTATCATTTTTCTAAAGGAAAACTCCCCTTTAGGCCTTTTTCCTTGTTCTCTTTCAAATGTGCTCTCTGCCCTCTACAAGGGCACTTTGGGTCCAAAATGTCCTTCAGAGCTTGCTTGAATGGTCCCATTTGTAACTTGACCTTCAAAGCTTTTGTAGAAGAATTGCATTCCTTTGAAAACTGGCCCATTCCTTTACCAAAGGCTTGTCCAAGGTAATTGCTCAAAGTGAAATAAGCCCCAAATCAAACTGAAAACCTACAAGACATAGATCACTCAACTCTTTATAAGAATAGGGATATTGCAAAGGGAAATGGCACAATTATATTAAGTTAAATACATCAAATACTAATGGCATCAGGACAACATGGAAAGAAGGGAGACTAATTTTTGGCCTACAGGACCAAAATAGTCAACAATTCTAGTACAACTCTATATAGAAACTAACCTCTTTTATTGGAGGTATTGGCCCTCTTTCTAGCACCATAAAGAGTATGTTGATGAGGGTTTTAACCACACTAATCTCATAATGAGGTATCCTCTAATTTTATAGGATCTCAATGATGGTGAACTCCACTCTAGGGCATGAGTTGCAAGTATGTGGTTTTAAAAACCAATTAATGAAATAACTTGTAGGGCATGCAAGTTGTTAATAAGGTTTTTAGATTGAGGGGTGGTCTCTTAAAAAGGAAGTAAAAATCTATATGAGTTGTATGGATGGATAGTTACTAATCTAGAGTGGGTAGGTCTCAAAATAAACTTAAAAAGTAGGGAAGGGTAAGGCATAAAAGAAAGGTTCTTTGATATTCAATAATCACTTCTCTAGCTAGTTTCTAAGTGGGCAAGTGCTTTCAAAACCTATACCTACAACTAGCATTTGTTGCACACATATAATCAGATGTGGTCAAAAAATCTAGGATGATATTGATATATGAAACTCATAAGCCTCAGTCAAAGGTTATTCTTTTTAGAGTAGCTATTACACACCCTTAATCTGGAGATTAGGGCTTGGGATAGTGAGGTATCTGACGTAGCTTTAGCACACTCATAGAAAACTATATTGAATGAAATCACTTCTACACACTTAAATAATTATGAATCAATCAACTTAATTGACAATAATCAATGTAATTTACTAATCCTTCAATAATTGTTGCACATTCAAGACTAGCATATCAATAAAGATAAAAAGAACCCATTCACAAATTTTGCACACTAAGAGTTATTGAATCATAAAACCAAATAAATATAATTGATTACACAAATAATGGAAATAAAATGCACAAACACATGAGTGAACAACTGAAAATTTTTCTAATCTTGTATATTAAAAATTCTTTGACAAATCAAAATTATGAATTACAATTGTTTAAATAGACTTGGAGAATGGGTCGCCTCATCCTCCAAGTTCATGAAAAATCCATTACATGTCATAGTTATAACTTGAGTTCTAACTACTTTCAAAACTATATATAGTTTATCTTATAGTTATTAATAGTCTAAGTTATCCTTTTCAACAATCATTCAATGTGTGCATGTGTAAAAAAATAAATAGGAAAATTTAAAATATGGATCAAAATTGTAATAAAACTATAAAATTTATAAATATATATATATACCACTACAGAATATTCATGCAAGAAATCTTACCATTTCAAGGCTATGTTGTCTAAATGGCTATATGTGATTTAGTCAATGTAGTAGCTATGAAAGTTGATGTGGAATTGGAAGTAGCCATTTGAGTTTGCTTCTTCTTCACCTCTATTTCTTACCAACTGATGAAGGCCACAATTCACTTTGCAAATGGTTGTCTCATTCTCTGTTCTAATACCAAATTGAAGTAGGCTTCTCATATACTACAATTTAACTTCATCCAAAATCAAAACAAAATGACCCTGCAGAGTCCGTAGATTTTCCCTTCTCCTGCACAGTCCGTAGATTTAAGCCTACAGAGTCTATAGTTTTGAACCTGCAGAGTCCAAAGATTCAAGCCTGCAGATTCCATAGCTTCAAGCGTGTAGAGTCCGTAGCTTCAAGCCCACAGAGTCCGTAGATTTTGGAAAGCTTCCTTAGCTACTCGCTCTGTGTATGGTTACAGGCACTGTATATGGCTATGGATTATGGTTTGCTTGGCTAAAAGGTCATACCAAATCAAAGACAATGAAATTAACTTTATTAATATGTGGATCTATGTCTACAATTAGATAGTCACATATCATGGCTCCCTGATAGGCGATCTCTCCATACTATGTTTAAGACACTGCCACCTTTTATTGATTCTATATATGCATAACTTGCATCCAATGTCCATGCCCTTCAAAACTGAATGCACTCCTCCATGCTTGGCTCACATTTAGGATTGTGTTAAGGTTCCCGACTCGGTCTGCTATGTCCATTCTAAAGGATCGTTAACCTCTCAGCTCGGCCTTATACAAATACACAGACTCTGTAATATATATATATAACTTGGCACTTGCGAGTTAGTCCATGGCTCTACAAATAGGCGCATCTCCCTGCATCCATCCAACAGGCCCTTCAATGGAGATGTGGTTTTCATTTCAGTCAAGGAATTTGATGAATCCTCTGCATTTTTTTTTAATAGAACATCCAATGCAAAGTCAGATTTATGGCCGGTACGTGCCACAATTTCAATGGACTCATAATACTATGCTTTTATCTTCATTCTTATAACGGTTTCTTTTTATACCAATCTCCTTTTACACAGTCACATCTGAGAGATTTCAAAAATCTTCAAATCCATATTAAATTCATGAACATGCCAGAAGAACTCGATTCTCTATTCGTAAAGATCAATAATACACAAATAATTTCGAAAGCACAAGATAAAAAGACTCAAACACACTTGATTCCAAAATACAATTTGACTTACAATTACAAGCCTCGTGGCCTTCTTGACTCCTTTCTCTAAAGGATATCCTCCTTCCTTTTCTCTCTTGTTCATAACATCTTCATTCTACCTTCTACAGATGCATGGGTCCTGAAGGAACGCCTTCTATACTTCTCTCTTTTCTTCTTACAGTAACGTCTCTTTCTCCTTTTTATTTTTTAACATTCTTCCCTGGAATGAGAGGTCCTTTCTTCTCTATCCTTAATGGCCTTAGCCAATGTCCTGGCTGCCTTCCTTCCTTCTCCCTTGCTTCCTTCAATGGCTAGAAAGCTATATATAAAAAAATGAAAGGCCCAGCCCTTTTCCATCTGGGCCTGCATAAAGTTTGAACTCTGTCATACAGTCATTTCTAAAAATAGGGAGTCCTCTCTAACCTCTACGCCAACTTGGGCTCAAACAATTTTTAATTTGTAACAATATACTAATTTGGAGAAGACTTTCAACCATTCGCCTTGATTTGCTCCATAAGCTTCCTAACGTGGGATTCTTAACTGACTTTTACCTTTTACACTCTTTTTACTTTTAACAATTACAATTACTCCTCCTTATACAACATTTTGGAGGGAAAAGACAACAATATGAATTCAAATACAAAACAAGACATGACTTGAGCTTGCATGCCTAATAACTATGCCTTGCTTGAAGCTGTACGTAGATGCTCCTGCATCATACTCTCCCTCTAGAAAATATTTGAACCTTAGTTCAAATGAACTACTTCCTCCATGCATGAGTCTCCACTATATTCTTAGATCCCAAGATCTTGTTGCCAATACCAATGCTTGTCTTTGGTAGTCTTTGTTCTTCATTTGGCTTTTCTTCTTCTTCTAGTATGTTCTTCTCCTCATCTCCTTCTCAGCTACCATCTCCCATGTCCATGCTTTTTCATCTTCATGCATGTCTTCAAGATCTTCTTGACCTTTTTGATTCAAAATTTTGTCCATTGAACTATGGACTTCATTCATTTCCACAACTTTAACACCTGCATTCAAAACATCAAAGGCAATGTTAGAAGTAAAAACTTAAGACCATAAAGTCTCTTGGCTACCTCCATGCTCTTGTTCCTTGATCAAAACTGTCTTGGCCTCTTTTCTTTGCTCTTTTCTTGCTTCACTCTTCCCAATGTTGTCTTCTCCATGGTTATACCTTCATTCATCTTTCTTGAATGACCAAACAGCTCCTCCAGCATTCTCAACTCTTCCTTTAGTGAGATCTCATCTATCTCACCATTCTCTTCATCAAACGTGGGCTCATTACTCACAAAGGTTTCTTGCCCTTTACCTTTTCGCTCATCTTTTCTTAGCTTGTCTTCATATAAACCAACTTCTTCATCAACATCAATATACTCATCAAATACAATTGCAGTATCCTTACCTTCTGTTTCCTTACTCTCTTCAACCTCTTCTTGAAGCCATCCTATTTGTTCTGCTGCATACTCTTCCCTTTCCTCATCATCCATCCGTTTGGAATTATCTTCTTGCTGCATATTAGTCCACACAACCACTTCCCATCTTTCATTTCTCATGAAAATATCATTGAAGGATTCAAAAACATCATCATAAACAATTTGTTTACCTTTCATATCTGCATCCTCATACTCTACCTCATTATTCTTTGAGAAGTTTTCTTTCTCATCTTCATTCTCTTGGCTGTTGGAATCACCTTCAACCCTCTTCTATTGACTTCTTGGTGTTGTTGCCTCAACACTCACATCTTCTTTCTTTGCCTTCTTAAGCACCCATACTTGTTTCTTCTTCTTATCATTTGTCTTCTCAAACCATGTAGGCATCCTGTAACCATGCTCTTTTGACAATACTGAAAAACCAGCCTTGTTTGTCTTTTTATTTTCTTGCACATCTACATTCATATTAGGAATATGAGAAAAATCAATCTTATAAGGTAAACTTGCCTACTTGCTTACTTGTTGCTTGCTTGTGTGCTTCACCATCCACTTAGGCATTATGTAGCCATGATTGATTGATTTGTGTGAGGACTTCATCTTCCTCTTGCCTCTTCTAATCTATGTATTAACAGCTTCATGCTCACAATAATAATCAAAATCAGCACTTAACACTTCATTTACCTCTTGGATAGCTTGATCCATGGAGCAATCTTTCTCTTCCTTTGTGCTTGGCTGCTCTCTTTCTTCCTCTTGGCCTTCAATGGCATCATGGAATTTAGCTTCATCTTCTATCTCTTCTCTTGCTTGTATGAATTCTTCAACACCTCCCTCATGCATTAACCAATGCATCTCTTCTTCTTTATCAACAGCAGTAAACTTACTTCTCTTTCTTCTTACACATTCCCTTGTGTACTTGGTGTCTTCTCTTGCACCAATCTCTTCACTCTCCAAGGCCTTTATTTTGACCTTCACAAGGCTGCTCATACCTGCAATTACCCATTCAAAAACAGCATTAGATATAAAAACAAGAGACCATAATGTCTCTATGAGTGTCCTCTTAATGGACATTCTCATCTTTCCAAGTGCTCTTCCTATCACTTCATCTCTTGTTTCTTCTCTTCTTTTGTTCTCCTCAATGAGAACCTTCTTCTCAACTTCTTCCTCTTGCTGCTCACTTGGCAACCTTCTTATCTTCTTCAAGCCTCTATGGGCTTCTCTCTTCATGGCAATCTCATTTTGCCTTCTTCTCCTTTTCATTAGGAGATCAATTGGCCACTTCATCCTCTTCCTCATTGGCCATACCCATGCTTGCTTATCCATCTATATCCAAGACTCATATTCATCTTTAATCTTAGCTAACTCTCTCTTCAAATTAACAATCTCTTTATCAATTACAAAACTGTCCATACCTTTCATCTTTTGGATGCTTGCTTTCTTCTTGGTGCCCTCATATACCTTGCTGCTCTGTAGTGCCTTTAACAATGCTTCCATTTATGAGATCTTCACCCAAGTCTTTTCCACCTTGGTCTCTTGATCCCTTGTCTCACCCAAGCCTTTTCTCCTTGACTGGTCTTTTGACAATCTCCTTGATCTCACCTAGGCCTTTTAAATCCTAGTCTTTTGATCTTTTTCTCAATCCTGCAGCAACACTTCATCAAACACAAATCACAAATCCAAGCTTACCTTGCTTTGGATCTTCCTCTTTGAGCATTCACTTACTCCCTTACTTTTGAGCTTCTCCAAGTTTCTCTTCTCGATTCTTCAAACTTCATCCTTTACCTCACCTAAGTCTATTTCCCCTTAGTCTTTTGGCAAACTATCCAAGCTTCTTCTTGGATCTTCTTTAAGCCTTCCTTGGCTTCTTCTTCTCTTAAGCCTCAATGGCTTGACTGTCTTCCTCTTCACCTATTTACTTCTTAAACACAATAAATTCAAATCAAATGTCAAAGGTTATACATACCTTTCCTCAACAAATCCCAAGAGCTTCAAGCTCTGATACCAAAAATGATGAAGGCCATAATTCACTTTGCAAACAATTGTCTCATTCTCTGTTCTAATACCAAATTGAAGCAGGCTGCTCATATACTACAATTCAACTTCATCCAAAATCAAAACAAAATGACCCTGCAGAGTCTGTAGATTTTCCCTTCTCCTGCACAGTCCATAGATTCAAGCCTGCAGAGTTCGTAGTTTTGAACCTACAGAGTCTGGAGATTCAAACCTGTAGATTCCATAGCTTTAAGCCTACAGAATCCATAGCTTCAAGCCTACAGAGTCTGTAGATTTTGGAAAGCTTCCTTAGCTGCTTGCTCTATGTATGGTTACAGGCACTGTATATGGCTATGGATTACAGTTTGCTTGGCTAAAAGGTCATACCAAATCAAAGACAATGAAATTACCTTTATTAATATGCGGCTTTATGTCTGCAATTAGATAGTCACACATCATGGCTCCCTGATAGGCGATCTCTCCATACTATGTTTAAGACACTGCCACCTTTTATTGATTCTATATATGCATAACCTGCATCCAATGTCCATGCCCTTAAAAATTGAATGCACTCCTCCATGTTTGGCTCACATTTAGGATTGTGTTAAGGTTCCTGACTCGGTCTACTATGTCCATTCTAATGGATCATTAACCTCTCAGCTCAACCTTATACAAATACATAGACTCTGTAATATATATATAACTTGGCACTTGTGAGCTAGTCCATGGCTCTACAAATAGGTGTATCTCCCTGCATCCATCCAATAGGCCCTTCAATGGAGATGCACTTTTCATTTCAATCAAGGAATTCGATGAATCCTCTACATTTTTTTAATAAAACATCCAATGCAAAGTTAGCTTTCTGGCCGGTACGCACCACGATTTCAATGGACTCATAATATTATGCTTTTATCTTCATTCTTATAATAGTTTCTTTTTATACCAATCTCCTTTTACACAGTCACATCTGAGAGATTTCAAAAATCTTCAAATCCATATTAAATTCATGAAAATGCCAAAAGAACTCGGTTCTCTATTCGCAAAGATCAATAATACACAAATAATTTTGAAAGCACAAGATAAAAAGACTCGAACACACCTGATTCCAAAATAAAATTTGACTTACAATTACAAGCCTCATGGCATTCTTGACTCCTTTCTCTAAAGGAGATCCTCCTTCCTTTTCTCTCTTGTTCATAACATCTTCATTCTGCCTTCTACAAATGCATGGGTCCCAAAGGAACGCCTTTTGTCCTTCTCCTCTCTTTTCTTCTTACAGCAACGTCTCTTTCTCCTTTTTTTTTTACATTCTTCCCTGGAATGAGAGGTCCTTTCCTCTCTATCCTTAATGGCCTTAGCCAACGTCCTGGCTGCCTTCCTTCCTTCTCCCTTGCTTCCTTCAATGGCTGGAAAGCTATATATAAAAAAATGAAAGTCCCAACCCTTTTCCATCTGGGCCTGCATAAAGTTTAAACTCTGTCATACAGTCATTTCTAAAAATAGGGAGTCCTCTCTAACCTCTACGCCAACTTGGGCTCAAACAATTTTTAATTTGTAACAATATACTAATTTGGAGAAGACTTTCAACCATTCCCCTTGATTTGCTCCATAAGCTTCCTAACGTGGGATTCTTAACTGACTTTTACCTTTTCCACTCTTTTTAATTTTAACAATTACAATTACTCCTCCTTATACAACATTTTGGAGGGAAAAGACAACAATATGAATTCAAATACAAAACAAGACATGACTTGAGCTTGCATGCCTAATAACTACGCCTTGCCTGAAGCTGTACGTAGATGCTCCTGCATCACCAACACTTATGGAAAACATCATGTTGGTACCAAATTATCTCCAAGTTCAAAAGAGGTGGTATGTATACTCCACCAACTTGTCCCAAGATCTTTGCATTCTTTGTTTTAGTCATCTGGAAGTTGATCTTAAATATCTCAACTTTGATGACCTTCTTTCTAGAGAAGCTTAACTCAACATCTATGTCTTCCAATGGTAACCCCTACAGACTTTACTTGAAATTGTGTATGTCCTCCTGAATGAGTTGATCAAAGTTAATCTTACTGATCAACTTCCCTATAGCATATTTTACCTTTGATAATTTTAAATCATTAAAATTTTGAATAATTAGGGCCTTGTGTTATTTATACTTGAGTATCAATCACCAATTGTTGTCAACCATTCCTTAACCTCTTCTACCCTAATGACCACCAAATTGAAGGCATTGGATGCCTATTGTGGTGTCATGAGATATAATTGTCTATAAGCCTTATTATATGTATAAACAATCAACATCTTTAATTTATTTCCATCAGCCTTTAAAAAATTTAATAATTCATGATTTTTGGTAACATGTGGGGCAAATTTAGCCGATATGAATTCTAATGATTTCAAAGAATTGTAAATTTTTTAAGCTGCCTCTTGAACCTCAACTTCAATGCTAGCTATTTTGTACACAGTCTTCTATTTTTCTTTCAATCTATCTAATTTGGCCTTTAATTCTTACCTAGCCATCTTTTTGCCTTCATGGATTTCCACCATGGCATCCTTTTTTGCCTCAGCCAGACATCTAAAATCTTCAATATATGGGGATTGCCCCAATTTCTTGTCCTATCTCTTGGTTAAAGATAAAACCTCTTGCCTTTCTTCAAAAATCACTTCCTTACTAGCATCATCTTCTAGCTTCCTCTTCCTCATCCTTTGAATGCTTCTAGATGGTTTGTTAAAAAAATGTGTAATAAAGGTAGCTTAGTTATTTTAAATCTAGGTAATTAAGAGGTTTTGGCCCTTAAGTTTATGGCCCATGAAATAATTATAAATTGATTGATGTTTATCTCCTTTCAGGTTGTGACCAAAACCTCTTCTTCAAAATCCTTAACTATCTATTCCTTTAATAATGGTGTTAGGCAAGGAAGGCCAGATAATCTTAAACCAATCCAATCCTCCAAATTAGGGAAGTGGATAGATTGTGACAATTTGTGTCTTTGCCTTCTTACCATTGTCTACACTTATAATAATGGTCTCTTGTGAAATTCCTAGATTCCCTTTTTTTCCTCAATAATGTGATAATGACAATGTTAGAAGGAATGTTGGAGGTAGCCATGATGGAGGTGGATGGCATGGAGGTCGAAAATAGATCAATGGTGGTGGTAGATGGATCAATAGTAGAATCATCCTTCTAAACCTTTGGGGTGAGTAGGGAAAAGGCAAGAAATAAGAAGAGCTGAAAGGATCATCAGAGGTAGAAGTGACAACTTCCACCTTCAAATTTTTCAAAATAGATGAAATAGACATAAAACCATAAATGGGAACAGAATAAGAAAGTAGGGAAGTGGTATCAATAACTTGAGTACCTATGGTGTCCTCCATAGCTAGTTATTTCCCTTTATCAGCTTCAAGGCTCAAAGCCTTAGCTTTCTCTAACTTTGCTTCTTCATTAGAATATTCTTTCTCTTCTTCCACTTCTACTTGTACTTGTTGGGGCATTATAGATAAAATCTAAGATTTTTTTATTGTAGGACTACCTATGGGAGTCTTAGGATTCTTCTTGTATAAATTGGTAGGCTTTATTAGTGAGGAGGAGTCTTATTAAACTAAGGCATCTACTTCATCTATGGTTACCCCTAAAGATGTAGAATATTTTACTTGGGAAGTAGTTATAGGCATCTAAATTGTACTAGTAGCTTGTTGTTCTTATCCTTTCTCTTCCTCATTATAAGAATCTAGATTGATGGGGGATATTAGAGCTCCCCTAGGGTCAAGTTTAGTCACCCTTGGTTCCTTTTTAATAGCCTTTAGCTTGAAATGGAGTCCTTGTGATGGACCTACTTGATCCTTAGATTTCTCTGCTATTTAGCCCTTTTAAAAGTTTGAGTGTGTCCACCCTACATAGAGTGGCTTTCTATTATCTAATTCCCTCACAAATATTTAAGGTTCCTATTATATCACCCTCAAATTATCTTCCTTAAAATTGACAATTCTTGCTCATTCCAAGACCTCCTCATCATTTTGTGCATTCATGAACAAAAATTCATAATCATAATGGATATGTTGGTAAGGGATGTTAAGGCCTTAGATATGTTTTTGGATGGCACCATGAGGATCCCAATCCCTATATGGGATTATAATAAAATTATAGCTCTTATTTTTTCCACCCATGTCTCTAAAGTGTTTCCTCATTGTATACACCATTCTACCAATAACCACATGGTGGCCAAAGAATGTGTTCTTCTTTGTTGTAGTTAGGTCCTCCTCTATTCTCCACCATAGCTGGAAAGTAATTTCTTGCTCAACCAATTTTTCAATTAAATACTTTGAAAGGAATATGGGATGAACCTTACATCCCTAGATCATGATAACAATGTAATCTAGATATAGAAAATAATCACCCCTTGTAGATAGTGCCTTCACAATACTTGTTCCAACCCTAGGCATTAGAGAACCATGTATAGCTTGCCACATTTAAGGATAATCATCCTCAATAATCCTCACCATATTATTAGTATAATCATAAATGTGCATAAACTAAAAATTATCACAAATTTGATTTTTGATATAGTCAGTGGTTGGGCTCCATAGCTCACTGAGGACTTTGTAAACTATTCCCATGATAACATCCAACATATATGGCATCATATAAAAGTAGCCCACCATAATGGGCCACTTTTCGTTATGAATGAAATTTTATCTTAGATGAAAACTAGTAATTTATCCAAACACAAATCTATCATCATGTGTATTAATGTACCCAGTCTAAATGGAGGAAATGGATACTAGGTATACCATAGAGCCTGTTGAGCAGTGCCATGCCAATCTGCACTCCCATCTAGAACTTATTGATAGGAGTGAGATTATTAGAATTCTTACCCTTAAATTTAATGGTTTTATTTGGGAGAATCCATGAAGACAACACCTTTTATATTGTATTATCTTGATTTCATTGAACTAATTTGTCCTTGTCAAAATAAGCATCCAGTGTTCGTAATGACAAATACCTTTGAAAATTTACTCCTGCAATGCATGATATGACCATTGGGTTAACAATATGATGTAGAAAAGCATCTTTTATGACTTTACCTATGAATAAAAAGTCTTGAAGGAGTTCAATTGATGGCATCACCTCGGGCTTGGCCATAACAAAATGTAATCCTTGTCTTTTAATTGTTAGAAAATCCTTGATGAATAATCACTCTGAGGGGGATACATTATCATATATAAAAAATGTGTAAAAAAAATTGATAACATCCCATAATTATGAATAATTTTCATACTTGTTGTCAAAAATAGAGACATAAAATATAATGTCCATAAATTCTATTGAGTCCTTAATTGAAAATGGTAATGGCAGAACTACTCCCCTAAAGGGCTTAGATGAAGATGCCATCATTATTTACATGCAATTGAAGGTGATTATAGTCTTATTTATATGATTTATGAATAATTCTTGCTTATTCTAATCATTAGTTTACTTGCAATACTCTCATAGGTAGCTAGGGTTTTTTTCATGTAGGATAGTAGTCGAATTTGAGTGTAAGTTCATTTGTAAATAATGAAGACTCCAATGGTTGCACATCATGTATATAGCTTTAGCATTGAATTCTATTTTTTGTATTATTAATTTCCAACATTAACCTATTTTTTATTTTTTTCATAGTTTAAATCTCATTAATTTTAGTCGGTGGGTAACTTTAACAAACTATTAGGAAGTATTTTGGCTTTTATTGGCTAAGTATAACAAGTTTTCAGCATTTAAGAGTCGAGAATCAAGCTTTGTGTTGGGATCGGTCTTTACAAAAGACCTAAACAAAAATCTTGAAGACATAATTCCCATTAGATAAAATGCCTAAACAAAATACCCAAAGAGTGAAATTTCTTAATTATATATGAAGCTTTATGATCTATCAGACAAAATGTCCGATGCCAAAAAACTCAAAGCCCCAAAAGTCCATTGAATAAAATATCTAGACAAAAAATTCCAAAGGTCAAATCTATTTAGAACAAAAGTTTTGAAGACCAAAAAGTCTCAATAAAATGGCCCAATACACAAATGCCAAATATGTTTTGGATAGAACACTTGAAACAAAAAAAACCCAAAAACCAAACCTATCAGACAAAATGTTTGAACCAAAATGCCCAAACAAAAGTCTTGATGAATGTCTCTGAATGAATTTCTCTAATTAAAATAAGTCCCATAAAACCTGCATAGTTTTAAAAACTCCCAAAAAGGTATTGATAGAGTTTGTCCATAAAAGACATAATACCATGCTAGATTCTTCTATGTATGAAGACTAAGGATCAACTTGATCAAGAATTTGCACAAATATATAGAAGGCTCAACAAATAAGGCCAAATTTTGAAGAAAGTGGGTTCCCTTTTATTCAAGAAGAAAAGGGGGATGTTGGGTTCAACACTTTTCATTCAAATAAAACCACTCTTATTTATCCATGATCACCTATAGTGCCTTTTCATCAAAAATAATTGATAACTTAGCTTTATCTAGGACTAAAGGTTTCACCTAACCATTTCTAGAGACCATCGTAGCATGTGAATGAAATCAATTATTATCTTAGCTACCACCCTCTATTAAAACACTAGAATTTTTATCTTAAAAAATGATTTTACTATCATTTATGAAGTGTTTGTTTTTCTAACCACCACAAACAAATGGGCCTCTGATTTGGTCATATCTAGTTTTACCCCTAAAGATAAACTAGGGGGCCCTACCATCATAGATTTACCCCCTACATTTTCCCCTTTTGGGTATTCATTTTGTATTAAAATGGATACCTTCACCCCTATTTCTCCTTTATCCATTATCAAGGCCACTATAGATAGGTAATCTTTGCCTAATATATCACCATTTGGAGATGACTATGTTGTAGGCATTGTTGCCCTAATATTTTCCTCAGAAACTTTAGGATTTCATTTATCATCACTCATGCTCACTTTAGCTCTATAGTTTGTAAATATTTTATGGTAAGAATATATATTTTGATTTTATCTAAATGGATGCATGATATATATTTTTGGGAAGACCATGTTAATATGACAAGAAATAAGTTCATGATGGAGATAATAACATGTATAATTTTTGGAAGGATGATTCAAAGTTAGAATTATTACCTCTTAAGGAATAAGGACAAGAATAAATCATCTTGCCCATAAAATAATTTATCAAGGAGACAAATATGATAGGGTTTTGATATGCATTAATAGTAAATAAATAATAAGTATATATTGTGTAAATAATAATAAAGGTTGAAAAAAATTTAGAATTGTATGCTAATTTTATGCCTATTGAGTCGATAGATGGTTTACCACCAAATGGATATATTTAGCATCATATTAATTAAATTATAATATCATGTCTACCTAATCTATAAATTCACAAAATGGTCCAAACAAAACATGTAAATTTGAATAGGCAAGTGGCTAAATCAATGAGAAAGGATGCAATCATGGAGAGCATTAGTCCATGTGCAATCAATGCATTAATAACTCCATATAAGGATGAAACATGGAGGATATGTATATATAATATATCAATCAACAATATCAACACAAAACAAAAAATTTCTATACTTCCCAAAGATGACATGATGGATGTATTTGTAAGAGCTACATATATTAGTAAGATTGATCTACAAAGCATCTAATTTAAATTCAAGAAGGAGAATGAATGGAAAACAATATTCAACACTAGGTATGGCTTATATAAGTGGTTGGTGATGCCATTAAAGTTATCTACTACACTAAGCACATTTCTAAGGATGATGATCACTGGGATATAAGGTTATATGGGTAAGTTTTTATTAGAGTATTTTGATTATATTTTGATATTCAGTAAGAGTAAAAATGACCATTTAAGAAATTTGATAATGGTATTGGAAATATTGAGAAAGGAAAATATTTATGTAAAATTTAAGAATTGAAATTTTATGCAAAAGAGTTTGGTATTTTTGGGATTCATAATTTCAATATATGGTGTAAGATTGAATGAAGAAAAGATAAAATCAATTGTTAAGTGTCCTAATCTAATAAGTATAACAAAGGTAAGAATTTTATGTGGTTTAGAAAACTTTTACAAAAAAAATTGTTAAAATTTTCATTAATATTATTGCACCAATAATAGATTTCATAAGGGAAAAATAATTTTTGCATACAAATGAAGAGACATAAATTTTATAATTACAAGAAATAATGTGATAGAGTCCCCTATTTTACCATTACCAGATTTTATTAAGGTCTCTGAGGTAGAATTTAATGATTCAAATGTGGGTGTTAGTGAAAGTTAAGTTAGTAAGAAAGGTTAATAGCATATTAAATGATAATTTTAATAAGGAAATGAATAAATATTCTACATATGATTTATAATTTTACATCATTATATAAACACAAAGACATTGGAGGCATTATTAGTGCCTATGTATTTTTTTAAATTTAAAAACCATGGGGCCTTAAGGTATTTTAACACTAAAAATAAATTAAATAACATACATGCCATGTGGATATAACACTTGTATGTATATATATATATATATATATATATATATATATATATATATATATATATATATATATATATATATATATATATATATATAAAGCATTATTCATGAAATCATAATTTAAGTAGTTGTGCTTTGAGTAAGTGTATGGCCCTATTAACTACTATAGTGAGTGAAGTAGTTGAATTTGAAATTATCAAAAACTTGTATGATTTTGATTTATATTTTTGATTTATTATTTAACAATGCATGAATCCATTAGTGGGTGAAACATGTTCTATTTATGATTATTATATCATTTAGAATGGTTATCTCTCTAAGGGAAATAATTAAATATCCCAATTGGGTGTATGAGAGAGAATATTATAAGACAATTGTATAGTGGTGGTTTGGTGGATGTTCTAGTAAAAATTAGATAATAGCTTTTGTGAAAGAGAATTATATTTGGCTGAGTATGAAGAGAGATGTAACTAGTATGTGCCAAGATGCAGGATATGTTAAGTAGAAAAAATTCATGCATAAAACACACAATTGTATATACCATTACTTGTGTCAAAATGACCATGGTAAATTTTAAGCCCCACTAAATTAACCAACATTACACTATTTTTTTAAAAATCACATAGATTATTTATAAAATCATTTATATGTATCTGATTAATTATTACTTGAATACTAAATGTATCTAAAGCAACAAATAATATAATATATTAACCCACTGGCTAAAATTTAATCCATCTAGTGTTCAAATAATCAAATAAGATTACAAGATGAATAACTTCTAATCAAATTATAGTAGATGAAAACATAAATAACATATACTAGTATAATATATATTTTAGACATGAACAAATTTATAGCCACTACTTTTTATAATTTTATAATACTATACGATTTACACAACCACTGTTGTGTTTAATTATCCATCAAGGAATAAAGTAAAATATAGTAAAAATTCATATATATATATATATATATATATAATATAATATAATATAATATAATATAATGAGTATAACAGTACAAAAGGAGCTTATAAACAACTCATTAATCCCTAAATGTAGCCTAGATAAAATATTAAAGGTTAAATCAACTGATTGAAGAAGAAAATTATCTGAATGTTTTACCTCCAAGCACAAACCAATGATCTCTTGCACATCTCCCCATGAGGAGTGGCCCTACCCTTTATGAAGGAGTAGATAGGAACATTATGGATATCAAGAAATCAACTAGAACTCATGTGTGTACTATCACTATTACATGCAAAAATCAAATATACCATGGAATCAAATCCTTTATCTAAATGCTATCAAAATAATATGTAAACTAAAAGTATAATAAAATGACAATATCTCATCTATAACATTACTTTGGTCAAAGTTTTCATTATAGAATTTAGATTTAAGCATCTAAGTCATTTTCACACACATAGAACTTTCTACTACTAAATCATGACTTTTATATGATATTAGGGGATAGGTATATGAGTTACCCATTGACATACTCATATAACTATCTCCTTATATCAAAATACAATCTACATATAATGTTCCTATCTGCTCCTCCATAAAGGGTAGGGCCACTCCTCATGGGGAGATTTGCAAGAGATCATTGGTTTGTGGTTGGAGGTAAAACACTCAGATGATTTTCTTCTTCTATCAGTTGATTCAACCTTTAATATTTTATCTAGGCTACATCTAGGGATTAATGAGTTGTTTATAAGCTCCTTTTGTACTGTTATACTCATTGTATATATATATATATATATATATATATATATATATATATATATATATATAATACAATGAGTATAACAGTACAAAAGGAGCTTATAAACAACTCATTAATCCCTAGATGTAGCCTAAATAAAATCTTAAAGGTTAAATCAATTGATAGAAGAAAATCTATTGCACATCTCCCCATGAGCAGTGGCCCTACTCTTTATGGAGGAGTAGATAGGAACATTATGGATATCAAGAAATCAACTAGAACTCATGTGTGTACCATCACTATTACATGCGACAATCAAATATACCATGGAATCCAATACTTTATCTAAATGATATCAAAAAAATATGTAAACTAAAAGTATAATAAAATGACATTATCTCATCTATAACATTACTTTGGTCAAATTTTTCATTATAGAATTTAGATTTAAGCATCCGAGTCATTTTTCTCACATAGAACTTTCTACTATTGAATCATGACTTTTATATGATATTAGGGGATAGGTATATGAGTTGCCCATTGACATACTCATATAACTATCTCCTTATATAAAAATACAATCTACATATAAAGATTCAAGTAAAATAATACAAATTCAACTTGCACTAAATCCCATACAACATTAAATGTTGTGAGAAAACATTAGTTTATAAATCTAATTGTTTATAATCATTTAAACACCAAGGTGGTAACATATATTTATCAAACAACTACATTCAAAACTAGATATGTTCAGTAGACTAGAATAAGAATCAAGTCATTATATGTCTTCTCCTAACATATCCTTCTATCATAGTTCACATATATGCATGTGTCTATAACTTATTATAAAATTAGTCAACATGATACATGTACATTTCATACTATCTCATATCAGAGTCTATTTTAACATGTTATAATGTAATGGATGCCATATTAGAATATAGTCTATTATGCTTATGATTTACTCCATAAACTACCCTTATTCCACATATAAAAGAGCCATTACAAACATTATAAAAATATGAGAATGAACATATAATATGTTTGGGTATTTTCTTTATATTCATTACCAACTAATAACATAAAATCATCACCTTTCCTTCCATATATCCATTCAATTCATTATAAATGATATTAATTTTAACTACACATAGAATTTCATGTAAAATCCCTAAATATGTAATTATTCAAATACAATAATTATAACTTGAATAGATGTCATATTGTCTATATTTAAAGCTTATAGTTACTCCTCAATTCATGCTAATGAAAACTATGGTTTTCATTATACAACTAGTCATTTTATATCTCAACCTAGAGTATCTTAAAATGAAGACAAATCTAGGCTTAACTTAAATACTTAAACCTCTATAAATGATATAATTAATAGAATCCTATGAGTCTAATAATGAAAATCCATTTTTAAAATATCTACAATATCATATAACCACACACACACACACACACACACACACATTATTTAGCATACCTTTGGATCAACATAGACATATTACTAGGCATAGTTATTTATTTGAACGTCTTAGTATAAATTTATATATATCCTACATGTTTATAGAAATTTCCATTTAAAAGATATAATTAATAGAATCCTATGAGTCTAATAATGAAAATCCATTTTTAAAATATCTACAATATCATATAACCACTAAACATTAATAACTTCACAAGCATATGTGATTCACAAAGGAATATATATAAACTTAGTATTCTTTTAGTACATATTAATTATGTAGTTATAAGTTGATTTCACATGTACAAATTTAAAAATAAGTCCACAACCAAATCAAAATCCTCTTGGTAATCTACATCTATGTTCATTTTCAAGGTTATGCAAAATATTATTTGTATAAATCAAAATAATTACACCATCTAGGGTTATATATATTCCTATATGTAACACTAAACAATACTAGTCAAATCACTAGAACCTAAAATATGTACAAATTCTAACATAGTCATAAGTATGTGTGTGTATATATACATACTTATTTATTCTCTCTTATACATATTTATATGTATATATATACATTTGTTATCCTAACTTAGATTCTATAATAACCATCTAGTAAAATGTATTTATTCTGAAAACCCCCAAAATGCATAAGGGAATAATAGTAGTTTTTGACAAAATAAATAGATATTATTTTAAACCAAAAAAATCCTTAAATCTATACAACCTACATTTGAGTATATAAATATGCATGGATTAATCCATTCAAATCAAATATCATTTTATGAATATCAAAAGAGAAATAGTGGAACTCATGTTTCTCAAAAGAGTAACATTTTGATACTATAAATACATGGATTAGACCTAGTTAAAGTAAAAGGATAGATTTTACAACCCATTAACATGGTTATAAAATAAAAATATATCAAGACTTTATCTATTATGGCTTAGCCTTTAGATTTATAGGCCTGAGGATGGAACCAAGTTCCATCCTCAGGTCTGTGGCCCTACAAATCTTAGAGTTGAGGATAAGGTTTTTATCAAGGTGATTCATTACACACAATAAATGAATTTACAAATCCTATATTAGAAACCCATATCAATTCTTTTTAAAATTTTCAAACTATTAAAGGAAACCCAACTTGGCTCCTTGAATTTGTCATTTTAATGCCTAGAATGACTACCCTTTTCCCTTGTAGCCATGATTTTTCTCCTTTTCCCTCTTCTATCATGGTGAATATGATTAATTTTTCCTCCTTAACTTCATTATTATTACCTTATATTATTACATAAATATCTTGCATGGACTCCTTAATCTCCTATTTTTTTAAAAGCCCATCATGCAACTCTCCTAATCAATGCACTTCTTTATTTTCATCTATTGAACTCATAGTTAGAACTCAATAAATGGTTATGGTGGCATATAACTCTCCATCATTCAATTATCAAGGTCAAACTTCACAATCATAATGATAACCCAAATTAAAACCCTAATTTTATTCTAATTTTACCTTTTTATCATTTGAAAATATAACATAATGATATTAAACTAGAAACATCTAATCATAAACCAATTTACTCCATTAAACCTCATGATATATGTATGCATAGGTAATCAAAATCCCTTAATATTTAATGCTTAGAAGCATATGAATATGATAAATAATCATAATATTTAATCAAAAAAGCTAAACAATGTAATTTTATTTCCTTACAACTACCTAAGATGCCATTGATTATAATAATCAAATAAATATCAATATTTGAAGTTTATTTAAACCTATTTACTTCAAGTGATTTTACCTCTGTTGAACCTTATACATTTTCACCCACTTGATCAATGATATTCAATCAATATATTTAAATAATCTAAAAAATACAAGTAATACTCAAACTATTAATACCCATAAATATAGTTAGATTATAAAGGCATAGTTGAATGAGATAGAATATGCAACCTAATATAATCTAAGTTATATCACAAAAGTATAATGTAACCAGTCAAATGAGATACATAATTAAATCAACTAGATCAATACACTCAAGCTTATACCATATATAATGCAATGAAAAACCACATAACAGAGAAGAGGTTTAGCTTAAATATGCAAGTCATGACTCATAGTGAAATCAAAGCAGTAATACTTAGTTGTAATAAAATAACTAATGCAAGTAATATTTATTTCACTAAATAACTAAATGTGGTGTTTGTATAGGTTCATCAGAGATCTCTCAACCCCTGATTTTTATATCTACACCCCCTTCTGATGATACTCTCCATTTTAAATGCCTATGAGGATGGGATAGTCCTTCATCCACCTCATTAATTGAACTGATAGTTAGTCCAAAATCAAAATAATTATCAACACATAACCATAATAATTTATTGAATGTAATTAATCTTAAAAATCATGATCATAAAACATATGATATAATTATTTATCTGTATGTTGATCATGAAATAATAAATATATCCACCATTCAAATGCATATACTTAGAAATAAATATTGGCACTACTAGTCATTAGTTAATTTAATGCTTAAGTAGTTTATAGAGAAAACCAAATGTGATATTCTTCCTCCATAAAATAGGTCATTATCTTGATGACACTTATTTAAACATTAGTTTAGAAAATAAAAACAAAGATCAACAAAATATAATTAATGTTCAATAGAAGTATTATTTGAATAAATGAGGAAATGGCCTCAATAATTCCACATAGTCTTCTCATGTAGCACTATCTTTATAATATTGGTCCCACTAGACCTTGTACTATGATAATTCTCTATTGCATAATCTAATCTTGTGAGTATAAATTATTCTAATTGGTACTATTATGACCACCCCTAGATCATGAACCTATAATGCATTCCAATCCAAAATATGTGTAGGATCAACAAAATAATTCTTAAGCTATGAAACATGAAAAACATTATGCTTTTGAGCTAAACATGGTGTAAATTCAATCCTATATGCTACAATATTAATTAATTATATAACCTCAAATGGTACCACATATCTAGATGATAACTTTGTTGATTTTTCAAACTTTATTGTACTCTTTTGGGGTTTTACTTATAGAAAATTTGTGTCTCCAACTGAGAACTACCTTATTATTATTTTCACATCAACATAAAATTTCTGCATGTCATTAGCTTCAATAAATATCTATCTTATTAATTTTACTTGATCTTCCATTTATATAAGTATATCAGGTCCAAAGACCACTCTAGTTTCTAATTTATCCCAGTTGATTGGTGTTCTACACCTCCTACAATATAATACTTTAAAAGGAGCCATTTTAGTAGTTGATTGGTATGAGTTTTTATAAGCAAACTCAACCATTGGTATGTATTATTCCCACTTGTATTTTTGTTCCATGTAATATATCCTCAAGATATCTTTCAATATTTGATTTTTTATCTCTATTTATCAATCTATTTCTAGATAGTAAGTTATACTAAAATTTAGTTGAGTTATTAAAGATGAATTTAAAGTATGCCAAAATATGGAAGTCATCTTAGGTTTAGTTGAGTTCCTAAAGTTAAATTTAAAGTCTACCAAAGATAATATTTTATAAAAATCTATGCAACTTATAAATTTATTTCATAAACCTCTTGGGAACCATTGGTGCATCATCTATTAAATTTCTAGGAATGAAGTGAGCTACCTTGGTAAGTTTATCCACAACTACCAATCATGTCATGATAGTTCCTAGACATAGGCAAACCTTGGATAAAATTCATGCTAATAATTGTCCTTTCCATTTAGGTATGAAATATAGGTACAAAAATCCATTAGGATACACATTTTCATCCTTGATTTGCTGACACTCCAAGCATCTAAATACAAAATCAATTGCATCCTTTTTAATCCCTTTCTAGAAATATAATGGTTTTAACTCAGCAAGAAGCTTAGTCACTCCAAGATGCCCTGAATAAGGAATATTATGAAATTTCTTAGGCAAAATATTCCATATATTTTCTTTATTGGGCACATATATCTACCATTGTACCTCAGAATCCCATCACTCTCAAATTGAAAACCTTAGTTCTGCAAACTTGAAAGTTTTTAGCCAAAACTTTCTTAACCTATTTAAATAATTCATATCAAAGTGAGGATTTCTCTACTTGAGCTCAGAAGATAATCATTAATGTAGATAATTTTCTAATGTATCTTCTATGGCTAAGGGCATTTACAACTTTGTTCTCTTTTCCCTTAATGTAGTTTATATCAAAATCATAATCTAACAAAAATTCTAACCACTACCTATGATGATTATTGAGGTTATGTTGGGTGGATATATACTTAAGACATAAGTTATTAATCTTAAGTTTAAAAGGTTTACCTAAAAAATAATGCCTCCAAATTTACAATGCATGAACTAAGGTAGCAAGTTTGAGGTCACAAAGAGCATAATTTATCTCAAAAGGATTTATTTTCCTTGATTCATACACTATAACTAAACCATCCTTCAAGATAACTCTCCCTAAACCATCTCCTAAAACATCTGTTATAATTAAAAAATGGCCATTTTGATCTAGAATTTGTAACATTGGTGTAGAAGTAACCCTCTATTTTAGAACTTGAAAGGCTACTTTACACTTATTTACCACTCAAAATGTTGATATTTCCATTGAAGAGAGGTAATTAAATTATTTGTCTTAGATAAATTTGGTATAAAATTCCTATAATACCCTATTAAACCCATGAAATTATGCACCTTATACAAATTCTTCTTTGAAACAAAAGACACTTGGATAACTATCCATAAAAATTATGCTTTCATAATCATTACAAAACTAAATGCAATTAATCAATATGATCTTATTCATTTTTAGAATAGATGAGAATTTCATCCAAGAATATTAACATAAACTAATCAAGATAATCTCTAAACACACTATTCATGAGATTCATTAATGATATAGGTGCATTAATTAATCCAAAAGGAAGCACTGTGAACTTGTAATGTCCATAACCAGTCTTAGAAGTTATTTTTGGAATATCTTCCTCTCAAATTCTCAAATAATGATACTTTACATGAAGATCAATCTTAAAAAATAATATCACACCATTTATTTAATTTGAAAGATCATTAATGTGAGGTAAAGGCTATTTTTTCTTGATCATTACTTTATTAAGCATGTATTAGTCAATGCATAAACCAAGGATTTCATATTTATTCTTTAAAAAGATTATAAGTGTACCCTATGGAGAAATACTTAGCTGAATTAATCCTTTGGATAATATCTCTTGAAGTTGTGCCTTCAAGTTGATTAACTCATTTATTACCATTGTAAAGAGTGGTTTTAACTATGGTTCTTATCCAAGAATGATATCAATGGTGAAATCAAATTCTGTTTTAGGAGGTAATCTCAGAAACTCTTCTGAAAAGACATCCTAAAATTCTTGAGAAAAGGATAGTCTTCCAAAGTGGGTTTTTTAGTATTACCAATTTCATCCATTTTAAATATAAATTCTTTAAATCCATTATGTTGAGCCTTTTTTAACTGAATGACTAAAACTTTCCTTGGATTTGAATCCCTCTGACTTCCTTGAATCTAGGTTTGGTTTCCCAAATAATCCAAGCACTCAACCTTTATAAGAAAATAGTCAACTTTGGCTTTGTGCTTAAAGAGCCAATTTAGTTCTAGAATCATATCATATGATCCTAGTAGTTTTGCATAAATATCAACAACCATGGATAATTTTTGAAATTTGATTTCATCTTCTACAACACATCTATCAACTTTGACCTTGTACTCATTCCCATATTATATTGACCATGCATTTTCCATAAAACTAGCTTTCATAGATAATCTACTTAGCATTCTAGGAGAGTTAAAGCATTAAATATCTCATGTATTAATTAAAAAATTAATTATATGTCTAAATGGAGTACCTAATAATTTTATGGATGAGGCTTGGAATTATACTTATCAATTATCCACTACTACATGAATATGTTGTTGAAAGGTTCCTTATTTTGAAAAAGAGGTTGTATTCTTGTTCTTTCCATCTGTCTTCCACCGAGGACAATCCTTGGCATAATGGTCTCCTCCATAAGTAAAAAAACCATTAGATGGTCCTTTCTCTCTCGACCTAATTTTCACTCTTGAACTCTTCTCTAAAAGTTTTCCTAGAAGCATTACCAAATCTTGCATTTTGATTGTTGAACCTAGTTCTTAAAATTACCATTTAATTTCTAGTTCTTCTTCTTGAAGGGTGTCTTGGAAATACCACAAAATTTATTAAATGTTTATATTGATTTGGGTTTCATGCACACCATAGAGACCTTTATGATTTAGTCTCTAATATTTTAATGTCAATGAAATATTTCACTCTAAGTTAGGATTTTTAAGGTATTCAATTTTATAACAACCTATTGGTAGAATAGCAGTGAGTGATATAAATTGTTTACCATGGATGTATTGATTATGCATGAATCTAAATCTACTTTAAATATCTGGAATGATGATGATTTTAACTAAGATAAGTATTAATTCTAAAAGAAACTCAAAAAGAGGGAAATAAAGGGTAGAAAAGAGGCATATAGACTGCATAAGATGAAAACCATTCAAGACCAACACTTGAACTAAGGTAAGATAAGAAATCAGAAGACTAATATTTATTATAAGTTATTGTATCACACCAATAATAAAACATGGTAAGAATTCAAAGAGAACCAAAACAAAATAAACTTAAACACGAATAACCAAAAGTTATCATTTTTATCAGATTACTATTACACATCTATAATGGGGGATTATAATCAACATACAAAATGCATTCAAATTAGCTATAATTTAAAGTGAATAACTATATTAAAAAATATAACTCATGAATAATAAAATAATGAATATATCATAATGATATCACTTCTTACAAAATCAACAAAATTGGAGAATCATCAAGATTAAATTAGTAAAACTTCTCAAAATTTACTATTAATATTAATAGCTAAAAATTCTCTTTTTTAAAAAGGAGAATACATTTATATATAGTCTTGGGATAGGGAAGGCCTCATATCTCAAGTGTAGTTGAATAATATACATTCAAAAATAACATTGTATTTTAAACTCATGCAAATTATGCATGTACAACATTGATTGCTCCAATTAGAATTTCTCAACTAAAAATACAATATATACATGCTAAGTAAATTTAGAATGAGAGTTTTAACTTAATTAAAACATGAAAATGCATATTTATTTTTAGATTATTTGTGATGTGGAACCACTAACTAAAGAAGGTGTTGGACATGGTGGATCTAAATTTATAGCTAAATTAGCCATTAAAACTATAGATAAACCTAAAGTAGAAATTGGAAGTGGTATGTAAGCAGGCCCAATTTAAGTGTACACTAGCATGTACCTGAGAATTTGAGTTGTTTGAGGTAAATTGGTCATGATGTGTGGTGTTCTATTTTCTATTTTAGATACTTACCTTTGAATATAAAAATCATGACTCTCCTAGAAGTCTATGTCAATGGTTTCAAAATCAAACAATGGCCTTTTGAACAACTATGGAAGTTTTTTCATCATCTTCTTATGGGTGCCTAGTGTGGCTCTAACCTTAGCATTCAAGGCCTCAGTTCCTATGATCTTGACCATTGAAAAATTAACTATATTCATTATTTCATCATTAGTTTTATAGATAATTCCTTCTATTGTATCTCTAAAGTTGTCCACTACTGCCCATAGAATATTTTCAAAAATTGGCATAGAGACCAATTACCCCTATTGTGTATTTACTTGAGTAACTCTTAGGTTTGTCAAGATATCAACTACCTCTCTTTCCTGATTTGGAAACTTATGAACAAGGGCTTACATCTCCTAATGCCACTTAAGCAAACTATCTCTTTTTATAGCTACAAAATTGTGGGCCCATGAAACTTCAGTTATAGTTATTAGATTCAAATGAGTATAAGCTTTATTCCTAGTTTTTTGACTAAGGAAATGAATCTTACCATAAATATATTTTAATTTATTAAACAATTGAATAACATCTCCCCATTTGGGTTGAGAAATGCCTTTTTTGGACCATATTAACTCAATGGTGTCAAAAATCTTGCTCATAACCCCCTATAAACTACCTACTATCTCTTTTGGGGCCTAGATAGTGCTAACCTATAGGTACTATTGTAATGCATGATCAAAACTTATAAACATTTCCTTTATTACTCTTCTGGTGGCATTTTAAAAAATTATAAAGATCTTCCCTAATTTTATTAGTATCTAAAAGATTTAGCTTTATTCTTAGTTAGAGAGAAGATATATTTTCTATGCTCCAATTCTATCTATTAAATCTCAATACCTATAGTCTTCCTCTTGACTTTCATCAAGTAATATTATGTTTGTTAAAATGAAATATAATAGTATGTTACTTAGTTATCACCAAGTCTTGCCTACATGCTTCTTCCTCCTACTGTAGTTGTTTGATCCATGAAGGAATATTTAGAGAAATTCATTTCTCTATTTATTTTGTAGGATCTAATGATTATATCAATTGATCTTAAGTGATTAGAAGGGATGACCCAAGAGGTAACATATTTTTGGGGGAATATGTCCCTATTGTATGAAATGGAGGTATTATTTTCCTCCATCTAGTAAGTTATCTTTAGATTGGTGTGTGAATTATGTATTTATCCTTCCCTACTATCTTGCTAACTAAGACTACTGGTTAGTATTTATGAATGGCCTAGATAATATGAATCTCAATTTGGGTGGTCATTCTAGGAGTGTCCAGTGTAGAAAAAATGGAGGCAAACACCTAGTTTTCAAAATTTACACCTATGTTAGGCCCAGAAGACCGAGGACTGATTCCACTAAAAAATGAATATGTCACCAAGGTGTTTAATATATTTTTCACATAGTTAGTAAAGATATAAGCAACTGTAACATTCTTTGTAGAGGTGGACATGGAATCTATATCAATAAACTAGGCTATGGTAGGCAAAATAGATAATGTAGCAGCCTGAGGCTGGGTAATCTAACTTAAAGAATCCAAAGAATGTAAAGAATGTGTTACACCAATATTTAATGCTGAAATTAAAGAAGTAGATAGAGAATGAGAATGTGTGGGACTTAAAAACAAATGAAGACTAGGTAGAGTACTAGTTATTATAATGCTTGTAGGTAGAGATCTTGGAGGTGTACTTGGGTATAGCCCCTGAGTTGTAGTTTGTAGTCCTAATTCTAAATATCCTTTTGCATCTCCCTCTTTATATGATAATAATTTAGTATCAAATAAATTACCACCTCCTTTTTTGACTTATTCAAATTTAGCTATCAATTATATTTTCCCTAAGTGTTTTCCTCAGATAGCCATTCATCTTTTAGATCTAATTATATGATCTCACCAATTGAGCATGACTCTTTAGTATCAGTCCCTAATAGGAATTCATCTTTAGATTTCCATATTTTATCTTATTCATCACTATAATAAACTATGATAGGGTATGATCTTCTTGTACCCCTCCTTTTATCACCTCCATGTTTAGGGACTTATTTAGTTTCTTATTTCATTTCCACCTTTTAGGTAAAAATATGTGGGGTCTTGGGATTATTTGGATAGGTGAGTAGATAATGAAGGAATGGTTATTATATGTGATAATGGGGTGACAAGAGTAGTTATTATTAGAATAATGATGGGTCGTAAAGTGTTTTGACCAATAGTTTGGGCTACTGGTGTTGGCTATGTCAAAGAAAAAGAAGTAATATGCACCAAATAAAAATGAGGGAAGAGTTATCTATTATGACATAGTCAATGGGGGGAAGGGAAACATGGAAAATATATTAGTTGCTCCACTAGGACTTTTAAGCCTTTCTTGTTTGATTCTACACTATGGAGAGGTAGCAATAACTATATGTACAGGGGAAGTTGGAGGACTCTCAGTTCTTTATTTAGTATGAGTTACCCTAGATGGGATATCTCCTTATTATGTTTCTTATTTTACCTAAAGAGGGGGACCATGAGTGCATTTGTAAACCCATTGCTAATTCTCAATCCTTTTGGCATCCTCTATAGTGATATTAAGGTCATATTAGATCTTCTAAACAACAATCATTGACATATTAACTTTGTATATCTTAATAGCTAGTTTAGATTCATCTACAACTTCTATGAATATGCTATCATAGTCATAGGCCTGATGGGCATAGTAAATTCTTATTTTTCTTTCACATTTCTTGAGGTGTATACTGACATTCCCTTTTGGGTCCCAATGTCTAAAAATCACCTACTTGATCCTGTAATGTTTCCTAAATTTCCTCATAATTTGTAGGTGCTCCCACCTTGTGTATTGGATTCTACCAATAATGAGAGGGGTTAGATGGAGGGATACTTTGCCTTATTCAACTTAGTATTAATAATATCATCCAATTGATTATAAATTCCCTACTTATCAATTTTATTAAGCACAATCCTTGGTTGGTATAAAGAGTGTGCCTTTGTGACTTTAATTTTTATTATTGTATGTTAATCACCTATCTTCTAAATGGTATTATTCATTGTGTCTAATAATCTAGACATATTACTCCCATATATTGCTTGATACACTATGGGTTAAAAGTTCTTAGCTACCCTTTTCATATTCCTCCTAAATATATGCACATTAAGAATATTGAAATATCACATACCCTATTCTTGGGGTACTTAGTGGATGGTTTTTAGGGATGATCATGGGATGAATTCATAGTTATAGTTACCACATCCACCACATGGTACATCATAAATAAATTTATGTAAAGGAAGCTCCTATGATTGGTGAGTTTTCAAAATCAAGTTGGATTTTGATCTCTCCCAGGGCTATAATTTTTCTAAAATTCAAAATTATATCCATCAAAGGGACACAAACCTCATTGACATAAGTGATATTGAAAACACCATATATCCTATTCAAGAGGGCCATGGTAATTATAAACCCTAGCCTAAAGGCCACTATGGGAATGATATAATTAAGGCCTTAGAATATGAAGTTTTTTGGGTTACCAATCCATTCTGTAACTTTCTAATGGCATTATGGTTCTGAATCCATGATTTCACCATGTCTTACCTATATTATATGTTTAGAATGGGAATCCTATAATACCTCTCAAAGGAATTCCCACTGATATATGTTATTGATGTGTTTCTCAATATAAAATACAATTTTTTTCTATCAACCTTACCATTGAGTAATAAATCAAACAATAAGTCAATGTAGGTCATTACCTCTAGTTTAATTGTTGCATTGTGAAGGCATGATACCTTGATGGCTAATAGATCATCTTTTTATCTGTGTGTGAAGAGAGAGAACTGCTCCTCATCCTTATATGGATCAATTTCTTTTATAATGTCCTATATCTTTGAATAATACTTGAACTCATGGTTTAAACCCATTGAATCAAATGTTGTATCTATAAATTCTTTTGAGCCTATAATTAAGTAAGCATATGGAATTAGGATGCAAGATGAGGATGACATTGACATTGTTTGTAAATTATTTTCTTTGTGAAAAATATTTTAAATCACTGGTTGATATAGAATTCTAGATTTTTGATTTGCATTTGGGCTCAGAATTCATAACACTCTAGATAGCTTGGAGGCAATGTAATTAGACTAAAAATGGTAATTCAAATTATGTATTTGGTTACATTGGATGTGATAATTGAATGTATTAACTATTAGTTCATGTAAATTAAGTGTATGAATGACCTTCACTTTTTATTCTTTTCATTTGAAATTCATAAAACTAATTTTTAATATCTCTTTAATGCCATGTGGCTTATTTTTCATGTTCTTAGATGCTTATTCATCCTAATCTAACAAAATTCTCTTTTCCACTCTTTCAAACCAAGAAATGGTGTCTATGATGTTGTGCTATGTGGCTTTGGAGGACACTTGCATATGTGTCAATATTCCACTAGTAGTTGAGGTGTGATATACTTTGATTTGATTTTGGGGTCATGGGTTAGTGAGATGGTAACAAGTGGTAAGATCCCATTACTCCATTAAAAATTTAAGCTTCATACACTGTGCATGGATTGAGATCTATTAGGATGAGTGGGATGATGACTCATGGATGGTTCTCATTGATCTACTTTCCACACATCATCCATATAAATCTTTTTACTAACATCATATTTAAGAATCTAGGTGAGAGGGATTATGACATGTGGATGGTTCTCATTATTTATCTTACTTGGGATCATTTATAAAACTCATTTTACTGATGTCATCTATGGGAAGTTAGGTGAATGAGATGATGAGACATAGATAGTTCTCATTGCTCCACTTACCCAAGATCAATTGTAAAAATAATTTTTTTGATCACCTTTAAGAAGCTAGGTGAGTTGAATGATGACATGTGGATGGTTCTCAATGTTCTACTTGCCTGGGATCATCCATACAAATCCTTTTATTGATACCACCTTTGGGAAACCAAGTGAGCTATCATTTTCAACTTAGTCTTTAGATGAGTGGTATGACATGGCATGGAAGGGATGAACTCTAATATGGTTTGAGGAACACCTAAATGTGAGATATTTTATTTAAGACATAATAAGAGAAAACACATCAATTTAGTTATTCATAAGTCATAAATATAAACATGTACATAATAACTTAAAGAGAATTAAAGGTGAAGAGTAAATCACATAGTATGGCTTAAGCACAACTTTGATGCCTTTAAGCTTTTAAAACACCCTAAAAATAATGAGATGAAGCTTATGGACTATGTCAAGAAAATAACCATGAAATCAGATAGTCAAATGATTATCCCAAGCATTACATAAATTTATCAAATTTATGATTTTTAAAATTAAATATCATAAACCTATACTTAAAAATATCTCAAAGGGTGTTTGATTAATATTGGGCCCTGTTAGAAAAATAAAATGGGGTGTGTGTTATGGTTCAATAGTTTCTCTAAAATATTTTGGTGATTTTAGTTTTTATTACTATTTTTACTACCTTCTCAAAGACCTAATCTATGGTGAATGGTCCATGCACAAACAATTGACAAATGATTTGGGGTTTCAATCCCATGATGAACTTCCTGATATATAAATTCTCATCCTTATGGTATTGTGGAACATACTTCAAGAGTTTTATAAACTACTCCCATTATTCATTCACTAATAAATCCCCTTTCCTAAGGTTCTATAAATCTATCAATTTCTAATTAAAATAGAGTTGAGATAGCCATTATGCTCTGAAAAAAAGTCATAAACTTCTCCCATGTGGTGGTAGTATAATCAATATTCATATCAATATATTGTTATATTGTTATCCCACCAAATTATTACTTCATTAGCCAGTTGGTAAGCTCTCCACATAGCCTTAGTTGCTTTAGAGTAATTCTAAATCTCAAAATAATTTTATATTTCTATTAGCCAAGATTCAGCTCCATCACCCAAAACCATATCATCAAACTTATATGGATGAACTTTATTCATGTCAAGCACAAGCTCTGCAACTACTTGAACTTTAGCCACTTGATAACCTTCCTCTTGTCTCTATTCTTGAGACACTTCCTATTCTTTATAAAGTTTCTACGAAACTTATTATTTTTATTCCTATTTAGGTCCATGAAATTCTCACTTTAGAGATACTTTTATATCTCTAGTCTCATTCATAATAGCAAGAATTAGGTCAAGTTTTGTAGCTTGATCTATTACTAGCTAATTAGGCTCAATTAGAGGGTTTGAATTAAAAGGTCTCTCAATAAATAATTTACCTCATGTCATTATACTCATTGAAATTAGGACAATATAATTATGCTAGTGAACTCTTTAGATCTAAGAGATCAACCTTAAACCCTGATACCACAATGTTAATCCCCACTAGTTTAACCAATAACTACACTAATTTTTATTTTTAAATCACATAAATTATTTATATAATCATTTATAGCTATCTGATTAATTATTACTTGACTACTTAATGTATATAAAGCAACAAATGCTATAATATTTTAACCCACTAGCTAAAATCCAATTCATCTAGTGTTCAAATATTCAAATCAAATTACAACCTAAATAAATTCTAATCTGTGTAGTGGATGAAATCATAAATGACATATATTGACATATTCTATATTTCATCCATGAACAAGATTATAACCACTAATGTTTATAATTTTAGAATACTTATAATTTACGTAGCCACTATTGAGTTTATTTATCCATCAAGTAATAAAGTAAAATATAGTATAAAGTCATATATACAATATAATGAGTGAAATAGTGTAAAAGGAAATTATAAAAACTCATTTATCTCTGAATGTAGCTTGAGTAAAATACCAAAGATTGAATCATTTGATAGAAGGAGAGCATAATCTAAGTGCTTTACCTCCACCATAGACCAATGGTCTCCCACACACCTTCCCACTAGGAGTGTCCCTACCCTTCATAGAGAAGCAAATAGGAATAGTGTGAATATCAAGAAATCAACTAGAAGGTTTCTCAACAACTAATTTACCTCATGTCATTATACTCACTGAAATTAGGACAATATAATTATTCTAGTGAACTCATTAGATCTAAGAGATAAACCTTAAAACCTGATACCAAAATGTTAATCCCCACTAGTTTAACCAATAATTACACTAATTTTTATTTTTTTAAATCACATAAATTATTTATACAATCATTTATAGCTATCTGGTTAATTATTACTTGACTACTTAATGTATCTAAAGCAACAAATGTTATAATATTCTAATCCACTAGATAAAATCCAATTCATCTAGTGTTCAAATATTCAAATCAAATTACAACCTAAATAAATTCTAATCTAAGTGTAGTGGATGAAATCATAAATGACATATATTGACATATTCTATATTTCATCCATGAATAAGATTATAACCACTGATGTTTATAATTTTAGAATACTTATAATTTACGTAGCCACTATTGAGTTTATTTATCCATCAAGTAATAAAGTAAAATATAGTATAAAGTCATATATACAATATAATGAGTACAATAGTGTAAAAGGAAATTATAAAAACTCATTTATCCCTGAATGTAGCTTGAGCAACATACCAAAGATTGAATCATCTGATAGAGAGAGAACATCATCTAAGTGCTTTACCTCCACCATAGACCAATGGTCTCCTACACACCTTCCCACTAGGAGTGTCCCTACCCTTCATGGAGAAGCAAATAGGAATAGTGTGAATATCAAGAAATCAACTAGAACCCATATGTGTACTATCACTATTACATGCAGTAATCAAATAGACTATAGAATATAATCCTCTATCTAAATGATATCATAAAACACATCTAAATTATGAGTATAATGAAATGACAATGTCTCAATTATAACATTACTTTGACCAAATTTTTCATTATAAAATTCAAATTTAATAATTCAAGTCATTTTCACTCACACAAAACTCTTTGCTATTGAATCAAGATTTTTATATGATATCATAAGATAGTTATATGAGTTACCCACTGGTATACTCATATAAATATCTCCTAATATCTAAATATAATCTACATATAAATATTCAATAATAATAATATAGCTTTAACATGCACTAAATCTTATACAACATTAAATGTTGTGAGAAAACATCAATTTATAAATCTAACTATTTCCAATTATTTAAACACCAAGGTGGTAACATAGATTTATTAAACAACTACATTCAAAATAGATATGTTCATTAGACTAGAATAATAATCAAGTCATTCTATGTCTTCTCCTAACATATACTTCTATCATAATTCACATGTATACATAATTGATAAAAAAAAATTAGTCAACATGAAACCCATACATTTCATACTATCTCATACTATAGTACATTTTAACATGTTCTAATGTAAAATAATGTCATATTAGAATACAATCTATTCTTCTTATGATTTCTCCATAAACTTCCCTTATTCCACATATAAAAGAGCCACCACAAACATTATAAAAATCTGAGAATGAACATATAATATGTTTAGGTATTTTCCTTATATTCATTACCAACCAACAACTTAAAAGAAACACCTTTTCTTCCATACATGCACTCAATTAATTATAAATGATATTCATTTTTATTACACGTAGAATTTTGTGCAAACTCTCCCACTATGTATTTATACAAATACAATAATTATAACTTGAATAGATTTCATAGTGTCTATATATAAATCCTATAGTTACTCTAAACTTCATGCTAACCAAAACTATGGTCATTGTTATACAACTAGTAATTTTATATTTCAATTTAGAGTACCTTAAAATGAAGACAATTATGGGCTTAACTTAAATAATTAAACATATATAAATGAATATACTCTCTTTTAAGATAAGTATACATACATACATACATATATATATATATATATATATATATATATATATACATTATTTAACGTATCTTTGGATGAACATAACTAGATTACTATGCACAACTATTTATTCAAAAGACTTTGTACAAATTTATATATTCCTATAGGTTTGTATAACATTCCATTTAAAACTTGTAGTTGGTTATAAAAAGAGAATTTTATGAGTCTAAAAATTACAATCTATTTTTAGAATATTCATATTGCCATACCACCACTATATAATACTAACTTCACAAGCATATGTGATTTAAAAAGGAATAAATATAAACTTAGTATTCTTCCTATCTATATTAATTATGTAGTTATTTGTTAATTGCACATGTACAGGTTTCACTATAAGTCCACAACCAAATCAAAATCTTGTTGCTAACCTACAACTATGTTCATATTAAAGGCTATGGAAAATCTCATTCACATAATTCAAAATAATGACACCATCTAGGGTTATATATCATCAAATATGGAATAATAAATAGTACCAATCAAATCTTTAAAACCTACAATCTGTATAAATTCTAATGTAATTATATATATATATATAGACACACGCACACACACACACACACTTATACATACATATATGTATATATACTTTTGATATACTGACTTAGATTATATAATAACCATCTAGTAAAATGTATTTATTCCCAAACCCCCAAACTACACAAGGGAATAATAATAGATTTTCACAATATGAATAGGTATTTTTATTAACCAAACAAATCCATAAAGCCATAAAACCTATAACTAAGTATATAAATATGTAGAGATCAAACCATTCGAATCAAATATCAATTTATGAATATCAAAAGAGAAAGAATGAAACTTGTGTTTCTAAAAGGACCAGTGTTTTGATATTATCAATACATGGTTTAAGCCCATATAAGTTAATAATATCAATTTTAAAACCCATTAACATGGTTCTAAAATAAGAAAAGATCAAGACTTTATCTATTATGGCTTGGCCTTCAGATCTGTAGGCAAGAGGATGAAATCAAGTTCCATCCTCAAGTCTATGGACTTGAAAATCTTAGAGCTGAGGATAAGGGTTTTATCAAGTTGAGTCAGTCCACACATTAAATGAATTTACAAATCCTATATCAAAAAACCCATATCACTTACTTTTAAATTTTACAAATTATTAAAGGAAAACTAACTTGGGTCCTTGAATTTTTCATTTTAATGCCTAAAATGACCACCTTTTTCCCTTGTAGCTAAGATTTTTATCCTTTTTCCTCTTCTATTGTGATGAATATGATTATTTTTTCCCCTTATCTTCATCCATGCATGTCTTGCATGGACTCCCTAATCTCTTGCTATTTTTTGAGTTACCCATCATGTAACTCTCCTAATCAATGCACCACTTATTTCCTTTCTTCTATTGAACTCATTGTTATAACTCCATATATGGGTATAGTGGTGGATAACTCTTCATCATTCCATTATAAATGTTAAACCTCAAAATCATAATGATAACCCAAAACAAAAACCCTAATTTGATTCTCATTTTACCTTTTCCTCATTTGAAAATATAAAATAATGATATTAAACTAGAAACTTCTAATCATAAACTAATTTATTCTATTAAACCTCATGGTATATGTGTGTTTGGGTAAGTAAAATCCATTAATATTTAAATATTTTAAGTGTATGACTATGCTAAATCATCATAATATTGAATCATTAAATTCCCAAATAATGTAATTTTATTTCCTTGTAACTACCTAAGATGTCATTGATTATAACAATCAACTAAATATCAAGATTTGAAGTTTTTTTAAACCCATATGCTTGGGATAATTTTACCTCTATTGAACCTTATGCATTACCCACATGGCCAATGATATTCAATCAAGGTATTTTAGCAATCTAAACAAGACAAGTAACACTCAAACTATTAATACCTATGCAGTTAGATTATAAAGGCATAGTTGAATGGGATAGATCAAGCAACCTAACATAATCTATGTTATATAATAATATAACTAGTCAAATGAGATACATAATCAAATCAATTGGATCAATACACTCAACTTTCTACCAGATATAATGTAGCAAAAAACAACATAACATAGTAGAGATTTAGCATATATATGCAAGTCATGACTCTTAATGAAATCAAATCAATAAGACTTGGTTGTAACTAAAAAACTAATGTGATTAATATTTATTTCACTCAAACAATTGAATGTGGTGTGTGTGTAGTTTTAGTGGAGCTCTCTCTCTCAACCCCTGTTATTGGTATTGCTAACCCCTCTTAGATGATACTCTTCTTTTAAATTACCTATGAGGGTGGAATATTCTTACATCCACCTCATCAAACAAATTGGTAGTTAGTCCAAACTCAAAATAATCATTAGCACTTAACCATAATAAATTATTGAATGCAAGTAATTTGTAAAATCATGATCATAAATCATAATAAAACATACACAATAGCTATTCATCTATATATTGATCATGAAAAAATAAATATATCTACCAATAAAATTGCATATACAAATCTAACTTAGAAATAAATATCAGCATTACTAGTCATTAGTCTCATAATCCATCATTTAATGCTTAAATAGTTTGTGGAGGAAATGGATGTGATAGAAAAATTTGAGTATGTATTTTATATTAGATCTACCAAAAACATAGTGTTTATGATTCAATATGTGTGTGTGTTCTCTAAGATCGATTATTTTATTTCATGTAAGAAAAACAATTATGCCACTAGAATAGTAAAAAAATTTAATGGTGTTATTGGATTGCATATTGTTCTAAAGACTAGTACTTTAAATAAGGATACAATAATTTAAATTCATTTTTGGAGGAATTTATGAAATAATTTTGGATCTAAAATAAAATCTAGTAGTGCATACCACCCTAACACATATGGCAAAAAAAGGTAGTAAATAAAAGTTTGGGAAATGTGTTGAGATACATTGTTGGAGAGAATACCAAGAAATGGGAGTTGGCATTAGCATAGGCTAAGTTTTCATTTAATAGTTTAATGAATAGGCCAACATGAAAATCACCATTCTAAATTATTTATAGAAAAAATTAAGGGTATTTTATATATGGTATAATTACCAATTTTATATCAAATTAGTGATTATGCAAAGGTATTTGCAGAGCACATAAAATAATTGAAATGTGAATCAAGGAAAACATTATAAGTAAGTGATGTCAAATATAAAGTAGAAACAAATTTGAAAAAATATCAAAGGTATTTTAAGGAGGGTTAGTTATTTTATGTTTGAGAAAATACATATATCCCACAGGAACATATAAAAATTAAAGTATGAGAAGATTTGTCCATGAAAGATTGTAAAGAAAATAAATGATAATGCTTATAAGGTAAATATGCCCCATATTTGTAGTATTTCTCCATTGTTTAATGTTTCTTATTTATATGAATTTCACATAGATCATAATGAATGGGAAGAAGAAAAATAATTGGATTGGAGAAATTAGGTAACAAGTAGTATGAAATAAAAAATATTATATATATTGGATAAGAAGATGGTGAATACCAATCCAAGCACTTACAAAAAGTATTTAGTACAATAGGAGGGATTACAAAAAGAATATAAAACTTAGATTTTAGAATATGAATTGAACAATTTGGACAAGGACACATGTTAGAAGTGTAATTAGAACAACTCATAGGAGTTGATTTCTTTTTAAACAGGGGAGAATGATGTTGGAACATACCTTGTAGAGACCATAACTTTTGGTCTAAGAACTTATTTAAACCCATTTTTAAAAAATGAATATATCAAAGAGATATATATTTTTAAGATATGATAAAGACTTAGTGACCATATTAAAAAAAAATTAGGGATAAAATCAACTATCTAGACACCAAAAATTATATTTTAAGTTTATTTTTAGTATTTTAAAAAATTAATATTTTTGTAATCAGGTGTAAAATTGAGTTACAAGTCACCATTATGATTTATTTAGACATGTAGATAATAATGGAAAGTTAATATGCCTATTTGATATTGTATGTAAAAATTTACTAAAAATAATAGCTACAAAAATAGTAAGTTTGGTTCAATTTAGGTAGTTTTTCCTCTTTTATGTAAACAATCTTATGTATTTCTTAGAATAATAATGAATAATTGTATATTTTTGGTTGGTAAAATAGGGTTATGGGGTCCCTCACCCATTTTATTTATATTAGAAAAAATACATAAAATTCTTACAATTCATGAAAAGGCTCTTAAAAATATGTGATCCACAATCAACATTGGTTTCTACTTGCTCAATATTTTTTTATGTAATTTATTACGGCTTTTAATTTTTTTTAATTTTTGATTCATAATTTATTTATCAATACCTAATTATATAAATGTGAATCTCAAACACATTTTATGAATTTTTATTGTAACATGAAAGGAAACATTAGAAAATATTCCTTCAATGGACTTGGCTCACTCACTATGCTCTTTTATTATTTTTGAGCTGGTCTATTTGCTTTTTAACTACTCTCTTACCTAAAGAGACTCCAAGATAAATTTTCAAGAGTGAATAACCCCATTATCTAATTTTGAGTGAACTTATTAATATCTACCTTATTACCATGCTTATTCCTTCTTCTTCTTAGGTATTCATGACATTCATTTCAACTTCCTTGTAATGCTTGTGCCTTCAAATATTATTAAAAATTCACAAGGATTTTCCAATGGTCACATTCCCTCTACAAAATTTTGTGCATTTTGGTGAAAATTTGTACAATCTCAAGTAATTATGTGCACTTCAATGCCACTATACCCTTATATATAATTCTATATTTATACACTCAAAATTTATCATTAAGTGCTTGACGATGTGTATTATTTACATTTGTATTATTAATTAGTATAATCACCTTTTATCTAACTTAAAATATAAATGGAAGCCTTATGTATATTAAAAACACTAAAATAATAACATAGACATCCTTATGTCTATCACATTTATCACTATTTAGCTCATATACCTCTATTAAGCATTTCCCAATAGTATCTAGTCTTTTAGAATAAGTAAGCACTAGGAGGATAGAGTGCACTATAGTTCTATCTAACTAGCATGGCCTTGCCCTTTACATTCCAATGGTAACATTTTTAATTTGATCCATTTAACCCATCCCTTACATCTTGTAAGGTCAAATATAAAAATATTTGAAATATTCCTCTATATAAAAAAAGAAAGGCTTTTCTAAATCCAAATAGCATCTATCACGATATCACTTAGAATACAAAGATAAAATAACATTATTTATTCTTATTTCAATTCTGAAGCATCCTAATAGTCATAGTCATATTCTGAATAGTTTTTGTTATAGGTCAAGGCCATCCATTTTCTAAGCACTTCAATCAAATATTATATTTATAGTCATCTAGTTGCACAATTATAGATCACACAAGTACTCTAAGAAGGATAACTACATTAACCTGAGGCCCATTTGGGCTATGTAAGTAACACTAAATCACAAGGGGTTTTTAAGGCCAACTCAATTATTCCCTTAACTATATTCCCCCTCTTTTATATTTTATTCCTATTGAATTTCTTATGCAAGACCTAAGTTTTTTATTTTTTAGGTATTTTGTGTTGCATATTGGTACACAAAAAATCAATATTCAACCCTCACAAGAATTCGTGCAAACCTAATTCAAAAAACTAAGAATACAATCAATCAAGATGTGTTCATAATGTGCCCTTGTCTACTTCCTATGTAATTTTACTAGTAAACTATGAATTATTATTTTCTAACACAACTATGTTTGTAAGTATTCTTAAATAATTTTTAGTTACATCTATCCTCTACAGTTAGATCTATTTTTAATTTTTATGAACACTCTATAACCCTTGTATAAATTATTATTTTTTGAAAGTTTTATAATTTTGTAAATTATGCATTTTACTATACAATTACTATATTCTACTTCATTTAAAAAATTTAATAGTTTAATACACTTAATTATATTCACCTATTTAAAACAAATTAAACATTCTAGTGAACTTGATATTTTTGTAATATTGATTTCTTGTTGTTTACTTAATTTTTGTCCTAAGATTTTATTTAATCTATGTAAATTCCTAACACTAAAAAAAATAACCTTCAACCTTGGACAAAATCTAACACATAATGATTTAACTTATTTTATCTTGGATTTAATTTGATATTGAATAAGTTTATCTTTTCACCTTGGTACTATGAGTGAACCCACTTTAAAATGTAGCACAATATGTCCAAGAGTCTCTTGTGTATGTACATCAAATTATCTTACAACTCTAAAAGTATTTTATAAAGCTTGCTCTGAATATCAAGGGAATAAATTAGTGTCATGGTGTGTACACTCTCACTAGATCCATTATCTATCATAAAATTGTATATGGGTTTCTTTTCAACATATGTTCTAATGAAAAGTGCATGTCTATCTAAATCATCATCTAAAATTTCACTATCATCAAATGTAATCATGCAGCTAGATGTTTTATTGCATATTCCTGATTGTGTGACACCATATTGGAATTTTTCTATGGGCCCTTAGTTATTTTTGTATGTATCATTCAATTTTACCTTGTATGATGCATTAGTTCCTTATAAGTTCTCTTCTATATAAATTTCATGACATTGTATGACATTAATTATGTTTGTTTCTTGTTGTAATATGATGCCATGATTAATATCATGCTTTAATACTATCTATTACATATATCATGGTGTCATGATATATATCATGCACATACTATTTATGTGATTCAATGATTCATGAATTTTTTGAATATATGTGGGGAGTGAAAATTAGTTTTAATTTAATCTGAAAAGGAAACTTTATATCATCCAATCTGTCCTAGGATTGCTAGTTGTTGATTTAATATTGTTCTAAGTGTGATTGATGACAAAATATGTACTAAATAACTTAAAATTAATATTTTTAATATTTATGGTTTTCCTTTGTAAATATATTCAACAAAAATTAGATATAAAAACATGTAAATATATTTTTCATGAATAACTATGGTCCCACACCATTTCACCGTCTTTTATTAGCAAGAAAGGTTAAAACTAACTAATTACAAGTAACTTACATGACCATTTATGAAAATAAAATCATAAATTGAACACCTAAATAAACTTAAGATAAGTAAAAATATACTAAGATAACTGAAACTAAACTCAATATAACAAGTTTGACTCATTGATAATATATGGTCATAATGCAAGATGACTTTCTTAACAAGATACCTTTGAAGCACTTTTACTACTTATTACATATATTATGGTGTCATGATCTATATCATGCACATACAATTTATGTGTCTCAATTCTTCATAAATATTTTTAATAGATGAAGGGAGTTAAAATCAATTTTTATTTAATCTGAAAATGAAACTATGTATCATCCAATTTGCCCCAAGATTACTAGTTGTTAATCTAGTATTATTCTAAGTGTGATTGATGACAAAATATGTATTGAATAACTTAAAATTAATATTTTAAGTATTTGCGTTTTTAATTTTTGAATACCTTCAAAAAAAAAATAGAGATAAAAACATGTAAAAATATTTTCCATGAAAAACTATGGTCCCACACTATTTCACTGCCTTTTATTAACAAGCAAGGCTAAAACTAACCAATTACAAGTAACTTGCATGACAAGTTATCACAGAAAAATCATAAATTTAACAACTAAATCAACTTAAAATAAGTAAAACTATACTAATATAACTGAAAATAAACTCAATATAACAATTTTGACTCATTGATAATATATGGTTATAATGCAAGATGCCTTTCCTAACAAGTAAGAAAAATATGCACACTAGACAAGCTAGGCACCCCAAATTCTTATAAAGTAAAAGATTGACTAAAATAAAATAAAATTTAGTTAATTAAGTCTTATAAATTTTTTACCACCTCTTTGGGATGAATGGAGTATTTGAAATAATTTAAGTACACATAGAGTGAACTAGACTCTAACTAGCACTTATAGCTATTTTTTAAGAATTTTTCAAAAAGTTTTCAAAATTGACAAAAAAAATTAAATTAAGACATAATTAAATTAAATAAACATTATAAAATAATAAAACATATTTTATCATCAACTATCAAGTGTCAACATTGGAATCATACTCAACACTTCATCTATCTAACATACTTTCGAAAATGCAATTCAGTGTTTTATCTTATACTATGATGCAAATACAAATTCAAATATGAAAATGTTACTACATGATTACATAATTCATGATATTGTATAATTATTTTTGAGATAAGTGACTTGTGGGTTATGTCTCTCATCTCAAAAGGGGGGAATCATAATAGGGTTATCTTAGGAATATGAGCCCTCATGAGAAAATTTTAGAATTATGAAAGTATAGAGATTTAAAAGTTATAGTTGATTCAAAAGTTCCAATAAAAGTTTGCATCAAAAAAAGATGTGAAAGGGAGATGTCTTGGAGCTCTTTAAATGGAAGATGAATAGTCTTCCTCTATTGATGAGCTTCAAGCCCTCTTTCTTTCAAATTTGCATTTTTGGCCACCTTTGCTATCTTGGTCTTTTGAATGTCATTCATTTTCAATCTTATTGGGCAATATTATTTTCTTGGCTTGATTTTAGAAGGTTATTTCTTTTTCATTATTTTTTTATTGCTTATTTTATTATGTTGGCCTATCTTTCCTCAGTATGTACGATGTTGTCCTTGGAAAATCTTGATTCTCATGAATTCATTAGAAGTGTGTATGTAGGTGGTTGAAAGTGATGTAACTATACATGTTAGTGATTTTGTGAAGGATGGCAACTTTAATGACCCATTCAATGCCCATCTAGATAATAAATATTGATCTTTGGAGAACCTTGTAAAATATGTGGGTCAGAAATAGGATGGAAAACTAGGTTTGAGCAAGAAATTATTTGATGAAGTTCTATAGTAAGAAGAAGCATTGAAGCATTCTAATGAATCCCTTTTTTTAATCTATAATGGAGAACAAGACAATTCTAGACCCAATGAAAAGTTCTCAATATAAATTGGTAAGCATCCTTACCTATACCCTTTATTTATGTCCTAATGAGTTGATGACTCTGTATTTGTATTTAGAAGAAGCCTGACTCAAGAATGTTGGGATTTTATTTATGTGCCTAAACAAACATATATTACCCTTAAAGATTTTTTTTGATAATTGGATTAATTTTGTGTGGGGAAAAAAATGGGTATCTATGTTACATTTTACAAAAAATTTAAGCAAGAGGTTTTTGTGTTTATTTTTAAAAACACAAATATGTAAAGAAGAGTCATTAATAAACCCCCTTAGAATGTTGGCTAGTTGATGTTTAAAGCCTCCCATATAACCCATCGATTGATTGTGTTGATTTAGCCTTTAAAATGGATCCATGGTGGGTTGATGTTGAAAATGTTCTTGTTCATCTTTGGATTTTTACAACTCAAGCCATCAATCCATTAAGAGAGGTATTAAGAATGGAGGACACTAGGAGATCAGTAGCACATTTGAATTCTTGGGTCTTAATCTCTCTAAAACCCATGGATATTTTTCTTGAAACTTTGGTATTTTATCTTAAAGGGGATACTTTATCATGATCTATTAAGGGGTTGGGTGGCCTTAATGCTTTTTTTTTTTGTAAAAATGATGGGCATCTCAAGAAAAATTACTTGTTTCTCAACAAGGATGTGAATATGAATAAAAATGATGTGCAGATGGACCCTCTTCTCCCTAAAATAACTTCTCTTAGTAGTCATATTCATGATTTTATAGAGAATGTTATTATTAGGGATAATACCTATTTTGACCTCAACCCTGATAAAGGTAATGCATCCCCTTCTAACCTAGGTTGTAAGAATTTAGAGAATTTTTCTAGGGAATCCAACTTTAATATCCCTCCAAGAAAGCCTCTTTAATGGAGCATCAATCTATGGATTTTCCTCTCTCTTCTACCTCTGATGTATCATCTAGTGATAGTATGGGTGTTTTGGACTCCCTTCTTATTGATATTTTGTCCTCTAACTACTTAGATCAAAGTAATGGTGGTGATGTTCAAAAGGAAGTTCTATCCTATTCTAAAGGTCGGTTGTTATAAAAATATATTATCATCAGGTCCAAACCCCATGAAAGTGTTTCCTATACCTATAACACCTTGGTGAGCCCTATTTTTCAAGAGTGTCTTGAAGTAGTTTCCCCTATGGCAATTTATATTGAGCCAATTTATGAGAATATGGTCCTTGGCAATCAGAAGGACCTTTCCCCCTTGGTCAGTGTTGATGTGAACAACATTCCTCCAAGGAAGATTAAAGGAGGTTTTTAAAGAGTTAAAACTAGCCCAAATATTGGTTAGTTTCTTAGATCAATGGATAGGGATGCAATTAAAAATCCTAATAATGATCTCCCTAGTTATGTAGATGATTCTAAACATAAGGCTAAATAAAACAAGGTCTTCCCATTCTTTGTGAGGGTTTATAATAATAAATTAGGTGCTAATCCCTCAGTTTTACCTAAGTAGCCCCCACCCCCTCCTTTTTTTATGAAGGGTATCATTTAGAATGTGAGGGGCCTTGATTTCCCTTACCATAAGCCCAATTTTAGAAAATTTAGACAGTCAAGAGGTGATTTTGATTTTCTTTTTCCCCAAGAAGTTAAAGTTGTTGGGTATAAGCTTGAATCTATGCTTAATTTCATCTGGATAAGGTCCCCCCATTTTTCCACTAATAATTTTTAAGCTATATGGGGTGATTCCATCTTTTTGCATCCAAAATTGGCTAAATTTATATTAGATCATGGTTTGTCTCCTTGTTATAGGGTTGTTTGGATTATCATGGAAAATGATGGTCAGTGTCTTGGACTATGAAATATATTTGCCCCAAATGACTATAGAGATAGATCAGATCTTTAGAATTAGATAGCCTCTAACATAAAATATATCCCTTGGATTTTTAGGGGAGATTTTAACATGGTTGATGAGAAATAGGTCAAACAGGGTGGTGATCCATTACTTTAGAAGGGCAACACAATTTTCTTATAGTCTAAACTTAAAATGATGCATAAGTTTTTTGATCCCTTCAAAAAGTATAAAATGAAAAGTAAAAGTATTTGGTATGCTTGGTGTAATAACCAACATAATAATAGGATATTATATCCTAGACTTGATAAATTCTACTTAAATGAGGACTTCTTTTCTATACATCAAGAGGCTAGCTCAAACCTTGTCAAGGTTCTCCCTTTTACCATTTCTAACCATTATCCCATGAAGATTCAGGTTCGTATGAATAATATTGGGATTGATAAGTCCTCATATTGTAAGGGGTTATATAAATTCAATGTTTCTCACCTAAAGGATTCTAATTTTATAGATGGCTTATATGCTTCCTAGAATATTGGTAAAATAACTTTGAATTATTCATCTTTTATTGATGGGTGTAACTCTTGCATGGACATTTCTAAAAATAGAATTTTTGGTCAATTTAAATCCAAGAAGAGAAGGAAAGTGTCCCTTGGTGCCTAAGAAAAGTTGATTAATATGTAAATTGTTATTCAAATATAACCTAGTAATGATAATCTTTTAGATAGTCTTTCACTACTTAAGCATTGACTTAGGCAATATCAAGCCTTCATCTCTAGGGGAGATCAAATTCATTCTACATTGAATCAAGGATTTCTTTAAGATCCTCAAGTCCAATAAATCTATGTAAAAGAATATAATGGTTGATTGTGGTGGTTTCCTATCTAGTGACCCCAAAGAGATGAAAAAAGTTTTTTTCTTTCTACTCCAATATTTTCCTCTTTGTTGGTACAGAATCTAATGTTGATAATAGCAAAGATCTATATGACAAGTGTATCCCTAGAAAATTCTCAAAAATCTTGTTTATTTTTTTGACAGTGAACTCTCCCTAGATGAGGTTAAGTTTATTATTGATTATCTTAAGGATTATTAGGAACCTAGAGTTGATGGGTCTCCTACTAAATTTTACAAGTCAAATAAATATTGGATTTCCAAGGAATGTCACTCTATGTAAAATAAACCCATTGAGGTAGGATTTTTAGTGCTTGATATTAACAAGGGATTATTAATCTCATCTCTAAGGATGGATATCACACCCAAGTAATAAATTGGAGGCTAATCACCCCTTAATGTGTCTTAAAATATTTTTGTTAAAACTTTAGCTAGGAGGCTCTCTTTGTTTCTTCCCTCTATTATTTATGAGACTCAGACAAGTTTTTTTGAAGGAAGATATATTATAGATAATCTTATCTCGAGTTGGGAGGGTATGAAATGGGATATTCACTCTAATCATAATGTGGGAATGTTCTTGATTAACTTCAAAAAATCATATGACAGGATTGAATGGCCTCTTATTGAGTTGATGTTGAAAGCCTTTGGGTTTCAAGATAATTTTTTTAGAATGCTCAATGTTATTTTTAGAGATGCTTCTATTGTTATTGAAGTGAATGGTGAACTTACTCATTATTTTGAGATTAAAATATCTATTAGACAAGGGTGACCTTTGGTACCTTCCTTATTTACCATTACTAATGATGCTTTGCATTATATTTTGAGAAGTTATTTGGTTGGTCCCTCAGTTAAAGTCCTCTCCTTGACAAACAACTTTGAACTTATTGGTGTATTGTTTGTTGATGACACTACCTTGTTTGTTGATATTAATAAGGACAATCTAAAATAAGTTGAGTCCACACTTGATATTTATTACTCTACCTCTAGTTATAAATTTTTTCTTCATAAGTATTTTATGATTGGTTGGAATGAGAATCCTCTATAATGGTTGGTTGATTCTGATTGGGTGTGGAAAGGTCCTAACCACTTGATTAGATATTTGGTTATCCCATTTGCTCTTATTCCTTATATTAAGTAGACATGGGATTGGTTGTATGATAGGATAAATAATAAAATTTCTAAATGGAATGGACATATTTTGTCTCTATAAAGATGTATTCAAGTGTGCTAAAAATTTAATTATTCATATAGTATTTACTATGCCACTTATTGGATGTTTAGTAAATCTGAGATCAACATGCTTCATAAAATTGTAAGGGAATTTTTGTGGTATGATGGTAGGGGTAATAGAAAATGCATGCAATGGCTTGGAATTTTTGTTGTATTCCTCAAAAATTTGGTGGTTTGGGGTTGAAAAATCTTTATCTTCAAGTAATTACATTGGATGTCAAATGGATTTTTAGATCTCTAAGTGGAGATGATATATGTAAGTGTTGATCAGAAATAACATCGCCATGGGTTTCCCTGAAGGTAAACCAAACTAGAAAGGGTTACACATGTCTAATTTATATGTTGGTTCTTATTTTATCAAGGTGGTAATATTACCTATTTTTGATTTTATATGGAAATTTTGGGAATTGGTTAAACACTTTATGTCAGTGCCTTGTATCTTCAATGGCTTAGGTGCTTGGTGTCATGGATATAGGTCAATATGGTGGAATATTTATATCAATAGATATTATGTAGCTTTGATTAGGTGATGCTCTACCATTTTCTGGTACTTAAAGGGCCTCAAGAACTTTCAGGATATTTTTTTCACATAGTTAGGCATCGTGGGATGAGATTTCCAATAAATATCATATTCCTTCTCAAAATAGAAATTTCATCCTCCTTTATAAGGATATTCATTTTTATTACATGATTTCTATTTTTGATGAGGAAAGTGATTTTTGAGATCATATTAAACACTTAAGCAACCCACCTCTTCAATATTTTTTGACTAAGATGTATGAAAAGATTGATTTTTCCAAATGTCCTTTCCTCACCCCTAACTATTCTTGGCATGTTTGTGACCCCTTGCATAACTATATGTTTTGATTTAGTTCTATTTGGGTTTCTTGTTTGGAACTTAAAAAATATTGTTTTAGATGGTTGCTTTTATTTAATAATTTGGTTATTGGGTTTGTCATCTCAAAATCTAGAATTTACCAACTTTATTATTTATTTTTTTAGGATTTGGAAACTATTGATCATGTGTTTTATTATTATCCTTATTCCATCAATATTTTGAAACATTGTATTAAAATTTGATCTTATTTATTTGTAAATGACATATCTCGATACAATATTGCCTATAGTTAAATGTGTCCTCCTAAGGAGATTCATTTTTATATAAATTTTGTTTGGTTTTCTTCACTGAAGTCCTTTGGTTCATTTGGAAATAAATAAACTTGGATACTTTTAAATTTTAGGAAAGATTACTTACTAATCTCAATATTGAAGTTATCTCTAGATTTTTTTTCCTTGTAGATTTTCTTGCAACTCAAGATTCTTAAAGATCAATTAAAAAAATTATGCAAATTGGGATGTTGAATATTTATTCTAAATTCTTATTAGATACTAGTGGTTATCCTAAATGGTCCAAACTACTAGATTGGAGAGTAACTTAGGAATCTACCACTGAGGTTTAGTTATCTGATTATGAATGGGAGTTGATGAAGGATGATTTTTTTGATTGGGTTGGATCTTCTAATTTTGATAATATTAATACTAATACTTGGTTATCATCTCATAAGGAGGTGGATAATGATTTGATTCATGTTGGTCATATCTCCCCTCAAGCTATTTCTAGATAGGTGGCTCCTTCATTTTCCATCCCTACTTTTATTAATTTTGTTGTAATGATTGATGATGTGCAAGGTGATAGTGATAAGATGATGCTAGATGACTATGGTAAATGGGTGAATGACTATATTAACAATATCTCAGATCATCTTGAAAAGTTTATTGATTCTATAAAAGTGTCTGATGTTGAGTAATTGAGGAACTATGTCAAGAATTTTGACATTCATATGTTGCTTGACAAGGTTGACAATTTCCTACCATAGATGTGTGCTCTTCAATAGTGACCTATGTTGCAAAAGGGACCTATGGTGTAGAAGGATCATGTGTATGATGAGGTTTCTCTTAAAATAATATTAATGGACACCAATACTTTTGAGTAGGTTGTGTGGCCTTTTTTTTCCCATTGATTTTTGTTTTTTTCCTTTAAAACTACCATAACTTTGTGAATTTTTTATATTATAATATTGTATTGGCTTTTAGACCTTGGTTTTCTTGGTTATTAAATATTATATCCTAACTTTTTGATTTTTTCATCATCAAATGTATAACCTTTTGTAAATTATCTTATAATATTAAAAAAATAAAAATAAAATTTTACATACACTTGATGTATATGCATGGGAATGTGCACCAAAAAATTTTAAGTGATTTTTTTTTAGATTATAAGTTTCAAAAGTTTTAAAATTTTCAAGTTAAAAGTTACAAAAAAATTAGATTACAAGTTTCAAAAGTTACAAGTTACAATTTCTAAAAAGTTTCAAAGTTCAAAATCAACTCAATATCAATATATAACAAACATAATAGGCATGATACTTGTTCATTTCCATGTTTCAAATATGATATTTTTCAAAAAATAAAGTTTCAATTTTCAAAAGTTACAAATAGAATCTAGATCTGTCTCAGTGGTGTGATTCATCTCGAGGCTAAAAGTGGTCCACATCAGAGTCTATTGACACTCAATCTCTATGGATTAACTTTTTAAAGATGTATCAAGTCACAATTGGTGGTTCCCCGCTTTAAATATTTTATAGAGTAATTTATACATTCAAATTAGAGTTGGAGCATACATTTTTTCTAGATTAATAGCATTCAAATGTTTATAAATTGAGACTTGATCACTCCCAATTTAACATAGGTTAAATAGTTTTCCAAATGCCTCAACAAAGGGGAAATCACTTTTCCACTTCCAAGTTACAAGGTAATTAGATTGCATTCTCTTCTACGTGTATACTTTCCTTACTCTATTTTTATATTTAAAAATTCAAGTTTAAAAATATCATTTTTTAAATATGTGAAATAGCTACTTTTAGTGTCATTTTTTTAGCTTTAACATTAAGGCATATTTTATGATCAAGTTTTGCATAAAAATACAAAGTGTGTGTACATACTTAGGTTTTCATCTAATTTACTCTAGTCATTTCAAATCATTGCATCAATAAAATAAAGTGGGAGCAAATATAGACACTCAAAATTAATCATTAAGTGCTTGATAATGCTTATTCTTGACATTCTTACCCTTGCTTGGTCTACTCTCCATTTCAATAACTTAAAATATATACGATAAAATTATCTATATTTTTTATTAATGGTAATCCAAGGTTTTAAATATGGACCCTACCCTTTACACAAAAATACATGTTTATCCAAAAGAGACAAATACAATAATATAACCTACCCAAAACATCACACTAAAATCCATAACAAGAAAACAATAGAAAATTAGTATAAAAATAATAGGAAAACAACAAAAAAGGAGCGTAGATCACGTAGCCTTACTCCCCCAAAACACTTCTTCCCAATAGTGTATCATCCTCTTAGTATCTTTTTCCATATGAGTAAGACCTTGAGACTGAGGATAAATTTACATTTACTTCATCACTCCTTTTTACTTCTTCATTACATTACTAGGTCCACCCCCCTCATGTTTCCTCTTAATAAGAAGCTTGAGGCCATCCATACTGGTCATGAAATTTTCCATTACCACTTTTCTATACTCCATAAGAATGCCTAGATTTTCCTCAGTAATTTTTATTTCTTTCCCCAACCTATTAACTTTATCTTTCAATATTTTCACCTAGGTATTCACCTCTTCCATTTCTACTTTAGAGTATAGAATTCCTCCTTCCTGACTAATGTTTTTGATATAATTTTTTAACCTAATGTAGTCCTTCATAAACCAATGTAATAATACCTTATGCATATTTATCTCCTTAAAAATCTCTTTCATTTTTCTCTATTATTTTACTTGGTCCACAAAGTCTTTCAGGCCATCTCCAATTTTTCCATTACCTTTTTAATCATCCTCATTGATGAGATTCCTTATTTCCTCCTCTTTTCCTTTCTTGAGAAGATGCAATCCCTCCACTACTTACTAGATATTTTCATTAGGGTCCATGATTATATTATAAGGCACCTCTATTTTTATCCCTTCATAGCTCTGATCCTTATGTTGGTCCTCATACTTATTTTCCTCCTTATCCATCTACTTACCCTTAGATGATCTCTAAGGATCTTATTCTAGTAACCATGATTCTTGATACTCAGAGATCCTAGAGAATGGGAAGGTCATATAATGGAGTTATGATAATGTCTATAAATTATATAGATTGCCATCTAATTAAGGAGTAATTTATTCTTATCTTTATTGACATATAAAAGAGAATATTCCAAGGAGTGCAGGAAGTAAAATGGAAGATTGATAGGAAAATGATGCCTAAAATAATTAACGAAAGAAAAGTGATATTAATCAACCACCATATACCTATCTTCAAGTGTGATATACCTCATAATATTTTTTGGAAATCTCATAATAGGGGTGATGGAAATCCTCTCTCAGATAATCTCGTTGATACTTAGTGAGCTCCTCATTACCCATTAAGAAATTTTCCTTTGCAATGTTGTAATCCTTCTTGGATTTATGTATTTAAATTCTTTAATCTTCAGCCTAGTTACATGAACTATCAAAACTTTAGACACCACTATGGAGACTCCCTTGATCTTCACTACTCTTTCTTTCTAATTAGTAGTGAATCTCTTTGAGATAAATTGATCATGGCCTTTAGTGATCTGAATAAAAGTCAAAATCCTACCTCATTATCTATCTTGTAAACACTAAAAAATCATACATGCATCCCTATGTCTATCACATGTATCCATATTTAGCTCATATACTTCTACTCAGCATGTCTCAGTGGTCTCTAGTCTTTTGAAACAAGTTTTCACTAAGAGGATAAGAGTGCATTGCATTCCTATCCAACTAACATGACCTTGGCCCTTGAACTTCAACGGTAAATTTTTAAATTAGATACATTTTATCTTACCCTTACTAAACATTATTTAAGGTTGGTTATAAAAAATATTCAAAATATTCCTCTATGTAATCACAACAAGGCTTCTCTTAATCTAGCTGGCATCTATCAAGCAATCAGTCAACATACAAAGAGTAAAAATCACTATTTATTCCTATTTCAATTTTAAATCATCCTAAAAATCATAGGCCAAGTCTGAATAACTTTTATTTTAGGATAAGGGAATCCATTTTTCAAGCACTTCAATCAAATCTTCTATGCATAGTCATCTAGTTACACAGTCAAAGATCACACAAGTACCTTAGGAGGGAGAACTACATCACCCTAAGGCCTATTTGGGATATGTAGGAAATGATTAATCATAATGAGTTTTTGAGGCTAGTTCAATTATTATATTAACCCTATTCCCACTTTTTTGCATTTAATTCCTATTATATTTCTTATGCAGGGCCTAGGATTTTTATTTTTTAAGGATTCCATGTGGAATATCAACACACAAAACTCAACAGTCAACCCTTGAAAGCAATCAAATAGATATAAATTGAAAAATCAAGAATATAATCAATCAAGACATAGAATCAATTAGTAAACAAGGTTGTAATAGGTCCCCATCCACTTCCTCTAAACTTTTCCTAGTAGACTGTGAATTATTATTTTCTAACAAGACTATGTTTTTAAGTATTTATGCATAGTTTTTGGTTAAATTCATCATGCATAGTCAAATAAATTTCAGTTTTGAGGAACACCCTCTAACCCTAATCTAAACTACTATTTTTATCAATTTTCTAATTTATGTAAATTTTTTATTTTACTACAGATTTGTTATATTTACTATATTCAAATTCATTTCAAAATTTTAATAGTTTAATACACTTAATTAGATTCACCTAGTTAAAATAAATTATACACTATGAATATTATGTGTTAGAATAAATAATTTATCCTATCCATTTGTAATAAATGTCTCAAGGTGATTTTTACCTTTGATTGACATAGGTTAGCTAGATGGGGTGTTTCTTAGATGTGTGATTAGTTATTGTGAGTCATAATCTCTTACAGATTAGGAGATCTAATCTCACTGAATGTTGTATAAATAAGCACCTCTTGTATTGCTTTTATTAATTAAATTCATTCCATCTTTCATTTGGTACCAGAGTAGGAAATCTTGAGGAGTCTTTTTTGAAGCATTAGAGATTTGGTGGACATCGAGAGCCAACTATGTTTGATCTTTGGATGCATCATGCTACTCCAATTTTAGCCATCCTAAGCCAAAATGTTGTCAAAATTTTAGCCAATTTTATGAAAGGAAAATAGTTGTCTTGTAGTCAATTTCTTTTTACAAAATTTTAGCCATATTTGTATTAAAATTTGGGCTAAATTTTAGATCTAAGTTTTCATGTGTTTGAAAAGATCTGAGATCAAATTTTAGAGCTTTGAATTTGCTTTTATTATTTATAGTCAAAATCCATTTTTGAATCATTAGATGAATAAATCTATAAAATATTTCAATGATAAAGTGATGTTTTAGATCTACAAATTCCAGCATAAATGGAAAGCTTTGAGATCTAATCTTTAAAAAAAAGAGTAATTTTTTTGCTTTTTTGCATCATTCTATATAGATTGGTGTATTTTTATGATCTAAGGAGGCATCTTCCTTTTTTTTTCTTATGATCTCCTTTTTGTAGCATTAGAATATTGTTATAGCTCTGCATAGGCATCACCCTTTGGTATCTTGGCATCGAACAACCTATAACATTTACTATAAATAGGATCAATTAACTACTATTATCAATGCAAAGCCATTGGTTTGACTCTCAAAATCCCTCCTACATCAAACTACTCAATTACCTATTGCTATCAAATGACATTTACCTAGAATATATATTCAATGTATTCAGTCTATATTTTAGCATAATCTAACTCATATGATAGTGATTGATTATCCAATAAGATCTGATCTTATTATCCCACCTTGGCATCCTACATTCTACCTTAAACTTTCAAAACATGTGCTCCATTATTCCTTTTTCACATATGAATACTATTTGGATATACTATAGACACAACTGCATGGAGGAGAAAACCACTACATTAGAATAAGGTGATGGAGTCTTGATGGTTTTTTACATGGAAGGAGTGTGGACATTTTTCTGTAGGACTCCATTTTTTTTACTAGAAGATTAGTTACATTGGAGCATTTGTATAGGTCTACGCTTCACAAGATCTGATCTCCTCAAACCCTATATAGAATCTTCCCTTCCAACCAAAATTTGAAAAATAATAATAGACTATTCATTTTATCGTCTTCACATAGTTGGAAAATAATTATTTTTTATTACTAGCTGTAATTTTTTTCTTAAAGAGAAAGTTAAACTTGATTTCATGTCTATCAAGGTAATTAGAAAGAATATTCTTCACTTTTGTTGACTTTTTTAAGTTTAAGGTGAAATTCTAATTCTAAAATTGAAAAATTTCCTAATACATAATGGTTGATGATGCAAAATTGCATAATACATATTGGGTAGAAGCTTTTCACACTATAGTCTACTTGTTGAATAGGTCATTACCAAAGCTCTTGATGGAATCACACCACATGAAGCTTGGATAGGGAATAAACCAAAGGTAACTCACCTTTGATTTTTTATTTGTAAGCCATATATGCATGTTCGTAATAAGAAAAGGAAGAAGTTGGATAAGAAAATAAAGGAATGTATTTTTATGGGATACAGTGCACAATCAAAGGCATACAGGTTCCTTGATCTAGAAACAAAAAAGGTACTAATCAATAGAGATGTAGTGTTTGATGAAAAGAGTGGAATCAATCCACCTTATACATAGGAAAATGATACTCACAAAATTACTATAATATGTTTAGATAGTGATGATGAAAGTGAAAAGGAAGATAGTCAAATAAGACCTCCAACATCACCACCTATAATTTAGCATATGCCCAAGTGGTATATAAGTATTATACAAGATGCTAACTTGAATGGAGTACAAAATACATCCACTTCAACATTGAGGACTCAAATCATGGCTTGATAAAAGGTTAATATGGCCCTTATGAGTATTTTTCAAGAAACATATGAGCCCTCTATAGTAACAGAATCCCTATAGTCTAGACCTTGTAAAGATGCCATGGATGTAGAATATTAGTCACTGATAAAGAATAACACTTAGAATCTTGTTGATATTTCACCAAGGAAGAAACCTATTGGATATAAATGGGTCAAATGGGTCTTTAAGGCTAAGTACAAAGTAGATGGTAATATTGATAAGTACAAGGCAAGTCTTATTGAAAAAGGGTATGTTTAGAAAGAAGGCATTGACTATGAGGAGACTTTTTATCCCATAGCTAAGATAAAGACTTTCAAAATGGTTTTTACTATGTTTTCAAATTTTGGATGGAAATTCTATCAAATGGATGTAAAAAGTGCCTTTCTTAATGGATATTTAAAAGAAGTCTAGATGACTTAACCTGAAGGATTTATGATACCTGATCAAGAATAGAAGGTGTGTAGGCTTATCAAGTCTCTCTATGGGCTAAAATAAGTTCCCTGAGCCTTGTACATCAATATTGATGAGCATCTTGTATAACATGGATTCAATAGGAATCTATATGATCTTAACCTAGACCTCAAAAATCATGGGGGGGAGGTTGTTATAGTGATTGTTTATATCGATGATCTAGTCATCATTGGTAGCACAGTGAAGATGATATATTCAACTAAGAATGATCATTTGACATGATAGAACTTGGGCTGCTATGCTATTATCTTGTTTTGAAGATATGGTAGAAGGAACATTATATTTTTGTTTCACATATGAAGTATACCAAGACATTGCTCGATAAATTCAAGATGATATATTATGAGCCTATTACAACACCTATAGAGACAAGACTTAATTTATCTTGTATAGATCCATCACTAGAAGTAAATGTAACTCTCTATCGATAGTTGATTAGGATTCTCATTTACTTGACATATATTAGGCCAGATATTAGCTATGATGTCATTTGTCTTTCTTAATTCATGCAAAAACCAAAGGTGACACATTGGAAAGCACCAAAGTAGGTATTGAGATACATTAGAGGTACAGTTGAGTATGGCTTATAGTACAAGAATAATGATAAGTTATTCTTGACATCATACATGGATGCAGATCATGCAACTTTTATTGATGATAGGAAATCCACTTTTGGATTTGTGTTCTTTCTAAGATCTAGTCCAATTTCATGAGGAAGTAAGAAGTATAATTATATTTCTATATATTTCATAGATGCATAATATTATGCTACAGTAGGAGTTATTTATGAATCAATATGGATACATTGCATTCTTTCAGGACTTGGAGTTCTATAGACTTAGCCTACAATTCTAAATTATGACAATCAAGGTGTTCTACATCTTGTTCACAATCCAGTGTTTCATGAGAGAACTAAACACATAGAGTTTAAAATTCATTTCATACCTGAACATGTTTAGTAGTAAAACATACAACTCTAATATTGACCCACTCAAGATCAGTGTGAAGATGTCTTCACAAATTCACTTGCACATGATAAGTTTGAGGCATTTAAAAATTCTCTCTCTTCTTCTCTTTAAGCTATAATCAATTAAAGGGGGGGATTTTATAATAATTAATTTATCCTAGCCATTTTTAATAAATGTTTCAAGGTGATTTACACCTTTGAATGACATAGGTTAGTTAGATGGGATATTTCCTAGATGTGTGATTAGTTATTGTGAATCATAATCTCCTACTTATTAGGAGATCTAATCTCATTAAGTATTGTATAAATAAGCACCTCTTGTAGTATTTTTTTAATGCAATTCATTCCAACTTTCATTATGTTCATTATTTGTAATTATACACACTTCTAAGCATTTAGTATAATTATATGCTTATTTTTCACATGTTTGTGCATTATATGGATGTTAGAAATATTGTCATTGATGTCAAAGGTCTAGAATTGGTGATAAAAGCCCCATTGCATTTAATGATATTTTTAATATTCATATCTTGGCTAATGTTTGTTAATATTTATTTAATATTAATAAATATATTTTTGGTTACATATAAGTCAAAAGAGGGCCCATAGAGAAGTCAAAGAGTCACGGGGTAAAGACAAAAGAGGAATAGGATGCATTTTCTCATGAAGAGTCATCTTGAAGAATTCCAAGAGTCACCATGTGAAGATAAAAGAGGGTATGACATATTTTTCCATGAAGAGAACACCTTAAATAATACAAAAAGTCACCAAGATAAAGACAAAAGAGGAAAAGACGCATTTGCTTATGAAGGGTCACCATGTGACTTTTCAAATGCAAGGATATGAAGGGTCATGCAAGTTTGGTGCCATTTTCCATGAGGATTGAAGGGTCACAAAGGGTGAATGCCAAAGGTCATTTGGAAAGCTATAAATAAAGGCTCAAGAAGCCATTTGTAATATGAAAGAGAGTGCATAGTTTGTATTTTTTTTGAAGAGAGAAAAGTAGGAGATATCTTAGAATTCTATTATTTATTGAGTAAGCAACATTGAGAGATAGTTGTATTTTATACACAATAGGGGTTGGTGCTCACAAATAGTTGTTATGTTGGTTCTCGGTAAAGGGGTTGGTGTTCCTATAATTTAGTTCTTGTGAACTTCATAATTTGAATTGGTGTTCATTCATATAATTTAGATTGTTCTCCATGGTTTTTCCCACTTTGGGTTTTCACATAAAAAATTTGGTGTCTCTCTCTCTCTTGCGTGGTGCATATTATTGTTTCAATTTTATTGTATATCTTGCATGTGTGATTAAGTGATTAAAGAAAAGAAATAAGATTAAGTAAAAGACATATGATATATTGATTTACCCCCCCTCTCAATATATTTCATGCTTAACAATTGGTATCAGAGTAGGTTCTTTTGGAAAAAGTTTTACAACTTGAAGGTAGATCAGGAAACCATGATGACTGGATCACATGAAGGTTTTTATATAAATAAAGTACCTTTATTTGATGGGACAAATTATGCTTTTTTGAATATAAGGATGAAGACTTATTTGATGTCCCTTGGATTCAACATTTGGAAAGAAGTGGTGGAGGAATATGAAGAGCCACAGACACTTGTAACTACTCTGATGGAAAAGAAGGCAAGTGAAAATAATGCTAAAGCTTTAAATACTATTTTATGTGGTTTATGTGAATCAAATTTTGTAAAAGTTATGTAATGTAAATTTTCTCATGAAACTTGGGTAAAACTTGAGAATATTTACAAAGGTGATGGAAAGGTTTAGCAATCTAAGCTTCAAACTTTCAGAAGATAGTTTGAGAGTTTGAAAATGGAAGAAGAAGAAAATATAGTAAGTTATCTTCTACGGTTGATAAAATAGTTAATCAGATCCAAGGTCTTAGAGAAAATTTATAAAAATCAATTATGGTACAGAAAGTATTGAGATCTCTATCATTGAGATATGATGCAAAAGTTTTAGCAATTGAAGAGATGAATAATTTAGCCAAGCTAAAGATGGATGAGCTACATGGTATTCTTACAACATATGAGATGCGGACCGAATAAGAGAAACCCTCAAAGAGAGAAGCTACTTTCAAGACAACAAAGAAAGAGAAGGCTAAGATTCAAGAATCAAGTGATAGTTCTAACGATGATGAAGATGACAATGAATCTCTATTCATTCACAAGCCAAAAAAAGCATAGGTAAATATCAAGGAAGTTACCTTTTAAATATTTTAATTGTGTAAAGATTGGACATTTTGTAGATAAGTACCTAGATAAGGGTAATGGTGACAATGAAAAAGGAAAGTCTACATACAAGAATAATTTCAAAGGAAAATTCAAGAATGGGTTCGAGAAGAAGAATTTGTATTCTAAATATCCTAGCTCAACTGAAGATAGTGGAGTCAGTGATTTAGAAGAAGAAGGTATTCTATCCATGGCTGCCTCTATAAGAATAATTAAAGATGATCAAGAAGAAGAACATGATAAAGCTGAAGTGAATTTGGAAGGAGAGCTCATTTATGCCTTAGAAGAGTTAAAAGCTCTTGAGAAGAAGAATCGAAGATTAAAGCTCTAGATCAAGAAAAATGAAAAGGACTGAAAGGAAACAATTGAAGATCTACAAGCACACTTTGAAGAAGCTAAGAAGAATGAAAAATATCTAACAGCATAGTTACAAAAAGTAGGTGAAAAATGTCAAAGGTATTTTATTGAAATTTCTTTTTTAAAATCAAATCTTGAGAAAATGAATAAAGTAATCAATGATAAAGTAGCCAATGATTCAAAATTTGAGAATAGCACTAATATGTTAAATAAGATATTAAAAAGTCAAATATCAATGCCAGATAAGATAGGTATCAAATTTGAAAAATAAAAAGGGGAAGCTACTACTTTCACAAATAAGGTTAACATAGAAAAAGGAAAGAGCTATGTTGAAGCTCTTACAAAAGAGAAAATAAAAAGAGAAGTTAAGAATATAGAGGACATCTCAAACAAAGAAGGCTAGAAGGAATAGAGCTACAAAAGGAAATTAGGTTAGAGATACACAAATAGGTCCTATTTTTATGGTTATTATTATTATTGTAATGGATATGGTCATAAGAAAATAGATTGTCAAAAAAAGGCTAACAATTTCAGAACTAAGGAGAAAGAAACTCATGCAGAGTTATGTAGAAGCCACAACTCTTTTGCTCCTCTATCAAGATTTAATAAAGAGGCCATAATATGTTACAATTATAATAACTTCAAACATAGCCTAGTTCTATATAAGTGTGTTCGAGTCAGTCAAGAAGGACCAAAGTTTCAAGGCTCTATTCATCAAGAATAAAGTTTAGACAAGTTCATGGTAGATGAAACAACCTAAAAAACTATGTTGATATAGACAAATTTGCATGCAAGAAATAAATAAAATCCATGGTTCATTGATAGTGGATGTTCAAGGCACATGATATGGATAAGAAAAAGTTTATAACCTTGAAAAGATCAATGGTGGCATAGTGAAATTTGAAGATAATACTACTACCAGAATTGCTAGATAAGGTACACTGAGTTTGGATAATGGTAAAACTAAAACTGAAAATGTTTTATATGTAGAAGGTCTTAAGAATAATAATTTGAGTCTAAGTCAAATGTATGATAAAGGGCACACACTAACTTTTTATGTAGAAGGTTTTGAAATTAGGAGAAAATATTCAGATGTGTTGGTTGTAAATGCTCAGAGAATAGGAAATAATTTGTATATATTATCAAACATCAAAGGTCAAAGATGTTGGTTGAGTCAGATTGAAAAAATTTGGCTATGGCATAGGAGAATGGGACATATAAATTTTTATAGTCTCTTCAACATCAAAAATAATCAAGTATTTATAAATATTCCAAAGATTAAAAATCCATCCAACACATTTTGTGAACCTTGTCAGCATGGGAAGCAGGCTAGAAGGTGGTTCAAAACAAAAGAGTACTCAACCACTCAAATGTTAAATCTTTTTCACACTTATTTGTGTAGACCTATGATAACTCAAAGTACTCAAGGTAAGAAATATTTTATGCTATTTATTGATGATTTTTCATGTATGACTTGGGTAATGTTTTTAAAGAAAAAATTAGAAGCTTTCAGACATTTCAAAGCATTAGTTGAGAATGAAACTGGTTTGAAGATTAAGTGTCTAAAATCAAATCAAGGAGATGAATTTATGTTAGATCATTTTATTGAGTTTTGTGAATACTATGGAATAAAGATACATTATTTAGTAATTAGAACTCCATAGTAAAATGGAGTAGTTGAACAGAGAAATAGAACAGTTCAAGAGATGGTGAGGACAATGCTAAATGGATCTGAGATACCAAATAAATATTGGAGAAAGGAAGTTACTACAGTAGTGAATATTTTGAATAGAAAATTATTGGGAGTCAACAATTACAAGACTCCTTATGAGCTATGGAAAGATAAACCAACAACAGTTGATTATTTCAGAGTTTTTGATAGCAGATGTTTCATAAAGAGAACTGATGAAAAACTATGTAAGTTTGAATCTAGAGTAGATGAAGGTATATTTATTGGTTATTCTTGAAAAATTAAAGCTTATAAATGTTATAACAAAAAACCAAGAAAATAGTTGAAAGTTCAAGTGTCAAGATAGAAGAAGATGGAACACAAAGAATCAGTGATCCAATAGACATTCTTGAAATCATTGAAGAGGAAAACTTTGAATAAATAGATGAAGATGAGAAGGAGAAAAAGGATACCAAAAATCCATCCAAATATGTCCAAAGAAATCATAATTAAAGTGACATCATCAGGGACAAATGAAATAATTCACACCAAAATAATGATGGTAAGTAAATCTGAGCAAGTTAATTTCTATTTGTTGTCCAAAATTCAGCATAGAACTTTTTCAGAAGCTAGACGTGATAAGCATTGGGTTAAGGAAATGGATGAAGAATTAAATCAGACAAAAAAGAATGATACTTTGGAATTAGTGCCTAGACTAAAAGATCACAATGTGATAGGAACAAAATGGGTTTATGAAAATAATTTGAATGAAAATGGATAAGTGACTAGGAGTAAAGAAAGATTAATATGTAAAAGATATACTTAGATTGAAGGAATAGATTTTGAAGAAACTTTTTCACCAGTGGTAAGGCTATAGGCTATTATAATTTTTATTGCATATGCAATGTTTACAAATTTTAAACTATTTTAGATGGATGTCAAATCTGCCTTCCTAAATGGGAATCTAGAAGAAGAGGTCTACATTGAGTAGCCTGAGAGATTTATTCTCTCAAATATTATATATGGATTGAAATAAGCTCCCAGAGCTTGGTATGCAAGAATTGATAAGTATTTTTAGGATCAAGGTTTCAAGAGAGGATTTTCTAATAGTAATCTTTACATCAAAATAGAATGTGAGCATCAATTGATTGTTGTGGTATATGTTGATAACATAATTTTTGGACGAAACATTGAAAAGATGACAAAATAATTTTATGATAATATGCAAAAATAATTTGAGATGTCTATCCTTGGAGAATTGTCATTTTTTTTGAGGTTACAAATATTTTATTCAAATAAAGGAATTTTCATATCTCAAAGTAAATATGCTAAGGAAATGTTAAAGAAATTTGGTTTTGAGGATTATAAACTAGTTGGCACACTAATGAGTAAAGGAAATAAGGTGAGCAAGGATGAAGATTCACTTGTTGTAGATCAATATTTGTATAGATCTATGATTGGTAGTCTTTTATATTTGACAACATTGAGGCTAGACATCATGCATGTAGTAGGTATGGTTGTAAGATATCAATCAACTCCAAAATATAGTCATGTTTAGTTGGTGAAGAGAATATTTAGATATATCAAGGGAACATTAAATTATGGATTATGGTATCTCACAGATAGAGATTTCACTTTGGTTGCTTATACAAATTTAGATTGGGTAGGTTGCTTGGATGATATAAAGAGTACAAGTGGAAGATCTTTCTTTCTCAATGATAGCTTAGTATCATAGCTAAGCAAAAATTAGAATTTAGTATCACTTTCTAAAAATGAAGTATAATATATTGCAGTGGTATTGTGTTGTACTCAAGTGCTTTGGATGAAGTAAAGTTTGGAAGATATCAAGATAAAATATGATGAACCTATTTATATTTTTTGTGACAACACAAGTGCTATTAATATTTCAAAGAATCCAGTGATGCATGCAAGAACAAAACATATTCCCATCAAATACCACTTCTTGAGAGAGCAGGTTATAGATCAATAGGTTAAGATGGAATATATCGGTACTATAGAGTAGATTATAGATATTTTCACAAAGACACTACCAAAAGACACATTTGAGTATCTACGGAAGAAGTTGGGAGTAATTTATTTTACTTCCTACCATTGAGGATGAACATTAGTTGAGGGGGAGATAAGTGTTAGTTCCAGGATAGGCCCTTTGCCATTGATGTCAAAGGGGGAGAAGAATAGAAATAGGTACATGTATAGGTGCAGAAATAGGTGAAAAAATAGGTTCAAGAAATAGTTATAGGTTAATACAATAAGGGGACTTATTGTATGTTTTTTAGATGGCAGTATGTGCAAGTTTTAGGATGTGGCAATTTCAGTTTGAGGTTGCCATCAATGACAAAGGGGGAGATTGTTGGAAATAATGCCATTGATGTCAAAGGTCTAACATTGGTGATAAAGGCCCCATTACATTTAATGATGTTTTTAATATTCATATCTTGGCTAATGTGTGTTAATATTTATTTAATATTAATGAATATATTTTTGGTTGCATATAAGTCAAAAGAGGACCCCTGGAGAAGTCAAAGAGTCACGGAGTAAAGACAAAAGAGGAATGGGACACATTTTTTCATGAAGAGTCATCTTGAAGAATTCCAAGAGTCACCATGTGAATAGAAAAGAGGGTATGACACATTTTTCCATGAAGGGACACTTTGAGGAATAAGAAAAGTCACCAAGATAAAGACAAAAGAGGAAAAGATGCATTTGTTTATGAAGGGTCACCATGTGAATTTTCAAATGCAAGGATATGAAGGGTCATGCAAGTTTGGCACCATTTTCCATGAAGATTGAAGGGTCACAAAGGGTGAATGCCAAAGGCAATTTGGAAAGCTATAAATAAAGGGTTGAGAAGCCATTTGTAATATTCAAGAGAGTGCATGGTTTGTGTTTATTTTTTAAGAGAGAAAATTAGGAGATATTGTAGAGTTATATTATTTGTTGAGTAAAAAACATTGAGAGATAGTTGTGTTTTATACACAAGAGGGGTTGGTGATCCTATGGTTTGGTGCTCACAAATCTTTGTAAGTGGTTAGTGCTCCTATGGGTTGGTTCTCACAAATAGTTGTAATGTTGGTCCTCGACAAAGGGTTTGGTACTTTTGCAAGTTGGTGCTTGTGAAATTTGTAATTTAAGTTGGTGCTCATTAATATAATTGAGATTTTTCTTTGTGGTTTTTCCTACTTTAGGTTTCCACATAAAAATATGGTCTCTCTCTCTCTCTCTCTCTCTCTCTCTCTCTCTCTCTCTCTCTCTCTCTCTCTCTCTCTCTCTCTCTCTCTCTCTCTCTCTCTCTCTCTCTCGTGTGGTGCATATTATTGTTTCAATTTTATTGCATATCTTGCATGTGTGATTAAGTGGTTAAAGAAAATAAATCAAATTAAGTAAAAGATATATAATATACTAATTCACCCACCCTCTCAATATATTTCATGCTTAAAAATGGACTCTTACACACATTATGTGAAATTTTACATATTCTTTAGTCTTCTATGCACTTTGAAGACTTCTTTAGAAACATATGAAAAATATAACTTTTACATACAAATTAAAACCAAGTTCTATTTTTTTAATATCATAATGTTTTAAAAAATATCCAAATATCTAATAAAAATCACATTTTATGTATTTCCCATGATATTTTGGACTCTACACTAAAACCTATCATTTTTAGGCCTCAATCAAATGCATCCACTTCTTAGATTCTAATAGTTGTTGAGAAACTCACCCAACTTGTGTGGAATCATATTTCTACTTAAAAGTGTTATTATATGATATAATTTATTACCTTTAAGCCTTATATGATTGATTCTTCCAAAGAATCTTCTCAACCATGATAATAATATAAAATGCAAAAGGTAGTCTACACAAACACACACCTACTTTTTTTTTCATGTAGGATTTCTTGTGAACCTGGATGCTCCCACATCATGCACTTGAGGTAGAATTGTTTTTAACTCTAGCTCATAATGGCAGGGTCACTACTTAATGAACTATAACTTGTACCATAAATTGGGTCAATTCATTTTCATTTTTTGTCTTTTTCATTTATTTTTTCAAATGTGATACTAAACTAAAACAAAAGGTGGTGTTGATTTTAATGCAACCTTTTTTCCACCTTTTCACCACTATGGAAAAGGCAAGTAATGAAATATCAAGTTCTATTTATGCATATTATAAAAATAGGGCATGTCATAAACTCACCCTTTATATGACAATTTACAATGTTGATATAAAATAAAAGTTATTAAATTAAAAATAAATGTAGTAATTTTATTTTTGGGACAATAAGGTGAGGAATTGTTTTCACATTTTTTTCACAGCAGATTTTTTTTCAAAAATTATACATTTATATAACTAAATAGAGATATTTTTTTTATAAATTATAAATGTTTACATGAATGGGGTCTTACAGATGATATGTCACCATCAATTAGGTATACATCATTCTTTGTACAAAACTCTCCTCTTGTATTAAGGTCTACTTCATAAGAACAAATATTTTCATCAAAAAGTATACCTACAACATATAAGTTTGTATGTAATCATAATATTGCATAGAAAATTTTAATTTTTCATTAATATATATATATATATTTTTTTTAAATCATGGTTGCAAAAAACTACATTTTATGTATATCAAGAGTTATCACAACCTCTACATTAAGGTAGAGGTCTATATGTAAGAATCAAAAGAGGATGGAGAAGAATTGATAAGGCACCTCTTCCAATAGACAGTAGTTTCTTTGAGGTAAATGAAATTTTTTGTATGTTGTTTTAAAATAAAGCCATCATAATGTTTTTACGTATGGATATTGAGATAGTATTAAGTTAATAGTAGGTATTTGATACTTCATATTTAGATAGTGACCATGGTGTTCAACTTAAGCCTTAACCAATGAAAAAGGAAAATTATATCCTCCTTAATTACCATTCCAAATATGAAATTCATCCTAATAACAACTCCAAGAGTAATAAATATATTAATTAAAAAAATAAAAATAAATGTTTGTGTTAGAAGAAATAATTACCTTTTCATAGAACCTCTACTTAATATATTCTTGTAGTTGAAGATGACATTGGACTTAAAAATATGGTAGACCATTTATTTTATAATTATCATGAGACCATTAATTTTACAATGAACATAATGATGATGATCATTATAATGATGATGTGGAGGATCATGTTGGTGATTTTTATCATGAAGATCAACCTAACATGGATGATAATCCTAAGGAAATTGGCCAAGATATTTTATTTTATTTTGAAAAAAAGTCAAACTCATTTATTTATACAGGGACAATCCATAACATCAATGTTGGGTGCTATATTAACATTGATTGACTTAAAATCAAGGTTTTAATCATCAAGCATAAGTGTCAACTCTTTATTGAGATTATATGAGAATTACCTAACTATGTATTATGTTTGGTATGTATTATATTACATATGATTTATCTTATTTTTATGTGTTTTAATTGTAAACTACTAAAAACTAGTTTTTCCCCCAAAAATAACACACTTTCCTCCTAATATCAAGAGTCAAAAAAATAATCATCATATTAATGGGGTTCCTATTCCTATTATGACACATGAAAAATGATCATTCTATTTAGGAAGGGATATGATAATGATGTGAGTTGTCCCAAATGTGGGATATCACAATATTGACAAGGAGTTAGAGATGTTACAAATTCCAAATAAGTTATTGCTATATTTTTAAAGTCACTTATAGAGATAATGGAATGGTATTAAAATAATATAACTAATGGCATATTTAGCATGTTCCTTTGATTTCAAATGTAATGAAGCATATTGAGTATTTGTGGTTTGAAAAAATTAAATAACTGTCACACAATGTATTGTTTGGTTTTGAAATGGATGATGTTAACCCGTTTTCAAGTATGTCAACTAGATACTCCATTTTCATGGTATTATTTATAAATTACAATATTCATTCATGGTGATGATTGGTAAAGATAATTTAATGTTTATACTATTAGTGCTTATAAGCCTCAATTAAAAAATATATATGTCTACCTCAAACCTTCAATTGATGAGTTGAGATCATTATGGGATGGCATTGTGATGTATGAACTTTTAAAATCCAATTGTCAAAGGCAATTCACTTGTTATGGTTTCTTATGTTGGACTATTTAAGATTTTCATGGCTATTTATTTAGGTATTGATCATATGTTAAAATTTAAATTAAAAAATGTCATATATATTTGGGTTAATTTACATTATATACATGGGCTTATTTTGCTTCTATTTAAGCATGGTTAAACTCTACAAGGGAGGGAGGTCCCCCTGGGGGGATCCTCCATCAAGGAGGACTCTCAAGAGGAGTCCCTAGACGAGGACCCCACCTCAGGGTCCTACTACCCATCTATTAGCACTCCCTAATTTAGTCTATCTAAGACCTTTGTTAAACACCTTTCAATTAAGCTCTTTATTCCCAAGCCCAAACCTATCTTCCTAGATGAGGTAACTTCTATGGAGGCCATTGAGAAGGGCAAATTCCTTTTATCTAATGAGCCAAAAAATAATGATTAGCTTGGCAACTTCAACAATAGGGTGCAAGAGGTTGATGTAACCCTAACTAGCCTTATCCAAGAGTGGAATGCCCTTCACAGGTAGGTGTACTTGACTATTTAGTCCTTTATCTAGTCCATTAAGCCAAATTAGACCCCTGTTAAGTAGTTATTGAAGATTATAAACCCCCCCCACCTAGTTCCCCTAATTTGATTCCTATTATGAAAACACCCTTGTAGGTATAGGGCCATAAAAGGCCATGTATTATTCTCCCAAGTAATGGTGTAGAAGGTACTATCAATCGGGTGAGGGAAAAGGTCTCCAAGATCAAGCAAGGAATTATAGAGAAGACATATGAGGAGGAGAAGGAAACACCAAAGGACTCCCCCTCCTGATCTTATTTTATGTTGTTATATTTTTATTATTTTATTACTCTATACTTAGTTTTTATTATTTTATTGTTTGGCCATTGTTTGACATGTTACTCTTTTTGTATAATACTTTTATGGTTCCTAGATCCTTGTAAAACTAGGTTATTTACCTGATCAAAAAAAAAAATTACATTATATACACAATTTTTAAATTTTTTTATATATTAGGTATTTTAACAAAAGGAAATTATGCATGTATAAGGTATGATGATAAATTATATGGAAGGTCATCCAAAGATCTATTAAAAAAATTATATGAATGTCATTAAAGTTTATTGAAGATGGAGTGTGAATACAATGTTAAAAAATAAAAATAATTTTGATGTAAATATAATATTTGAAAACCTTTGAAGATTACATCACATATAGATTGGTACAAATCCTTCACATGAGCACACATAATATAAACTATTATTACTCCTCAATATTGGTCAAGATATTGGTTATTGTTTGTTAGAAATTAGAGAAAATATTTAAACACCAATAGGAAGGAAGAAACTATATATATTATATAATATACCATATTTGGATAATTTATTGGTTTGTAATATTTTTATATACAATGCATAAATTTAGCAATGTACTTATTTTTATATGGAATCACATATCTAGAAATGAAGAAGACACTCCAAGTTCTAGAGTGGTTCTAAAAGTTAGTGGGACAAAGAGGCATATTTTTAAAAAAAAACAAGATGTTCCATAGATATTAACTAGAAAGAAAGTCAATTTTTTGAATAAAACAATGTAAAACATTCACACACCAAATGGATATGGGTCCTCCATGAAGCATGCATTCACCACTAAGGAACACATCATACAACTCAAAACACGTGATTGGCATAAAATTTTAAGGTAATTCATGTGTTTTTTTTACCTTAAATTAGAGATATAATTTTTAAAAAATCACATTTAACATTATATATTTATACAACATATATTTCTCTTGGCATTAATGGGGCCATCTTGTAATCTTCCAGCTAACCTATTAAATACACAATATCAAATTTTAATTTTTTTGAGGTAATATTATATTTATTTTCAATTACAACTCAACTAATTATATTATAAACATTAGAGTAACTTGCATGACTAGCATTATTTTAAAAATAGGTGGTTATCTTAAAATAGATATCTCAAGTAAGGATTGAGTAGGAGAAAAAAAATATTATAGATTTACTTTGCAAATTGGAAAATAAATTGCCTATCTCCTTCATGGAATCTTAAATATATATTTTAATGCATTTGGTTAATTATATTCAAATGGAAGGTGTAGGTAACACATGGTATATTTTTTTTTCAAATAGGTGGGTGAATAATTTAAATGGAATTGTGAAGTAGTTAGCATGCTCAAAGGGATTTATGGTGGAAGCATAAATTATTCAAGAATTTTTTTTTTGATGTAATAATATCTTGGAGAGGAAATTTCAAAGATTCAATGCACTTGAGTTACTAACCTTGTAAATGAAAAAATGGAGGACAACCTTCTTGAAAAAGGAAAATTTGTAAAACTTGGTATGTAATCAAATTCATAACAAACATATATGATGTATGACTGGTTGTGTGTGTGTGTGTGTGTGTGTGTGTGTGTGTGTGTGTGTGTGTGTGTGTGTGTGTGTGTGTGTGTGTGTGTGTGTGTGTGTGTGTGTGTGTGTGTGTGTGTGTGTGTGTGTGTGTGTGTGTGTGTGTGTGTGTGTGTGTGTGTGTGTGTGTGTGTGTGTGTGTGTATGAATGAAATAATTAGTTTACTTATTTATATGTTTTATCATCAAATATCTGTATATAAATATGATAGAAAGAAGTTTTTATTCTTAAATACTTTAGAAATGGCTGTGTGACTTGAAAAAAATGAAAAAGAAAAGACTAACCATGGGAATTAAAGGATTGATTAGATATTATGGCATCCATGAAAATTAACCCCATATGAGATACAAAAAACATTATTAGACCAAACTAATCTTGAATGTATGAATTAACATTTAGATAATCTTCATGCCATTAATCCAAGGATAGTCACACAAGAAACATTGCACAAAGTGAAAGGATGTGAAGGTTTGGTAACTTGTAAAAATGATTTTTATATAAGTTCATAGGATTTTTTTACTATATTCATTTATTTATTTTTACTAATATGTAATAATTAAGGTGAACAATTATTCTACAATTTGGTTAAACTACAAATATTTCTATGTCAAAAACATTGACAATATAAGAGTCACTTACTATAATGGAGTTACCAATCTTTTTGAATCATCCAATCGAGCAAGTTTAAATGAAAATAATTTGGTCTATGGGAAATTAAGTTGTGTGGGTAATATAGAATAAATAATCAAACTTGAATATATAATTTTTGAAGTTTTCATATTTAAGTGTACATGTCACCCTTCTATTGATAACAAATACTTCAAAATGGACACTAAAATTGGTCTTTACTCAGTTGAGATTATTAAATAAATATCTAAGTGGAAAGATCCATGTGTGCTTCATCAACATTGTGATCAAGTATTAATTCATGTAATTTTTCATTTGTACATGTTCTCCTTTTTCATGTACATGTTTTCATATGTAGGCATTTTTTTTCACATAAGTTATTGTTATGTAGGTCTATATCAAGTATTAAATTTTACTATAACTCAGTTTATGTGGGTTTGATTATATCATGGTACAAATATACAAGGTAATTGATAGTTTTTATTTCATTATGATCTAAGCATGATACATGGTATTGATGGAAAAAATGTTATAACACAAGCATCATGCGGATGGAGTAGTGTTGTTAACATAAATGATCAAAGTGACTCTAATGACAAAGATGACCACATGAATAATGATCAAGTTATTCAAGATGGTCAAGTTGATGAAGTTTCATATCACAATGGTTTCTTAGTGAAGTTTATTTTTAAGATGATTAAGTTGAATAAAATAAAGGTGATGAATTGATAAAGATGAAGGTGATGAGGTTGGAAAAATTATAGATAACAAAGAGGATGATGAAATGAATATCCCAATAGGGACAAATTATAATAATTAATGAGATATATCAATAGCTAGATATACAAAAAGGAAGGTCAAGAAAAAATTAATATTTATTAAAAATCTAAGTAACGTAATGAAATAATAACTTGACGAAATTCAAAATGATCAAAATGAATAGTTTAATTACTCAATATAGTGATGTGTTTTAAAAAGGGTGTTGCACAATAAAATCCTATAAAATCACATGTAGTTATTTTTAATGAGTATATTTATTTTTGGTATTTTTATAAAACATTTTGTAAACTACAAAATAATTGTAATATTTAACTATAGTTAAAATATTTTAAATGTTGGTATTATTATTATACTTTAATTATTAGACATCATAGTTATTTTTTATTATAAATATTTGATGGATATAAGGATCCCTCACCTATAAAAAGATAAAACAAATTAAAACTATTTTGCCTCAGATGAAAATCCATGAGGGAACTATAATTTCAACACCAGACTAAAAACCTTGAACCACTATGGAAAATGAGACATCCCAAGGTGCACCCAAGAAAGCCCATCATGGTTTCTCTTTACCTCTTCTAAGATAAGAATGAATAAGTTTGGTAGGATAAGATAAGTATGGCTTCCATTTTTTCTTATTTAAAACAATAGTCCATTCAACTAAACTACCCTAATTACCAGAGATTTCAAAGGGATTAGCAAAAATCTAAACTTGTGCCACACCAACTAAGCCAGCCTTACTAGTTTTACTATTCACATTAATATCCGTACTAAGATCCTCGCTAATTTTTATAACCTAATTTTCCACCTTTAAACTAGGATTTATAGAAACCCTAATAACAACCAAATTTTACACCTATAAGCTAGAATTCATAAGAGCCCCATTTGAAATTCCACTAAAACAAACACTCAAATCATGACCCTTAGAATCCACCATGAGAGAGTCATTAACACAAACCTTTCTATGAGAATAAGGGAAAGAGGGGAAATTAAAAGGTGTTCATCTCTGGCATCTTTCCACCATAAATAAACCAATTTGTGTTTCCCAAAAGAATAGGAAGAGGCCAAATGCCCTAGATCAAAACACCTAGAACATTTGAAAGGTAGTCCATCATAGTCAAGGTACTATACCTAGCATATACCGTTCACTCTTAATTAAATAAACACGCCTAAGATAAATATAGGTAAACCAAAATCCAAGCATAGGGGGTGCTTGAGAAACTAAAGGTGGAGGAATCAATCACCAATAATTTCCTAATAGAATCTCTAATGGTCATGAGGCAAAAATCCACCCAAAATTGAAGTGGAAGATAGGGAGACTAAACCCACATAGTTATGTTATCAAAATTTTCACACAAAGGGTTTAAATATGGGTTATAAGGTTTTAGAAGGAAAAGGTGTTGATCTTAGGACCATGAATTAGCCAAATCCAACTTGTTACAATTAGCTAAGCAATCAAAAACTATAATAAATAACCCTATGGCACACAGATAAATATTTAAATTTTCCTCCAAGAGAGGTTTCCAATATTTCAAGATCTAATGATGAAGGGCATGGAGACTTGTCTAGAAATTGTCAAACCTAAAAATTAAACACTATTTTATAAAAAAAAATCCTCATTTTTAATGACTCTGACTAGAATATCATCTTCAAAGGATACCACTAGAATATTTGAAGTTGTGCTCAAAGACAAAATGAAATGAGGGAAAATAGCCTAAACCCTATGAGAGGCTATAAAAGTGAAGGTTTTATGCTTATCTCACCAAAATTCCTCCAAAATAGAACCATCTAAGTCACTGCTCAAAGGGGATGAGCTTGTAGTAATAAGTTATTTGATAGGGGAGACCTTCAAACCCTACTTATGAAAAATTCCTAGCCCAGACAATGGTCACATCCCATAAATAACCAAAGAAGAGTCCACCAAGAACTGACCATAGATAGTAGGAGAGCAAGGTGAGGGGACCATCTACCTAGAGGCACAATTGGTGATGAGAAAAGAGTGACTGAGGCACCCTAAGTAAAAGATAGTAATGTTGGAAGGGGATATAAAGAACCATAATACATAAAGCCATTCATTTTTAGTAGCCTCAATTAACCTCAAATTTTTACTAGAATGCCCAAACCAGTGGTGAATAATATCCCTATCCATGGGCTATGGACTTACCTCATCACATTGAACACAGGTTTCAAGCCACATGCCAGCCCCCATCACATTGAACACTAAGCTGGTATCCCATTTCATTATGGATAATTTTTACAAATAAACCATCATAGCTTAGTGTGGTAAAGATGTTAGAGAGTGGTCATCCTAGGGAATGGACCCTAAGACCTCCCACTTCTAACACTCAGCTCACTCACCACTTAGCTATCATCATCAGTTTAAAATTTGGGTAAATACATTTTTATAACTAGAATGCCCAAATCAGTGGTGAATCATATCCCTATCCATGGGTTATGGACTTTCCTTGTCATATTGAACATAGGTTTTAAACCAAATGTCAACCCCTATCATATTGAACATTGGGTCGGTAGTCCATTACATTAGATATTTTTCATGAATAACCTTTCATATATTAGTGTGGGAATGACACTAGAGAGTGGTCATCCTATGTAATAGACCTTAAGACCTCCCACTTTTATCACTCATCTCACTCACTACTAGGTTACCATCACAGTTAAAATGTTGGGTACA
>JARHVA010002897.1:600000-652500 GCA_037957365.1 Torreya grandis
TTTCATGCAATGTCACACAATAGTAACATAATGTAATACACAATCAAGGATCACACCATGTAACAAACAACAATAGCAAGATGCATATAAAAATTAATACTAGTCTATACAAGAAATCAATGTCATCATTACATGTTAAAAAATATCATTTCCATATTGAATGGAAACCAAAATATTATGCACAAGAGAAAGACATGTATTCTAATATGATCAATGTAATGGTTATATAAACATAGAACCTAAATAATGTGTACCAATTTTCCCCCAGTGTATACATGCCCCTAATATATAAAAGTATCCCTTTGTTGTAGGAATTCCCCTAATCTAAATGCCCATGTATCATATGTATCTATATGTTCTACACCACAATAATTTATATATTGAAACACATGTTTTTAGAAAAAGTGGATATGTAATATACCTTATAATGATAAATGACATGTATTGATCATATAACTAACAAAACAAATCATGCATAGGTATTGAGTTTTGATATTTTCTATTTTTTTAATATGATTTATGTGAATTTACTAGTCCTAAGATGGAATCCAAAGGATGTACAAAATTATATGTATAATATAGTGATAAAGTTTTAAATTATCGATGTAGGATCTCGTCGAATTCCCAAATGTCCTCATTATATTTCTATGTGTCGATCATCTTCTTATTTCCTTTTGATCTTTCATGAATTTTATGCAAGATTATTGAATTTTATTTAACCATAAATGAGAGATCATGTTATACCTTTAGAAATAATTATATTCAACTCTTCTTGGACTCATTGACCTTTTTGTGTTCTTTTTTTTACATGTTTAATTTTTTTGCTAAGATAACTATGAACTTGTCCTAGAGCAAAACAATATGAGAAACCATCCATAATGGGTTGAAAGAGAAAAAAATGTCATAAATTTAGACCCATCAATCAAATTATCAAGGTAATAACCTATTGATGTGGGATTATAAATCAAAGAGAGTCCAAAAGAGATCTCATAAAAACTCCATCATTAGAGGAAGAACTAAAATCAAACATGCGAGAATTAAATCAACATCGCACCAATAGATATCAAAATAAGTCTATTCTAATTCATTGTTTGCAGATAGATTTTTACAAAATTCTAACTTTTAACAGTAGAGAAAATAATAAAAATGAAAATGATATGGAAAATTACACAATCCACTCCTATTTTTAGCAAAACATTTATACAATTATATCAAAAATTATACAAGTTACAAAGCAAAAGCATCATTAGTCGAGTAAAATAACCTTCTAATAATTTACTCCTTTAAAACTTTCAACTAAAATATCACCATGATCAACAACATAACTCTAACCATAAATTTCCTCCTCCATGTAACGAGGTGGGGACACTACCAAGCACGCCTTAGGAAGCTAGGTACCCAAATGAGTAGCTATAAAATATTGGCCTTTGTGAATTTTCATCATCCCAACTAAAATTAGGTGGTTGTGATCAGTCATATATAATCCCACAGAGTGCACTAGGGTTTCTATGTCTATATGTTCTTAGTGAAGCATGTAGGTTCTAGATACATTGGAATAATATTAACCCCACTCACAACTTATGCCATATCAAATACATTTCTACACCCAATTGACTATTTTGGGTCCAACATGAATTCCTTGAATAATTTTACAATATACCTGATTTCCACATCATCCATTTTATAATAAACTGACATCTTCTTTAGCCAAATTCACATTAAGGTAATTTTTATTTCTTTGTCAATGTAACTATAAAATTTTTTAACTTCTACATCCCGTGTCAACCATGTTGGATTATCCATCACTTTCTCTACTTGTGTTCTCAAGTGAGTAGGCCCCTCAATTTTAATACTCTTTAATTTTTCAATGGTCTTTAGATGAGACCCTTGAATCTATTCACCCAAGATGGACAGTTATATTGAAAGAAACATGTAACTTCAAGTATAATGTAGCTTCAATTAATCTATAATGAAAGAAACATGTAACATAAGAGGATATATAAAGGGCAACCCATCTACTCATATGAGCTAACGCAAGAAAATGATTCACCAACTAATAATAGTCACTTCATTATGAAATAAAATGGTAAGGTGTAAAGCACATGATTAGGAATTATCTCCACCTAAGAGGGCATCACTTAAAATTAATTCTTGAAATTCTAGGATTGTCTCAATCTTATTCCTCTATTTATCACCCAATCTACAACAACATTTCTTTCTTACCAAGTATATTGGATCACAAATTGATAAAATATAAATTTAAAATGGGATAACTCATTAACTATGAATTGGAGCTTCCATGCCTTGACTCCATCATTATCAATTTCATTAATGACTAATTGGTAATCACCTTCCACAACCATATTTTTCCAGCCTTCAGAAAGAGGAATCTAACTACCTTTTAGAAGATGTCTTTCCTCAACCACATTATTGGTTTTCAAACCAATAAAATGTGAAAATATTAGAATAGGTTAACCCAAATGATCTTTGAACACACCTCCACACCCTATCAAACCAATATTTCCCTTTGATGCACCATAAAAATTTAATTTAATTTTTCCTATATCTAGATACTTCCAATAAATATTTGAACATTTTTTCAAAGTAAAAACCATATAAAACCCCTTATAAAGTGATAATAATGTTGAATTTTTATAATATTTCATTCATAGAATAATGTTGTACACTCATTTGGAATATCAATTATAGCTTTTATCTATTCTAACCATTATTTTAAAAGTGTAGCATGATATTTTTATATAGCCTACATGACAAATAAAAATGTGTCCACAACATTTGGCCCACAATAAATTGAAAATTTAATGTATCCTATAATTATATCATCACATATAATGTGTGGCAATTTATTTATCAAATGATCCAACTACTATAAAAATGGAATAGTGTACTCATTTTCCCCTATTTTGTATATATTTAAACCTCTTGCTAATAATTTCCATCAATGCATATTTGAATGGTTGATGGTTCCCTTTGTGGACACTTGTACTCTTTATGTGGCTTGTTCATATACTAATAATTGTTAGACATCATCATTTATGACCTTTATTGTACTTTAATTACTATGATGTTCCCTTCATCTTAAAATTTATGAATATTTTGTTGTGGCATTACAAAAACAATTTTATGTGCCTAATTATTTTATTATAATCAAAAAATTATTTCCATTCTTGTTATGATAATCAGCCCATAGCTCTATGATGAGTGGTAGGTAGAGGCATAAAATGATTTTTATTCAACATCTATAATATCATGCTCAATTTTTCTTCTATACTAGTAATATGTAATTTTATAGGAGTTTTTGTATCCATAAATCTATATTTTTTACTACACCTATCATACATACAAGGTATTTATCCTTGATATAATAGGAAATGTGATGTGTCTCTTGTAGTCTAGTCACATTGGATTTAATAACTATTATCTCATGAAACACTTATTGTGGAAGATTATTACTTTAAATTAATACTTCAACAAGTACTTACATTAAAATCCTCATGAGTTTTTTTAAGGGATGCATTTCTTTTATTTTATTCATTAGTGCTCACCATTTTCGAATCATCTCAATAATATCCTAGAAAATTGGTTGTAAAATCTAGATGACACAAATACTTATCTACATTTTCTATCATTTCATTTTCATCCTCATAATTATCATCTTCAATAATAATATGATCTGGAGCTTTTAAATTAACCAATAAAGTGACATCTGGTATCTTTTCTTCATGTGATTTAGATACACATGGTAGCTTGGTACTGGGTCTTGAGTAAGTGGTATATTTTAAGGGGCTTCTTTATCATTGGATCTACTTGATTCTATAATTTCATATGTATTTATTATAAATAGTGGTATGATTTACCATCGAGGTACACTAAAAGAATGAAATACATAATATTAAAAAATGCATATATCATTAGGTTCTTTTAGTTTGTAATATTGAAAGGTTGGTTATTTATAGCTCATATGTATATATGCCCATTATGGAAAAAATTTAAACATCGATGCAAGGTAGATGGTATAACTTACATTGCATGAATCCATGGTTTTCCTAGGAGTTGGTTATAATTCATATGATCTGGCATCACATGAAACATAGTGAGAGTATATTATGACTAATTGTGACATCCAAAGTATTTGAATCTAGAACCTATCTAGGTATATTATTAAATCCTATAATATTATTATCTGATTTATGAATGGATTCCATGTTGATACCCTAATTTTGTATAAAAATGATGCTAAAAATGTTCAATCATTATCTATTATTTATTAAAATATGCTTGACTCCCTTATTTAAGATTTTCATTTAAATGAACAATAGGAGATTTTGATCTATAGTATGTTGAGTACGTAAAAATTCCTTATCAAAATAAATTTTGAAAGGAAAATGACTAAGAGGGGGCATGAATCAATCTTCAAAAACTTTTAATCAATTATCCTTAACCAATCACGAATCATTCAAAGTAACTTAGTGATCTAACAATGCATTAAGAACCAATCACATAAGCATGAAACAAGATAACACATCACATATGTAGGAAACCCTCATGCGGAATAAAATACATTAAAAAAATTGGACAAATTATCCTATAAGATAATGTATCAAATTTAATTGAGCACCAACCCAACATGAAGCACCAACTCTAAATTTATCAAGCACCCACTTGCTAGGAGGCTACAACCCCCTATGACCAATCACCAACTCAATAAAAGTAATAATATACAAGAAAAAAATTTCAAGGCATATCCAAATCCCTCTTGACCAAGTACAAACTCAGCCAATGCCAATTCTGCAATCTCTAACCTACAAGGAAGCTTCAACTCCCTCAAATACCAACTCAATCAATCATATTTCTTTCCACTCAACTCTCTATCAGCTTTATTTCAATCCTATCCACTATAATATGTCAATAACACATCTATTATGAAAATCTTATGGCCTTTAAATAGATGATTATAACTCCTTCAACTTTACTCCACTTGATCTTTCTCAAAATTGCCTCCAAGATTCTTCGCTTAACTAGCCCTCATCAAGACTGAATAGGTCATATGACCTTAATATTCAACTATATAACACATATATTATCATCATAAAATAATTATTTTCTCTCTCTTTAGGTTTTAAAACATGTTACCTAACCTCCTTAGGATCATTTATTTCTCAAATCATTTGCTTCCTCTAAGAATACTCAAATATGCCTAAAATGCCTTGTATATATATTCATCTCTTATTCATATACCACTTGGTCAGATACACACCCTTAACCTCTTATTTTGGCCATAAAATAGGTCTTATTACATCTCATAAAAATTATTAAAATGAACTTTGAGTTCATCTTTTTCTATCATAACTCTATTAGACCTCATTTCACTTTTAGGTCTCATAGAGACCTATTTGCATTAGGCCTTCTTATCAACATGTTACCATTTGATTTTTTGGAGAAAATAACACCTCCATAAATGAAAAAACCCTTTCACAAAACATAAAAAATACCTTATCCAACATATTATTATCTCCATAACACATTTTATTTCCAACCACTTCATAAATGTCCTCAATAGTACTTAGTCCTATTAGGTCTATGTATACCAAAAAATCTATATTTCAATACTGAATCTCAAACACACTTAAAAAATTCAAATAATATCAAAAAATTAAACATACAGATTCTACATGGACTTAGATTCACTATAAAATTCATTAGACACTTTCACTAAGAGTTTAAGACCTTAACAACACCTTTGTAACTCACTCACTCAAAACTACCATTATACTCAAAAACATGGTCATGGTGACTTAAACCTTTAACACTTGTGTAGAAATTTCCATGATTTATGATTAATGTAAATTATCTTCTGATATCTTCAATACATACTCAAGTGTAAAACTCAAATGTTTTAATGACAAATATTGGTCTTACATACCAATTTCTTGACCTCATATTACACTGTCTTATCTGAATCAGACAGGTCAACTTGTGAGCAACATTTTACCAAAATCACTAAACTCCAAAACTTTTTACAAGTATTAAAATGTATTAAAATTTATATAAAACATGTCCATTCATGTGGTTTAATTTTTCTATCATGATAACACACTCCAATTCATCTTCTCACTATTGTCTAGGTTTTACACTATTTACACCATTAGGTTTGTCTGTGACTGGCTAACTTGGAAAATTGGTTTATCACATTATAAGGGTGTAACCTACCATAAACCTTAATATAAATGTATAATTATTATTTATCTCCTTACTCCATCCATTTTATTTTCTTAATCAATGTAAATTTTGACTTCTATAATAAATTCTTCACAAACAAGCCTATATTTACACATTTTCTCTCTCATCTGACCACCCACAACCACTTGGAGGTACGTGGGAGAGTTTAATACATGATATAATATTTTTTATATTCATTTGAGACCATTATTGTCTATTTTTAACAATATATTCCACATCATGTCTTTATTAGGGTTTTAGGGAGGTTTAACATAGGTTTTGGTGTTAACGATTGTTCATAAAGGATTGCCCCTTAAATCCAAAACCAATACATAGATATATTATATATGAACCTTACCCATCTCTCCTTAATATATTAGGTTCCCATTTAGAGGTTAAATAGTCCAAAAAACATCGAAAAGTTCCTCTTAGGTCTTGAGACCTCATTTTGTAAAATCGAGAAGGCTTAAAATAGTGTTTCTTACAATTCCCTTCAAACCATGGCTCAAACTTTGTGAACATGATTAATGAAACATATAATACCTATTTCCATGATCACATATGCAAACTTGGCTTAAAAGAGGATCTTTGTGCCTCATTAGGCCAAGCAAGGTCTAGGAGTGATCTAGATGCAGACTTGATATGAAGGTCCTACCCCTATAGGCTCACCTTGAGGCTCTCATGGATTCTTCTACACCTTATTTTAATCTTCACATAACCTTCACAACCTCTCACATGTTTGATATCACTTGCCTCATTATGTTACTAGCTCATACCTTCACCATGCCATGACTAGGCTCAAACTTCCAATGCTCTTGACACATTGACATGTTCTTTCCATGTCATGGCCTCAAAAAAACACCAAAAAAGTAAACATAATACATCATAACACACTCATATCACTACACCATTCTCTTTTTTATGAAAACAAACTCTCATTGCCTCATACAGACCTAAAACAACATGACAAAGCTTCATATGACTTGGCATTTATCTTAATGCTCATTTTCACATCACATACCTTTGTACACTCATTTCATTATGATACCTTCACATGGCTTACCCTAATAATCTTCATGTCATTACTATGCCACACTATGCGTATGCATTCCACTACACATACCTATTCATATCATGACATCAATGACTTGTACAAACCTATTTATACACTATGCTTCTTGTGTAGACATTAATTATATTCAAACATCTTCCATGACATGTACCTTCCATACTCACAATATTCATGACAAATTTCATGACCACACTCTTTTTTCTCATGGAAACACTCTCTTTATGGAATTAACATGCTCAATCACTTGACCAAATATACCTTGGACATCAATGACCATTATGCCTTTATATGATGCACCTTTTTGACATCAATGACAATAACATACCAACAAACTTGCCCTTTGTCATTGATAGAAAACACATTTATGGAAAATTCACTACAAAAATGAGATTACTTAAAAAAGGTACTTTTCCCATCAAATCATTCTCCCCCTTTTGACATTAATGACAAAGGGTCTTCCATAAATTTCCATTTGATCCTTGGACTTGAACTTCTACAGCAACACAGGGAAACCATGCTTATTATGAATTTTTCATCATTATCTTGACACTTCACAACCCAAATCTACAAATTTCCCCTTAACTCCATACTCTCCTCTTGAGTCACAAGATGGAAACCACTCTTAGAAACATCTTTAAACATGATACTTTTCTCATTCTAAACTTCCTCTCTTTCTGAGTTCTTTGTCCCTCTTGGTAACATGATTATAGCGTCTATGAAGCATCATATAAAAATGCTCCCCCTAACTCCATGAATACCTTATTCAAATGAATTTAGATACTCTAAAACACTTATCTTAACCTTTATATAATTGGTATAGTCCAAAATCTTGATCACTTACTAGGGCATCACATCTATTCTTATTTGACATAGATATTCAAATGGAATTAGATACATAAGATCACTCACTTTAATTTATGCACCTTGATTCCATGGAGATGGATAATATCCATCTTCATTTCCCTATTCTAGCTTCATAAACATCTATCATGTTCTCAATCTTGGCCATATTATTCAACTTATCTTCATGTCTTATGTATATATTCTTTGACATAGACCATTACTTGTTTGATATTGAAGATGATAAATAATTTTATTATCTCCCACTTTGTCCATATATCTTGTGTTCATCATATGAGCCATCAATACTCATAGACCTTTCTCAACATCCTTCAAGCATCTTCATACCAAATACCACTTACAATATAGACAATCTGGAATCCTCTCAAGATGAATCCTTCTTTGAATACAACCTCATGTTTTTAATGATATAAGAGTGTCTCCATGAAGCCTAATGGAGTCACCATTTTTTATATGGCTCTCAAAACTCCATGAACTAAATATATTCCCAAATCTCTAAATCACTCTACTCAGTTATCTTGAAATCATGAGAATGATAGTCCATCCTTAGAATCTACTTAGTCTTGTAATCCTTCTTCTTCTCTTTGACTACCTTGTCAATACATTCAAATAAAAAAAAAATCTCAACATTCTTTTACTTATAATCCTTATTCTATCTTAGCAAATAATCCATCTTGACTCTTGGGCTCAATATAATTAGTCTTGAATTTCTTTGGCTTCCATACCAATGTTTGACTCTTCTCATGCACTCTAGGAGATCCATATACCTTGTTAAGTCTTGAAGGCCTTATAAATCCATTAGGAAAAAATCTTAAAATGTGTCCCATATTATGACAATTATAGAAAAAAACATTTTTATACTTACCTCTTGACTGATCACTCCTTTTCCCATGTTCCCATGATAACTCATTCTTTGAGACCATTCTACAATCACTTGATCTATGACCAAAATTATGATAAAAAAATAATAACCATTAAAATAAATATCACATTGAATTAGGATACCTAATTGGTCTCTTCATGTTGACTTTCATGTTGGTATTCTTGACATGTTGATGATCACTATGAGTCTCAGATTTGAGAGTTTATACATAAATCTTTGAGGTCTGACTCTTCTTGTTCTCTTTTTGGTCTTCTTTGAACCCAAGACCTATCTTGTCATGTAGATACCTTTGAATACTCAAAATATCACCAAGAAAATTAGTACTCTTCTCAAATATATGATGTGTCTTTAATTTGGCTATTGCCTGATCCAATTCTACCTTTAAGGACTCCATTTCTATTTTAAACTTGATGCATTCTTCCTCCTTGATCTTAAGATATATAGTGACAATTTCAATCTTAGTTTTCAACTATTTTATTATCTCCTCATGTTTATTGTTTTTTATTATTAGTCTCTCTTAAAAAAGATTGATTTGATCCTCATAAATTTTAACTAATGATCTTAGTTTATGATTCTTCCTTCTTTGTAACTTCAACTCCTCTAGAGCACTCACCAATTCTACCTCAAAGTTCACTTCAATCTCTTCTTCATCATCCATAAGGCCTTTCCCTTTGAATCAACCCTCATTTTTTATTTATATAGCCATGAATAATGTTTCATTATTATCATGATCATTACAGTCATCATCACTATCAGATGTACTAGTGTCACTTACATTAGATGAATTACTATCTTCTTTGATATAGAAACTTCTCTTGTTCTTGAATGACCCTTTTTTGTCTTCATACTTTTTGAAACCCTTTTTTATCTTGTCAATATTATAAGTTTTCTTGTCATCACCATGATTTTGATCATGTTATTCATCATGCTCAGTCTTATCCTTGTTAGGACATTTAGATGCAAAGTGACCAATATTACCATAGTTAAAACATTTGAATGGAAACTTACCCTTATATTTATCTAAACCTTTCCTTAGTTTTTTGACAAAGATGGATTCTATCTTATCATCATCAATGTCTATATCAACATCATCCTTGACCTTCTTACCTTGTGAATTTTTCTCATCTTTGAATGTAACTTCCCTCTTAGAAGGTCTTCCATCACTTGTTCTCATTTCATAGGTAATCAATATGTCATGAATCTCATCCATTTGTAGTAGGTTAAGGTCTTTGATCTCTCCACAGTAGAAAAATTTGAATAAAACTTAGATGTTATAGATCTCAATACCTTTTTTATTATTTTTTATTCTTCCAAAAAAATTTCTAGGCCTCAGATGGCATTTACCACTTCATCCACTATCAATAGATAAGATGTAATGTTTTCATCTTCCTTCATTCTCAGGATTTCAAACTGCCTTCGATGAGTCTACAACTTTACCAACATAAATTTGGTGTCTCCGTATATTTTATTCAAATTTTATCAAACCCATTTGGTTATATAAAAATTCATGACCTTAACAAATTCTACTTCTGAAAGACCACATAGGATGGCATTCATTGCCTTGGAGTTGTTCTCACTTGCCTTCTTGCATGTTGCATTAGTTGGTAGTGTAGAGGGTGGAGTGAATCCATGAATAATAGATTGTCATATTTCATAACCTAAGGACATCAAATATGTCTTCATTTATATGCTCCAAAATTCATAGTTAGTCCCATTTAAGAGAAGAGCTTTATTGATTCAAAAACCTCCTTGTGCTTATTGACTAGACATGTTTTTAATTCAAGGATCTCCTTCAAGACATTAGGCCTACTTTAAAGGACCAATATCTGATACCAATTATCATAATCACAATGATTTATAAGGGATTATTTAGTCTTAAAAATCTTTCAATCAATTATTCTTACCCAATCATGAATCTTTCAAAATAATTTAGTGATCTAACAATGCATTAAGAATCAATCACATGAGCATGAAACAAGATGACACATCACACATGTGGGAAAAATTTATGTGGGATAAAACCCACTAAAAAAAATATTTCAAAAACTATCCTATAAGACAATGTATCAAATTTATTTGAGCACCAACCCAACATGAAGCACCAACTCCAAATTTATCAAGTACCCACTTGACTTTTCTAAGCACCCACTTGCTAGGAGGATACAAACCCATATGACCAAGAACCAACTTAATAAAAATATACTTATACAATAAAAAATTTTAAATTTGGCTCCAAATCCCTCTTTACCAATCACAAACTTAGCCAATACTAATTATGCAAGCTCTAACCTGCAAGGAAGCATCAATTCCCTCAAGCACCAACTTAGTCAATCACACTTATTTCCACTCAAATATCTATCAATTTTATCTAAATTATATCCATTTTCATACATAATTAACACATATATTATTAAAATATTAATTCCTCTTAATATATAATGATCACTCCTTTAGCTCTACTCTAATTGATCTCTCTCAAAACTGCCTCTAGGCTTCTTCACTCAACTAGCCCTCATTAAGACTAAATAAGTCATATGACCTTGATATTCAACTAAAAAACACCTATATTATCATCATGAAATAATTTTATACTCTCTCATTATGGTTTATATTATTTTAACCTCCTTAGGATAATTGATTTCTCAATCATTCGCTTCCTCTAAGCATGCTCAAATAGGCCTAAATGCCTTGTATACATACTCATCTCTTCTTCATATACCACTTGGTCAGACACACACCATTAACTCTTATTTTGGCCATATAATAGGTATTATTACATATAATAAACATTATTAAAATTAAATTTGTGTTATTTTTGGTCTATCATAACTCTATTAGACCTCATTTCCCTTTGAGGTCTCATGGAGAACTAATTGCATTAGACCTTCTTATCAACATGTTACCATTTGATCCATTCGAGAAAATTAAACCTCCATACATGGAAAAAACCTTTAAAAAAACATATAAAATACCTTATCCAACATCATCTCATCTCCATAACACATTTTATGTCTAACCACTTCATGAAACTCCTCAATAGTATTCAGTCCTATTAGGTCTGTGTATACCAAAAAGTTTGTCTTTCAATATTGAAGCTAAAACACACTTAAGACATTAAAATAATATTAATAAATTATATATAAAGAGTTTAAATTACCTTATATTCACAACCAAATTCATTATACACTTTCACTTAGATCTTAAGACTTCAAGAACACCTCTGTAACTCACTCACTCAAAACTACTAGTATACTCAAAAACATAGTCATTGTGACTTAGACCTATAACACCTATGTAGACACTTTCCATGAATTATTATGCATGTAAATGATCTTATTATATCCTAAATACATCCTCAAGTTAAAACTCATATGGCATAATGACAAATATTGGTCTTGTAGACCAATGTCTTGACCTCATATCACACTGTCTTATCTAAACCAAACAGGTCAATTTGTGAGCAACATTTTACCAAAATAATTGATCTCTAAAAATTATTAAAATAATTAAAATGTCTTAAAATTCTTTAAAAATATCTCCATTCACTTTGTTTCATCATTATATCATGAAAACACACTCCAATTCATCTTTTCACTACTACCTAGGTTTCACATTGTGTACACCATTAGGTCTATCTGCAAGTGGCTAACTTAGAAGACTAGTTTAACATGTTATAAGGATGTAAAATATATAAAAACATTAATATAAATGTATTATGAGTCTTTATCTCCTTCTTCCATCCATTTTATTTTCTTCATCAATGTAACTTTTGACTACTAAAGTAAAATCTTCATAAACAAGCCTGTATCTACACATTTTTTCTCTCATTTGATTAACCACCACCACCTGGAGGTACATGGGAGATTTTAAAAAATTATTTAATATATTTTATAGTCATTTGAGACCATTATATATTTTTTTTAATAAAATACCCTACATCAGGTCCTTATTAGGGTTTTAGGGAAATTTAACACAAGTTTTGGTGTTAACAATTATTCAAAAAGGACTACCCCTTAAATACAAAACCAATGCCTAGATATCTTATATATGACCCTTCCCCATCTCTCCTTAATATCTTAGGTTCCCATGCATATTTTTCACCTACCAATGAATGTTTGAAAGTGCCTCTCAAGTCTTGAGACCTCATTCTATAAACTCGAGAAGGCTTAAAACAATGTTTATTATAATTCCCTTCAAACCATGGCCTCAAATTTTGTGAACCTAATTTAAAAAACATATCATACCTTTTTCCATGCTCACATATGATAAATTTCCTTGAAATTGATCTTCATGCCTCATTAGGCCAAATAAGGTCTAAGAGTGGTCTAGGTGCAGACTTGATCTAAAGGTCCTACCCTCCTAGGCTCACCTTCAGACTCTCATGGATGCTTCTACACCTTATTATCATTCTCACATAACATTAAAAACCTCTCACATGTCTAATATCACTCACCTCATTATGCCACCAGCTCATACCTTCACCATGCCATGACTAGGCTCAAGCTTCCAATGCACTTGACACCTTGACCTATTCCTTCCATGTCATGACCTCAACAAAACATCAAAAAATTAGAGATAAAAATCACAACACACTCATATCACTGCACCATTCTCTTTATGATGACAAGAACCTATCATATCCTCATATAGACCTAAAACCACAAGACAAAGCTTCATATGACTTGACATCTATCTCAATGTTCATTACCACATCACATATATTTTTCACTCATTTCACTATGATACCTTCACATAACTCACCCTAAAATTCTTCATGTCATGAATATGCCACACTATACACATGAATTCCTCTACACTTACCTCTTCATATCATGATATTAATGACTTGTACAGACTTCTTCATACACTATGCTTCATGTACAAATATTAGTTGTCTTCAAACGTATTCCATGACCTGTACCTTCCATGCTCACAATATTCATGACAAATCTTATGACCATACTCTTATTTATCATGGCAATACTCATGAAAATAGTATTTTTATGTCATTAACATGCTCAAGCACTTGACCAAATAGACCTTTGACATCAATGACCATTATGCCTTTACATAATGCACCCTTTTGACATTAATGACAACAACATGCCAACAATAAATTGTCTTGATTATTCTTCAATGTATCAAAAATGGATGCAAAATTAGTAGGTTATGCATCATTTGATAAAGTTGTGTCACATAAAAAACATATTTATATATGGTGGAATTTTTGAAAAAATCTATGATGGAGATGTTTATTTTATTATTACTTAATTGATCAATGATATCATACTCATGGAGCTATATGAGGTGGAAAAACATTAGGAAAAACAAATTGACTGCCTTTGTTATGTTATGCATTATGGGATACCCTACCTCTTGATGTTGTAATAACATGGATCACAAGGTCTAATATAATCCTATGGTTAATAATGTGGGTGGTATGTTCACTATAACTACATTAAGGTCTAGGGTAGGATTAAAAAAGAGAGTAATACATGCCCTTTTCCATTAATTAGTAATCAAAATCATGTCATATTGAATATTTTGACAATATGAGTTGCTAAGGGGAGGTAAGAATTCTTTGTTATTAGTTTCAACCTTATTTTTATTGCATTATATTTTACCTACTTAATTATATGTTTGTGAAATATATTACATATTTTAGGCTAACAACATGTAATTATGAATATCATATCTTGAATGCGAAAATATAAACAATTCACATTCATCATAGCTATGATTTATTAATATGAATAAAGGGAACTCTGAAATTAGCTTTGAAATCCTAAGGCAAAAATATAAAATCCTAAGGAAGGATGAAATATTAATGAAAACATAGGGTTTTTCATTATCTATAAAAGGTTCAAGTTCACTAGAGTGTTTTAAATTATTTTGATTTAAGTGGTCTAATAAGTTAAAACTTGAGACAATTTATAATGTTTAAAATATTACATGTATTACATAGATTTTATTGTAAAATCAAATGACTATTTCAATTTTTAAATGTGTAAATGATGAATAGGATAATGTACTTATATTTTTCACTATTATGATAAGAGTGTTTCCTATGTACAATCAACAGCTACTACCTACAATGGATTTGTGGTTGTCTAGATCAAGAGACTAATTATCAAAACTTGACTAGATGTTTCCAATGGGACTTATAAACATGTGGTGGATAAAATATACACTATTATACTATAAATATCCTCTATATTTTTGTGGGTCTATTTTAGTATAGAGTGTTTCACCTTCCTATTAATATAATTCTTATGTGATTTTAAATATTTAGTCTTGTGCATAATTATATATTTTTATTTATTCACCTTAAAACCCTATCTCCACTATAGAAACTTGTTTGTCCTATAAAAATGAATTAGATAGGATGGTTTTTATAGCCTAAACTCGACCCCACTATGTGGATAAGAATTTCATACATTCCAATACTACAAGAGGGTTTAAAACACATGTAGTTCTCTCATCTAGGTGTATATGTGCTCGATAGTCATCCGATAGAATGTATGCAACCTTTTGGATTTTACAAACTGATATTCAACCTTTGACCTTAATGTATGTGTTCATACTTGGCTTAGTGATTTTTCATTTGAGGTTTATTCATATTTTGAAGTTTTAGGAGAGTGACTCAAGGATGTGAATATGCATTCCTCAATATTCACATGTAATATCATATGAGTGCTAGATAAGAATAAAATTAGGCTTAGTGTGTATAAATTGATGATTATTCAAGTACTATCCATCCATAAATGACATGTGAAACCTGTGGGCTAGCCACAGGAACTAGGATTTGAATTTAAAATTAGGATTTAAATTTAAAATATAGTTGTTTATAGAACTTAGGACATTGTTGGTGAATGTGGACACTTACGCTAACTGTTAGCATCCAAATTTTGTCAAAACTATCCAAGAAAGCTTAAGCAATTAGTTTTAATATGATCACATTCCTCTTAGGATATTACAATATTTAGGGAAAGACTAGGATGATCATTTACATGAATGAAGTCAAATTAGAAAAGCCATGTTCATAGATAGATGAATCATTATGAGAGAATGTGAACGAGAGTTAATTATGTATGCATAAGTCATGTATGTATAAATTTGTATCAAAATTTGATATTTTTAAGTGTCTAATAATACATTTTAAATGTCTACACCTAACAACCCAATGAAAAACCCTAGTTATAAAAAAATGATAATTTTTCAAGCTAAAAGGATTTTGGAAATTCTATTTTCTTAAATACCCTGATATTGCATTGGATTTTTAAAAAATAATATTTATTTTTTTCATCTCTAAAATCAATGCATTCCATAAATTAAATTTTATTCTTTATGGAATTTCGTTAAACTTTTATCATGTAACATTTCACATTTGTACACATTTTTATAAACCCTAATGTATCATGGAAACAACAAAAATGGAGGATTGGGGTAATTCCTCTTGTGATTTGGTGTACTCTCATGTACATTCCACATTTTTATTCCAACTATTTATGTAATGTGAAATTTTAAAAATAGTTGTAAATGTAAAGAAGTGTAAAATATTAAACTTGAAAAATAGCAAATTTGGTGTAATTTCCTATGCATTCCACATTGTTTTATAGCCTTTGGATGTTTTACTTTGGATATTAGAGACATTGTGATACTAAATTATATAATAACACCATGCAAATATTATTAAGAGGTTATTGTATAAAATTTTATGTGGTTTCTATAGCATTATTTCTTCATCACAACGTGACATGGAGTATTTCATTGATGCTTATGAGTCACCTTGATGCTTTTCCCAGAGTATACATTCATCTACCTATAGATGACCATCACAGAGGTATAAGTGTAAATTTTATTTTTTAATTAAAAAAATATTTTTTCTCATTGAACATATATAATTATACAACCTTATAATGATAGGTCTATTAATTATATGGACCTATATGAGCTAGAATATAGAGACAAGCAGGTTCTCATGAATGGACATCCCTCAACCTCTAAGGACCCATCAAAGAGTTGTAAATTTTGAATTTATTTTTAAATAAATAATTATTTCTTATTTAAAAATTCAAATACATATTTTACATGACAGGGATACTTCCCATATAGACTGGTGGGAGGATGAGAGCCCTAGGAGGGGTAGATGTCATTCATTTTTTTCCAAGGAATTGCTTTCTTGGAGGTATAAATTTACATTTTAATTTTTAATTAAAAAATATTTATTTTAATTAAAAACTTATAATGCAACTTGATTATTATAGGTCTAATTCCCATATCAATCAACAGAAGAATAAATCCTTCATTTGTTGCGAGAGATTTTTCTGCATGAAGGTATGAATTTTTACTTTGTTAATTAATTTTTTTAATTTATTTATTTATAATTTCATAAAATTTTGTTTCAAATACTTGTTAGGAATATGACCTTCTTCTCCTCCTCATGAGAAAAAATTTCAAATCCAAATAGTAATGTTTTCCCTGAACTAGCTTCAATGAGATAATCCCCAATGTATTAATGGGGGAGGAAGAAGATGAATTAGGGACACTCCTACCAAGGTTAGATGATGAAAAATAATTTCAAATTACTTTTTATCAATAAATACACTAAGTAAGAAGCAATCTCAAAATGGACCTTTAAGTAAATGATAATATGAAGATATTAATAGATGCTCAAGGAAAGTAGGTATTATTATTATTATTATTATTATTATTATTATTATTATTATTATTATTATAATACAATGATTGATTATAATACAACATATTTAGCATTCATAAAAAAATTATTTCATGGATTTCAATAAAAGAACAATTTACTAAACTTAAATTATTTTATTCATATTTCCATATAGACTAGTATAAAATACCAATTTTGAAATGCATGAATTTGGTCACTCTGATTCATGAATACTTCATAAATGCCTACTACAATAGTAATTTAATTAAAAATATGCATTAGAAGGGTTTTGGAAGAATAAAGAGCCATTTGAGGGGATTTATGTTGCATAGAAACTATGTTTTTCATGTTATAGTATTTTAATTTAATTTTTCATATCTATAATTTGTGAGTTAAATATCAAATAAACATTGATGAACATAGGATAAATCTTAGACCTCCCGAATTAGATAGAGACATGTGGAATGGTTTGTGCAACAAATGGCCAAAAGATGACATTGATAAGGTTACATGTTATTTAACCAAATTAATGATAAGTAAAAATCTATTTTTTATTTAAATAGATTTAAAATATTGAGATTAATTTAGGAATAAAAATAACCATTTAAAACATTACAAAGTGAGAGTGAATAAATGTAGTAGGTGACTTATTGCATGGGTGATGAAACATAGATGAACTTGCTAACAGATTTTAACTTTCGTATAAATTATTGTATCATTAATTTTTTTTGTTTATATAAGTTATTTTATATAAATTATTAATACATCTAATTTTATCATAAAATTTTTTTAACAACAAGTGAATTCTGACAAGCTTGCAACAAGTGAAAAAAATATTACAAAGTATGGGATGGGACACTTGACTTTAAAAATTAGGCCCATGATAATGACTTTATGACAGTAAGACATGATTTTTAATTAGTTATGAATTATATAAATTATTAATTAAAACACTAATACAATTGTGTCATTATGTATTTGTAGGTCTGAATACCATCTGTATTTAGGGAGAAGGATGAGGAGGATTACTCCTATTATGATGATGATGAGGAGGAAGAGGAGGAGGAGGAGGTAGAGAAAGAAAATTATGATTACTAATGACATTTAGGATGTAGTTCTATAACATTTTTTTTAATATGGAATGGACTTTTATTCCTCCCTCAAAAACATTATTATATAAAAAAATCAAAATTCAAATCTTTTCTTTTTTTATTATTCAATTATAACATCTAGATAATTTAAATATATATTTTGCATTAATATCATAATTTTATATATATTCTAAACCTAAAATATTAAATATATAAATATAGTAAAATATAATATACAATAATTTAATATATATTAGTATATATGATATTATGCAAAATTATAGAGACAAATTAATTATATTAATATGTTTATAAATAATTAAAAAATACACAATATAATTATTTATAATCATATAAGATCTTTTGTAATTACAAATAGTTATATTATATTTATATAATGTAAATTTCAAATTATATTTGTTCTACTTTGGTGTTGGTTATTGGTGGCACACAAGTCACACTAACTTCAGAAAAAGGTGGCACAACTAAAAATAACATAAATTATTCAAAGTTTCACCATGAAAAACATAAAAATAGTCAATTTTCAATGCAAATATGACCCTATTTTTTATGCTAATTACACTTCATCAATAGTGGGTGAGTGGAGGAACCGCTCTTTTGGCCAATGATCATGGTGTCCCCATCTAAATTATTAGGTATGTCTTAAGTTTATCATTTCATTTCCTCATTTTTTCTAGCCACTTACTAAACCATAGACCATCCTCTTCCACTTAGCTCTAATAAAATTTCATTTTTTCTTACCCATATATTTGGCACAGTTTGTCCACATCCTCTAATGTGTTGTATGTCTACCAATATATCTCTATGTGGGACTAAATCCACCATATCATAACCTCCTTAACCAAAAAATATATATGTTTTCCCTCATCACTTGTCTTATTTTCCATTGGACTTGTCAACCATTTTCTTTCCTATTCAAATCCTATTTAATTATTTTAGTTGATACCTTCTCCTTTACTATCTTCCCTATATATTCAAGCTTTACAATGATTTTCCCATCTAGTATAGCTTTAAAAATGTCTTCCAACTCTATCTCTCAATTGCCTTTATGACATCTTCAAGTAGTCTATCTCTCTTTTAGATGACTTTTTCTTTTGATTCCTCATATACCTCTATACCTACATGAATATTTTGAAAAAAAATAAAAAAATGTAAATGGAATAAATATTTCCCATATATGATTCCTCCTTCATTTCAGCATTCCACTTATGCATAATTTCAAATTTTATTTGAATCTTATATCATCTTCGCAACTTTTTGCATATAATGGACTGCTGAAAGTCCATTCTCCTCTTAATCTACAATTATGTCCATATCAAATTATTTTCAATCTCCTTTTTCTAAAAAATTAACCTTTAACATGCTCTCAATTTTTATGATGCCTTCCATTCTTTCTCTTATCATATTCATCCTCTTTATTTTCTATTGCATAAAAATAGTAAAAATCAAAATTATGGGAATCATTGGTTCCCATAGGCATCTTCACCATTGATAATTCAGCTAAACCCTTTTATTTTTCTTCACATTTATGAGCTAATAATAATATCAATTGTTGTTGCTCTTTGTTTTCTTCACATTCATAAGTTTACTTTAAATTAGTTGTTCCATTTTTTTTTCCTCTTATCGCTTAGTAGATTTATATAACTTATTCTCAAATTTTGATTCATAGTATCCTTCTACTCTACCTCTTCATATTTGTGTTCAACTTTAGTATTTTTCACTTATTTCTATAACTTTTTATCCACCCATATTAATTAAAAGAGACAAGTTTTTTCTCTATTATTACTTACATTTATTTCAATATTATCCTTCATCATGAGGATATATTCTTGTTTTTAAAACATGTGACCCTCATGACATCTCATTTTAGCTAATACTTCTACTAATATCATGTGGGCTACTCCCACATCTTTCAATATTTGTGAAACCTCAAAAAAATTGTTATAACCTTCTTTTCCATTTCCTCTTTTTGATCCATCCTCCCTCAAGAGAATTCATTAATCTCATTATTCAATGTGTTTCTCATAATATTCTACACCATCACACTCTCAATTGACTCTCCTCCTTATGGGTATGAATACTCTACCTCATCATCCATTCATTGTCTTCATATATTAGTGATTCATCCCCATATTCACAATTTTTATTTTTTCCCAATGTTTTTGTTGTTGTTTCTTCCTCAAGGGTGTCTATAATGGATTACACCATTATAATCTCATTTTAAAATTATCAATATTTGTAATGATTATTTAACTTTTCTCTCTTTATTATTGAAGATAATTCTTTGATTCCTTTACTTCACATAGATGGTATTCGACTATTCTCTCATCATATGCATTCAATGTTATGATCCACACATGTAATATTTTAATCATGCATAATATAATGTATGTGAACACAATACAATACATATATATATATTGATTTCCAAAATGATTAAATATTCAATATATGTAGAAATAGAATAATACCCTTATGGTAGGGAAACACCATATAAAACTCCTTTAGGAAGGCATAAATCTACAATTCCACTATGTTGGGACAACTTCTAACATCTGTATACCAAATATAATACTCAATAATTACTTAATTGATATCATTTAGAATGATATTCATCTCCTTTATGTATACCTATATATAACTAACAATGGATGGGTAACCTCCAAATATTGATGTAGGCCGACTATTACCAAGGGTACTATTTCTACAAGTTACTCATTTATCCTAATATATTGGACCTATATAACTAACTAATGTGGATGTGTTTCACATGTAAACACCTCCATCAACCCATATATTGACATATCATATCCTTAAGTACATATAATTCCTTTTCTCCTTGACATGTTTCATCCCCAAAACATAAGAAAAATTTGAATAATGAATGTGATTCAAATTAGTGCACACTTGTCTCCAAGATCATTCATCAAACCATCCATGTGTGATATTGGTAGGTGATATATTTACAACCTTGTTTCTAAATTTCATTTTTCTAATATTATTCCATTAATGATCATAACAATACCTCTTTGGTGTCCATTTATAATGATTCTTCATTTGATTCCATGTACCATATTATGTTGCATTAATAGTAATTACTCTTCCATGCATATTCATAGTGATTTCCCCATTGATTCCATGTTCCATATGCCATTATTATACTTTGATTGTATACCTAACCATAGTAGTTATTCTTTAGCTTCCATGCATATCCAAAGTGATTCCTTCATTTATTCATTGTGTAGTCATAGTGATTGATACTCTAATTTCTTGTATAGCCAAAGTGATTGTTGCTATGACACTCCATAGCATGGATCCATGATTTTTGCCTCTAATGATCATATGAGTTTCTATATACCTAAATTTTTTTGATACTTTGACCTTATCAACCTTTTATTCTACATCTTCCACCTTTTCATTTGGTGGTTATTTTGTTTCTTGAGTAGATGAAGTGTTCTTTTTTGCTTATATTATTTCTTCATCATTATCTTCATTTGAATATTCCTCATGCTCTTATTCACCCATTTAAATCTCATCCTCATGTTCTACCTTGATTGTTATTTTTGCCTTTCCAATTATGATATCATGTAAATTAAACTTATTTTTCTTGTACCAAAACTTCATGAAATGTTTTTTCACATTAATATATATTGTTCCCAATGTCTCTAACCAAAGATATCAAATAACCACATCCACATTATTCATATCTAAAGCATAAATCTATGAATTCAAAGCATATTTTTCCATAGTGAGATTAAAATATTCAAAATCTTGAATATTATTACCATCTACTTAAACTTCCTTGATATTATTTTCTTACACATGTAGATTTTGAGCAATATCAATATTGATGAAGTTATACTTGTTGCTAGGGTTTATGGACATAATGACCTTACTACATTTAATGTGTCTAATAAACTATAAAATTAAATTTGATTTCCTTGGAGACTAGATATTTGAACCCTTAACACCCAATACTTCTTCTTCCTCTTTTAGATCATCTACCTCTCCTTCTTCACCATCTTTAGCCTCATTTTCATCATCATTATTCTTTTTTTCTTCTTGTTCTTCATCACCTGCATGTTCTTCCTCATTGCTATAATCAAAATTATTTTATTTATATTCATATTCATCATCCACATTATCATATTATTCCCTATTAGCTTCATCATTACTATTTTATTCCTTTTATTTTGCTACGGTGTTCCATCTAGCCAAGAAAACTTGTTCCACATCATCCCAAGAACAAACATACTTGTTTTTTCTCAACTATTGAAACCATAAACATGTTTAAATTGTAAGATATAATGAAAAAAATAATGGTCCATTTTTTGATTGTAAATATCTCTCCTTAAATTGGATCCACCATTTCAAAAAATCAATATCATCCTTTCTAAAGAAATTTGAAACTCCATAATCCACAAATACTAAGGTTAATGAAAAAAACTAAAACTTAAATAACTCATGTGAAAATAATCACAATAGTCCAAAATGCTAATTGTATCTTTTCTTTATGATGATATTTAATCAATAAAAAATTTATAGAAATTTCTTGAAATTTTGAAAGATATGATGAATTTATTACAAACCCTAAAATAGCAATATATCCCTCAAAACTGATCATCAAATTTCATTTTTTATATGACTTCATTAAAATATTCTCCAACTCCAGTAAAATATTTGTATAAAATATTTTAATAGGTTTCAATATATAATTAATTCTAAAAAGTTAGGGTTTCAACCACAATATTTTTCCAAATCAATGTTCTCACACCACTTGTTATGATCCACACATGTAATATTTGAATTATACATAATATAATTTAGATTAACACAATAAAATATATATTGGTGGGATGAAATTCCCAACTATTCAATATATGTATAAATAGAATAATACCCTTATGGTAGGGTAACACCATACAATACTCCTTTAGGAAAGAATAACTCCATAATGCCATTTCAAGGGGACAAACTCCAATGTCATTCTATAAAATAGAAAACTCGACACTTATTTTGTTGATATACCTTACAATGATTTTCATATATTTTATGTAGACTTATATATAGCTAACAATTGATGGGTAACCTCTTAATCCCAATGTAGGCTAACCATTACCCAATGTATTAATTCTAAAAGTTACTCATATATTGTAATATATTGGACCCATATAACTAAGGGGCATGTATGATACATGTTAGCATATACATCAACCCATATACATTAATATATCATATCCCTAGGTACATAGCATTTAATTTCAATTCATTCACCTTAATTTTTTACTTCATTAAAACTTGCATCTCTCCTTGGCTATCCTCAACCATCCTTCCCTGCAAAGGTGGAAACATAAACTCACTCCCATTATTTTATAATGGTATATCCCCCTCTTCCCACTTATTTAATACCAAAAAACTCTTCATTTCCTCTATATCTATATTTTCATATGAAGATTTTATCCTCTAGGGGTTGTTCACCTACTTCATTATCTTTTTTGTTTTTAAAAATAACCCTGAGTTACTCATATTGAAACATCACACTCCCATCACCTCTCAAGGAAATATTATTCTCCACTCTTAATTCACATGGTCTATATCTTCCTTACCCAATCTACTTGCATTCTTGGGTAAAAATCTTGCTATATCAACTTGGGAATATAATATTCCCAATTCTTTTGTTTTTCTTTCCTTTCTCTTATCTCCTCTCATGGAGAACTCTTGAATACAAAATTGTGTTATCACACATTATTTTTATTACAATATCAACCATATTAGGATATTCAATACAATTTTATTAAAAATAGTATTATATCTCTACTATCCATCTTGTGAGTTATTTATGGCTCTCTCTACTTAAACATAAATGGATATTTCTAGTGACCTTACGTATTTATTCCACCATGATCTTCATTATATTTTATTTTATGGGTTCTTTTCATATTGGATTTGTCTTATTCCTTTAACCACTAACATGTATTGAGATATATAATTTTTTATTTTTATAGCATAACCTTCAACTTAATCATATGATCATTTATATATATTCATATTAGAAGTAGTGTCAGCCTATAAAGTATCCATATATTTAAGTAGGGTATATATAAGATGTAGTGGTTAGTATTATATTATCATATTATGAATTATATTTTTATCATAAGGTTGAGGTATATGTCTTGTTGAAGTTCCCCATTCATTAAGTTTTAATATTTTGCTTGAATTGCAATCATCATGTGTGGATATTCTCTTGTATACCTTTATTATTGTGAATTATTATTATTATTATTATTATTATTATTATTATTATTATTATTATTCTACTCTTGATGATTATATTGAGATCCAATTTTGTGATTCTATTTTATATATCTAAATATTTTCATTAAAATTGGTATTAGAGCTTTGATTTAAGCCAAAATGTTTCACTATATATTTTAGGCATTTATCAATATCTATTAGGTGTTATTGAAGGATTAAAAAACATAACTTTGGATTTAAAAGGAATTTAATTTATTTTTTATGTAGTATTACTTAAGGATTTTTTTGAAAAAATATATTTTTTTAATTTTTTTAAACTTTGTTCAATATAGTAGTCATTGGAATAATCTCCATGAGGTGATCACAACAACATATATTTTTATCAACCCTAATTTTCACTTTTTTCATGTTTTCAAGTTTCTTTTGATTTTTGAGGTTATTTAGTACCCTTACACAATATAAAAATCCTTAGATTCATCTCAATGAGATTACTATAATGGTGTAATTCCCCATTAACCCCTTTTTTTAATCCCTAAAAATACTAAACCCTAAGCCCTAAATATTGAACACAAAAATATTTTTATGGCAGGATCACACACTAGTGATAAAACCAAAAACTAACAGATTAATAATTTTAATAGGAATAATCTTCATAGAATTTCATGAAAACTAATATTGATTAATTCTTCATGAATTAATTAAAATAATTACATAATATCTTTTGAATAAATATCAACTATAAATTGGATTCAACATGTAAAATTAAAAAAAACAAAAAAATTACCTAGAGTTAACCTTGCTATTTTCAATAGCTTCTATTTTAAATAAATTTTTCAAACAAGTTTGATAGTTGTTATTTTTAGTAAATTTTAAATGCAAGATCAGATGAGCCTAAAAATATTTAGTTTTCCCTTACTCACCAAATTCACACTAAAGGATGAATTTCAACTCAAGTACATGTCCGATTTCAAACATATCTAATGTATAGAATTTTAAAATTCCCTAAAAAACACTAAGATCTAATTTGTGTCCCTTATATGGTCACTTATGGTCTTCAAAACATATTTAATTTTATGTAAACTAGATATAGTGGTTATGGATGCATTATTCTTTTTGATCTATTTATTTTAACAAAAATGAGAACTCAAACGGGTTCCCAGATCAAAAGTTATGGCCTCTCCAAGATAGGTGTGCGTATCAACTAGGGGTTAAGGAAAGAGTTATGTCACTCCAATAAAAACACATAAAATGAATAAATGGATTTTTACATTAAAATCATTGGATCTTCTATTATAATATTCTATTTTATGGATCATAGAGTGAGTTAGATTGATTATAGGGTATAAAACATACAATATGAAATGACTAATAGAGGTGATATAGACAAATATAATAAGTTACTAGATCAAATAAGGTAGAGATTTGATCAAATATTTACCTATCTATAGAATCTGTATGCATCTAAATTCACTTGCCTACATTATTGTCACTAATATTCCTATTAGTCGACACTAATTCTACTAATCTCATTTATTCTAATTAATCCCACAAATTTATCCCCCCTTTCTAATTATTTATCTAATGTCCCCCCTTTCATTATTCATCATCTACTAACCTTGTTCTATACCACTTCATTATTAATTTGTCCTAAATCCCTATTATCCTATCCTAATCCCCGCTTACCTATTATTTGGGAATTTTAAATTTCCATGACCCACCTACCCACCTACACTAGCCTACTCCCTTAATAACTCACATAATCATTATCTAAGCCCTTATCTAATCCTAATTAATCGGTATGAGGATTTTAGAATTAGAGGATTCTAGAATCTTGTCTATTCTTATCCTCCTCACTATAAGCATCCAAATCTAGAGGCTTCCAAAGAATTTTAAATTCCTTGGATAATCTACGACCCTTGATCTCCTAAAAAAAAGTTTAAATCTCATCCATATATCTTTCCCTCATATTTCTATTTAAACCACTCCTTTCCTCCAATGGATCCATCTATCAAGCTTATAACAAATCCATGTCCAACTAGAAATCAAGTAAGAAATCCATGCCAATCCAATCCATCATCAACATCCATTGATCAAGCAACATCATAGTGTCACAAATTTGAGTCAAAGTAATCAATCATCCTAATCTCTTTGTTTTCATTTAATTTGATCTTGTTTTAAAGCATTTAGCTACAAGATTTAAGTGTATAATTGAATAGCTTATTCATCTAATTGTACTTAGTTATAATGGCTTTAGACTTTACTTAGTGGTTTGAGATTTGAGTGGTTTAAATTAGTTATATTTAATGTATAAGCTCAAATTTTAGGCTAAAAAATCCATAAAATTAATCATAAATCACTACTGCACAACCAAACTAAGGCTTATCTTCTAGTCATCCTAATCCCAAACCAAATACAACACAATCCTTACCATGAAATGGTTCTAATTCAGGGATTCAAAACATAATGCTAAAATTGGACATGTTGTAGACAAAAAACATTGGCACAAAACTTGTAATCCCATGTTTTATTCATAATTACACTTATTTAGAAAAATTTTATATTTAAACCTAATTATAGGATGTTTGTAATCACACATAAGTATATACTTCATCCATAAAGATTAAAAGCATTTCAATGCTTGTCTAAATATATTCATTTACACATCTAGACTACATCTTATCCATTAACCAATCCTACTTCAAAAAAATACCTTGACATATCTCTTGGTAAAATGCATGGTTGTATGGGCCCATCCAAAATAAACCCATACCCATATGGGTTTGTCTCTTCTATATTTTTGGGTCATCTATTTTTTACCACTGCTCATGAGCTTTAACCCTTCCCATTTCTATTTTTTTAAATTCAAACATACTTTAGTCATACTAAATCATCTTATAAATATAATGTCTTTCCAAGACATTTGAAAACTATAATTTTATATTAAAATAGATATAAAATCAAAGGAATCGAGAGAGGGAAGGAAGAAAATATTTGACACCCACACTACATTAAGGTTCAAGCCTAGATCCAATTTTCTCCATTCATGTTGTGATTCATTCAATCAAATCCTACACACTTGTGACATCTATTGATCTTGGTCTCTTTACAAAGTCCCTTTTGCCAAAGGAGGGTAATTATGATTTAGTAGTTTTATTTATCAATTCTAGGGAAGAGGATATTGAAATCCTTACTCAATATATTACATTCACACACCACAAAAAATAGGTGGAGGTTGATTTCAAGTGTGTGGGATATGTAGCTTATAATGTTGCTTCAACAGTTTCTCAAATTTATTACTTTTATTGTTTTGAGTGTATAATTTGTCCCAAATTTGATATTTGATGAATAAATATATTTTATGTTTCAAAAATGTGAAATGAAGGTACATTCATAATTAATAAGACATGGCACACATGCACCAGAAAACACAAATTGCAAAATCCTATAGAGAATAAACTAGTCACACACTAATGTAACTGGTGGCACAATGATGCATCTCGTAGCATAATGTAAAATCAAAGTGATTATGATTATTTCAGCCAAGATCCAACATGACATGCCTATATAGGTAATGGTTCTTTTTATAGTAGAGTGCATGCCTGAAAATGTAGGAGTGGGTCAAATACAATCAAGTACATATTTAAATGTATATAAAAATGAAATAATGATCATTTCTTAACCTCTTTTTCAATTCATTGATTTTATTTAGATTACATTTATGTTAGTTGGCATTTTTTTACTTATCCTCTTATATAGCTATAAATTATGTATTTCAATTATATATGTTTAGATTATTTAATTATATCTTGTTTATACTTATTTTGTGTAAAAATAAAAATAATGAAAAACATAGATGGTGAACCTTGACTCTTTCCAACACTTAATATATGGTTTCATACAATATTTTTATTTTTATGAACACTTAAATTTGGTGTTTTACACTTTGTAAAAATCAACTTTGGTACACTTTAACATGTTTGGTATTTAAGTACACATTTGAATCTTGTGCACAATTTCCCTATCCATCTACCCCATATTATCTTTGCAAACCCAATTTACCAAATAGACATATTTAATATCACCATTTTTTATGCAATAACATTATATAATGCCAAACAAACTATCTCCATATATCATATTACAGGTTTTCACTCCCATAATAGTACCAACAATAGTTGAAAAGTTATAGTTTTTCATAGGTGTCTATCTCTATCAGTAATGTCCATGAATACCCAAAAAAATATTTTTAAAATTAGTAAATCTCCATTAACTCAACCTAAAAATATTTTATGTGTCAGTCATAGTGGTAAATATCAAAGACTCATTTATAAATATAAATCAATCCTAAGGTTATATTCACTTAGTCACTACTTGGGTATTACATTGAGAATCACTTGAAAGCTTGAGGAATTCATTAGCACTGCTTGGAGACATTATCAAAAAATAATACATATATAAATACACCTCAAAATATTAGTCCTGTAGGAAATTATGAATGCAAACTCAACTCAAATTTACATAGTTCCAAGTGTCGAAATCCAAACATTTCATTATATTCTATATTAATCACAATGGTGTGCACACTCCTATGTAGAATAAATACATGCATTTTTAGTCATATTTAGAGTATAAAATGTAATAAATGCTTATTCAACTAGTGAGGATTGGTTGGATCTATCAAACCCAACATACTAGCCTTTTTTTTAAGGTTCATCTTGTGCTTTAAAGTGAAATTATGGTTTCAAATAAATGAGAAGCAAAATAAGGATAAATGCATAGGACTGAAGGTGATCACACACATAATAAGCATCTACAAGTTCAAGCATAGAATTTTGAGGAATCACATAATTTCAAAATAAATAGGGATGTTATTACTAGGCCTACATAGTTTGGTCATTGTAGGGGTCTTAATTTTTTTGAAAACATCTGTGTAGGTTTTAATCTCCTATTTATTGATTTGAATGGCTAAAAATAAAACATAGAACATTTCAAAGATAGTGACAAGCATTGTGAATTTTAAAAAAAATATAAGTGCCTCTCTTCCATAGTGCTTTGTCAAGTTTAAATCTTTTAAGCTCAATATCAATATATCTTTTTGCATTCATATTTGTATAATTATTTCCATATTTTACATAATATAAATATTCATAGTTTTACTTCATTTAGATCAAACTAATTAAAAAATAAGTAAAACATGTTGGTGAACCCAATAATTGACTTGATAATGTAAAACCCTAGGTCTATTATACCTTAGGGTTTTATTTTCTCTTAGGGTTCCATATTTATTTTTCATTAGGGTTTGAATTTTAATAATTTTTTATTTCCCCTTAATAAACATTACTTACAAATTTTCCCTAGCTTTCTTGATATTTTCATGAATATATTGTATGCCACCTAAGAAGGTTATATTTATTACAACTATAAGGAGAAGTGTTAGATTAAGTGATATTGAAATTTATCATAATCATATTCCTCAAATATAACTGAGGGTTTATGTGCAATATAAAATGTATAAAATTGATAAAACGGAAATTCTTTCTTTTATTGATGCATATATTGATAAAGAATGCGTATATGTGGAGGAACATATCATTAATGATGTTATTCCTTATATTTAATTTTTTAATGATGATAATAATGAATATAATTATGAGTATCATGGTAAAATAAATATCTCACACAAGTAGAATCACTTTAAAACTTTTGAAATTGAATTAGTATCCAATCTAGTGACTTAGATATTAATCTTGAACGTTAAATAAAAGGTTAAAATTGCAATAAATGCTAAGGAAACACATCTAAGGAACAACATGATGAACCCTTGGATGATTATAATTCAAATTTTAGAGGCATATATTCTACAATATGAGTTAATAAACTTGTTCCTATTGTTTTTGTTCGTGTGTCTACACCTATGGCTACACAAGCGCTACTTACTCCTAGTGGGGAAAACACAATTAATTTTTTATATTTCTATGGTTATCCTTATGAAACATATTTTTGTGAGTTTTATACTTGTGATATCACTTATCTATGACTAATAAATAGGTTATGCAAACTCTTCTCAATATTTAAGCGAAGGTTTCCCAACTATAATAAGCTTCTTATAGAGTTGGTTGTTCAAAAAATATTCTCAATAATTATTTCACAACCCTCTGGCCAAAGATATTTCCACTTGTCCTTTACTTACAATATTTTTTTCACTTAAGCTTAAAACATATGATGGAAAATGTGATTCATAAAAATATATTAGATATTTCCATGCAACATACTTAGATTATTCTTCTAATGATAAGTTACTAACAAATAGTTTTCCTATGAGACTCAAGGACTATGCCTTACGATGGTTTTATGCCCTTCCTTTTCAATCGGTAAAAACTTTTCACATTTATATAACCAATTTGTAACTCGATTTACTATAAATATTAGTTATTATTTATCCTATTCTTAAATTTCAAAACTCAAGCAAGTACCTAATGAATCCATTAATGGTTATTTCCTTTTTTATAAGACTATGATATCAAATATTGAAAATCCCATGGCTAATAAAAAACTACAAGATAGTCATGCAAAGCTTACTTGCACTTGTTCATGATTCTATTATGTTCAAATGCTTCCAATATTTCAATGACATGTACCATAGATTTAAATATCATTAGGTTAATCTAATTTCCATGGACACACCAAAATATGGGACCAACCATCCCACATATTTTAACTCCAAGTTTTAAATAAAATTAACTTTCAAATCCAAGGCAAAAATACTAATAATGATATTAAAGTAACATTTAATACATTTTCAAAACCTACTAATAAGTTTATCCTATTATCTCATCAAAGGAGTAATTTTACATAATTATTGAAACCTCATCATAAGTTATCCCAAAATATACTTGAGTGCAATCTCACTTCTCTCCCTATGCAAACATAGGTTGGTATGACAAAAGCAAAACTTAAGGGGTTCAATATCAATGCATATTGTGATTAGTATATATGTGTAAGACATTATAGTAATATATGTTATGGTCTGAGACATAAGATACAATATTTAACTAAGAAAAATTATGTTAATATCAATGATGTTAATAAACCTAAAAATTATTCAGTTGTATAAACTAATGTGAAGCTTAATATATTTTTAGATCAATTTCAAAAACATGTGGCATAAGAAACCAAGACTAATCTTAATATACATATGACTTACAATGCAAATCTTTGTCTGAATTTGTATTCTTATATAATTTAGGAGGCTTATACTATAGATGGTGTTATTATTACACTTAAAAATACACAAGCACAATGACCTAAAATTGCATTTAATGACCATGAGATTATTGACAATGATTCTATCAATGTGCCTTTGTTCAAGCATGATTTAATTGATTCAAATCCTATACAAAGTGTTATGGTGGATAAAGGATCAAGATAAAACATATGCATTATTAAATTACTTAATATTTTAGTACAAACATAAATAATTGATCAGTACAACTGATATAGTAAAATTTATCGATGGAAAATGAAAAAACCTTCTTGGGGGCATTGTGTTACCACTTATAGTATGGCGTACAACTATCGACAAATTTGTTCTTAGTATTTTTGCATTTGACATACTATTATGACATCGATGGATACATAATATATGTGAAATCCCAACCTCAATACATTGATGATTGAAGTATATCTATAGAAAGTAATTTGTTACAATTTTAAGTATTCCATAAGAGTATGACATTAAGCCCCAAAGACATCTACTCTCCTACCTCCACAATATACTATTTTCTACAAATCGTATAGTTTAATCTTACAAAGTAAATTTATATAAAGGTAATTGATCTTCCTTGAAGAAAAGTTCTCCAACATCTATTACATTAGTGATCTATTTAATTTCACTAGACATTACCTAATTTGTCATGTCCTAAGATAGTTCTATAGGTGCACATGATCCACAATGAACACCCACAAATTCTCTTGTGAAGTCCATAATTTACTATGGATAGTATAGATATAAAAAAAATTGATCCACTCCCTAGTATAGATATGGAAAATTTTGTGGTGATACATGATCATGTTGACTATGACGAATATTATATCATATGATATTTTTATCCAATTTAGAAAATGACATATATTACTCTTTTCCCATGACATGTGACATTCACTAATATATATTATATCTACACATTCCCACTATGGTATTACAATAGTAGTAGATTTTTTACAATAAAAATTTATTAAAAAAAATAAATAAAAAATTTATATATTTTTAAAAAATACAAAACTAGGGCCTATGCATGACATACTTGACTAATATGCATGATTAATTGATGTTATTCATTATATACATGGATAATTACATATCTATTTTTTATGAACATGATTTTCACAGTATACATGAGTGGGATCTAGACACACAAGGTACATATGAGACATGGCCATATAGATGCTTGATATTATTTAAACATAGGGTACCTTTTGACATTGATCTTTTTTTATTAGATAGGGTGAATAAATTATTTACAGGGATATTACAACCACTAGTCCAAAAAAAAGACATAATGAAATATAAGCCAAAAATTGGCTACAGTTCAAATTAGGCCTTCATAACAGTATAACAAAAGAACCAAAACCAAAGCCTTAGTTAGAAATATAGATAGTGTTTCTTGTGTATCCATCTCCTGGCTGGTTTCCCTCAAAGTTCCTTGTTGATTCTACCCCTAGTGATTTAGAAGGGCCTTCAACAAAGGTGTGGATGGTCTTTTTCTGAATTAAGCAAGGGGTCCCTTTACGTTGAGAGGTGGTATGGGTAATTATCCTCTGAGATCACCATTAGTTCAGTTGTATTTTATAGTGGGGTGTATTGCATCTTCAACACCATGTAATTCTTTCTTAAGCCTCACGTTGCCACTTTCAAATGGTTCCAAATAGCGATAGTATGATCATCCCAACATTCTAAATCTTTTCTAAAATGAGAGTTCCCTATTATGCTAGCTGTCAGGGAATCCAAGAAGAAACACACTTGTTCTGATCCCAAATCTTGCTTCAGAAAGCAACAATATGATTACCAAACTTAATTAAACATGCAGAAATTAACTAGAATCACAAATTTGCGGTGCAATACACTATCTTGTATTAAATACATGAATACAATAAAGAGACACCACTCTCTTCCACCTTACAGAGACTTCCCACACCTATGTAATTCTTCTTCAAAACACTCTCCTACCGAATATTATGTCCCAACACACAACTCATACAGAATTGGTGTTCATATTTTTATCCAATCAGTAATAACCTTAGTACACAAGAACTTTATGACTTAAGTTGATCTCCCATGAACCTGCAACCTATTACTACTTTAATGGAAGGATACATGGACATAGGAGAAAACACACACTTTGTTCTCTTCACTACATATACATATTATAAATAGATCTACTTGAACAATAACATAGTTTACTATAATTATCCACGCAGCTCAAGACTCAGCCTTTACATACATGTTCACTAAACTAAATGTATCTACAGGCGACAGACGTCGGTCCCTGTAGTCGACTTCCTACCGACGAGTTGCCTTTTGCACTAACATGACCAACGTCAGTCATACTGATGTCATGCTTTTAGCAACTGCATACAAGTTGAAGCTTTTAGCTAAAAAATCTCTCATATACTGTACTTTTTACACCGTCTAGTTTGTTTCCTTGGCTCTGTATTCAAGATCACTCTTAAAGACCAACCACCACACACCCTACTAGGGCACCTGTATCCAAATCACCTGCCACATCCACATCTACAAACTTGAATAATTTGAATGCATAGCATGTGCACCTAATGCTAGTCCCTCTAAGAATCCATTGAACTACCCTCCAATTATTGTACACTGGATCATTAGTACATACCATGCACTTAACCTCTATTTTTCAAGAACATAAATTGTCCAACCATAATCAGTCTCACACAATCATCCTGAAACAAAGTCAACATATACCTTCCATGTCCCTACACACTCATGCCAAAGTGTACTCCTAGATTCCCTCATGACATACTTCTAAACTAGCTTTACCTTTAGTTCAACAACTCCCTGTAAGCAACAAGCACATCATACATAATGAGCTAATATTATCCAATAAAGAGAAACACAATGATCAAACCTCCATTGCCCTGTAGCTTATACAAGACCATATACCCTGATCTTCCATTCACGTATATTTCCACTCTTCTTCATCCTGAACAAATCTCTCGGTGCTTACTTCCAGCTGGCAACTCCACCCAAAACTCCTTCTCCTCCAAGGAATCACATCCTTCATCCATGCCAAGCTCCCACTGTTTCCTAGCATTCTATTTCTTTAACAACTTCCTGGTTCTATACCATAAGTGAGCAACAAGTAGTGTAAAGAAGGGAAATAACAAATTTGAGGCTTACATACCCTTTAAGTCCTCCATATGGGCGCTTGAGACTCCCAGCTTGTAGTCCACCCAAAATTCATCTCAGTGACCGAGTCACATAGTCTGCACTCGACCGATGTCGGTTCCCTAACTATCATCACCGACGTCAGTTCCCCCTTGCCAACGCCAGTGTTTATCTGCCCTGAGTAGTTCATAGCCAATGTCGGTCCCTCTGGACACCAACACCAGTTTTCCTGCCGACGTCGGCTGTGTTTTACTTGTGAGAACTGACCTTTTCTCGTGAGCTCCAAAACCCTTGTCTAAATCACCCTTGCTCTGCTCAAAATTCTTCTACCTCTTATGTGAACTTTGTATGTCACTTGAAAACCAAGTCACTAACATCGGATCTCTCAAGAAACATTACCTTCTTCTTTTGCAATAGCCTTATGCTCTTCAAATCTGAAAGCATACCCTTTGACTCAAGAACATGCATCTCCTTCTTATTCATGTGACCAAGCCTATTAAGCCACATCTTCGAATCTACAGCTGAAGTAGATAACTCAGAAATAGAATCAGTAATACAAGTAGATAGATAAAGCGTACCTACTTTCTTCCTCTTTCCTACAACAAGTGCACCCTTGGTAACCTTCCAAGAGTCCGCTGTGAGAGTTACTATGCAACCCTCATCACCCAAAATTCTTACAGTCCAGAACTGGGACATGCATGACCTCCTTCAACACCCATGTGTTACCTGTCTGCAATTTCAGCTTCACTTTCCCTTTGCCAACCATCTGACAAGGCTTACCATCACACAATTTCTCCAAAGTCCCTGGACATACCATGGTCTTTTTCTGAACTTGTTGATCAAGGGCACAATATGTACCAAACTTAAGCAATTAAACTTAACTACGAAGCACAAGCTAGAATTGGTATAGCACAGTATATGAGAGATAATCCTCTATCTTGATAAAATTTGTACAATGATACGCCATCTTCCACCTTACAGAGGCTTCCCACACCTCAAGTGGGGTACAGTAATTCTTCTTCAAAACACTCTTCAAAAATGGTCCCAACACACAAACACACAGAATTGGTGTTCACCTCTCCAACCCAACCCTGCCAATTCTTTCTTAAGCCTCATCCCATGAACTTGCAACCTACACTTTCAACAGACCATACTCACAATGGAAATCTTTCTTGCCTTCCTTTCTAGCTCATTAGTGGAACTAGGAGAAAACACACACTTTGTTCTCTTCACTAGCACACTTTACAATACATTAGATCCCAAACTTGAACAATAACTTAGACTCTTAGTTTACTATAATTATCCATGCAGTTCAAGACTCGAAATAGCCTTTATGCAAACACTCCATTCACTAAAAATTGTTTGTGTAATGAATAGTTTTCGACTGACGCCGATCTCTGCTTGCCTGGTTCTATGTCGGCCGAATGCTGATTGCCTTCTGCACTGATCATGACCGACGTTCATGCTATGCCGGTGCTTCTGAGTCTTCAGCAACCTCCTTTTCTTTGTCTGCAACAAGTTGAAGATTTTAGCTCCACAACCTAACACTAGTTAATAGATTCCTCTAGGGAAAAGGGTCAGGGTGCCCTTATAAGTGATTGTCTCCTTAGTAGGGGTGATGTTGGTTTTATATTTTTTGGTAGAGGATTGAGAAGGGGCTAATAGGAGTTTAAGAGGGGTTTTGTCTAGGATAGTTAAGGGGGTGAAGGAGCAGAGGGTGGGGGAAGCTTCCTCTTTTTTAGGTGGCATGGGGATGTCAATATGAAGGTCATCATCAAGGGATATGGTTTTACTTGTAGAGGATCACCTTTTTGAAATAATAAATATATCAAACCATGGTGAATTATGTCATTTTTGTTACTCACCTAATAAGTCAGGGTGGTGCTTTCCAGAGATTTAAGCAAATAGAAAGGAAAATTGATTTTATAACCTTTGAAATGGTTAAGGAGAAGGAAGTGATGAGAGAAAATCATATTGAACTTACCTCCCAAAGTACTGTATTTCATCACTTGAAAATAAATCTCTAGCTATCACTTGGGAAGGTTAAGCCTAGGGAAACCCTTCTTATCTATCTTCATATCCTTATTAGTTTTGAAAAAAAATTGCATTAATTTGAGCATCTAGTTATTGTATTTAAAGGCCTTTATCCCATCATATGATATGTCTATCACCTTGCTAATGCTTTCCTCTGAGACAACTATTCTGAATCCCCTCATTCTGATCATTCACTTATTTTAGGTGAGAATGAAATCCTTCAAGAGGTTTTTGTCATGGCCTATAATGCATTGCATGAAAGAATACAAACCTCTATTACAAATTTTATTACACTCTTGTTATTCTAGACTTCTGAGCATGATATAAATTCAAGATGGTCTCTACAACCCCCCATGGTTAACTTGATGCAAGAATTGTTGCCCATTAACTTAGCCTCTATATTTTTATTTTTGGATAATTTAAACCAATTGCTATTGCCAATGGAGTTAATAGAAAACTTAGATTGAGAGTAACTACTCATCCAAGTCTACACACTCTTCATCAATTTTAGCTTCAAGTTTACTTGGCCAACTCATTATGAAGATCGATTGCAATCATTATTAGGGTTATTTAGAATTTGGGTTGGGATTTGATTGTGGTTATCCCATGTTACCAACCTTTTAGCACCCACTCCAAAGTTAGAAAGAATATCAACCACAGAGTTTCCCTCCTAGTATACATGGATAAGAGCAAATTGCTTGAATGAGTAGAAAACATTGTGGGTATTATCAATAAGTTATTTGATGGAATGAGAAGGGGTGACTTTACCTTCAAGAACATGGAGGATATTAAAGGATTTGCATTCAATAACAATTTTGGGGATCCATAGTTGGGTTATGAGGTGAATGCCCCAAAAGGTAATTGTGGCCTCGATAACATGGTTAGTTTAATGTCTTAGGGGACCTGCACAAGAAGCAAACACAAATCCATCATGATCCTAGGTCATGCCACCCCCTACCAGGCCTAGATTGCCTTTCGAAGTACCATCAAAATTGATCATGAAATACCCAGGAGGGGGTCTAGACCACTTGGTAGCTCGATGTGCTACCATAGAGAGTGGTGTTTCCACCATTTGGGAAATTTTACACAAGCATAATTAAGATTATTTAATTGAGGAACACCTTACCTTATCTTTAGGTTTGAAAGCCTTTTAATTCACTGAGATAGAGAAACTCAGCCACTTAAAGATCAACCTAGGGGAAGAACTTCAATTTACAAAAATTTGATCATTTCGAGCCTTCCAAATAGCCCCAAAAAAATAAAGGAGGGCAAGGAACCACAAGAAATAAAGAGACGAGAGTGACCAAGGGGGTTTTCATTATTGAATGAGATCTTGAATGGATCTTGGGTAGACCTAGGAAACCAGGAATTGATTGAGAAAATGATGAAACAATAAGACACTGAAGGGGTAGTCTAGAAGCAAATGGTAAATAGACTCAGTAAAATAAAAATAGAGTGAATAATGATTGGGGATTGTTATACCTTGTTTGATAAGATTGTCATTGGTGAGTATCCGATTCTCGGCTACCATCCAAAAAAATATTTTGATTTTCATAATCATATGTTTGATGTAGAGTAGGCACCAGATATCCCATTGATCCTCTAGATCAAGATCAACTAAATATCCCAACTTCACCAATTAAGACCCACTATCCTCATCAAACCAAATAATAGAATCCTCCTCAAAAAATTAGGGGATGTGTATTTTCTAGAGTTTAGAGTTGAACTCAAGAAAAGCTTGGGATTCCTCATTGGTGACATTATTCTAATTTAGAAATTTCCAATGAGGGGAGCCATTGGAAACATCTTAGTAGTCTTTGACTTTTGTGCCCCATTCAGCTTTGAATCTTATAGAAATATTGGTCCATGGGTGTTGAAAACTGAGGGGGGTTTGGGATAACCAAGGATCATACTAGAAATCCACTCATTCCTTGTTGCCTATTTGCCACCTATAGCCTTTTTTTAAGATACTCATGCATCTTTGCACACTTATCATGTTGTAAATTTCTAAAATAATCCATTAACCATAGTATATTTTTACATATGAATTTATATTTCTTATAATTTATATAATGTTACTTCTTATGGATATTTTTATTTTCTATACTAGATGATGGCATTGATTGATTATGCAGATTAATATTGATTGCTATGTACATGTTTTATATTTATTATTTTTATAGTGTGTGATCATTAATGTGTGTTATACTTCATGTTTTATTAGTGAATTTATTTTATTTTTTCAATTTTGTGTGTTATTTGTGTCAAAGGATCATCTAGTTTGGCTTAAAAACATGTGTTTGTGTTGGGTTAGATTTAAATTGAGCCTTTAGAGCTTGTGTGATTTATGATCATGGTATTGTGTGCATACTTGTGGTCAGATATATGACTAATCCTAATCTTTGTTTTGTGACTTCTATCACACATTCTTATATTTTGTGTGATGAAATGATTTTTATCATGCATCTATTATTATTGTTTGCCTAATTGATATATCTGCTTGACATGAAATTTTTATTACAAATGTCCTAGATTAAATGTTTCATACATGATTGAATGATAAAATATTTATATGGTGACATATATTATCATGTATTTGTACATTATTTACATTATTACATTTTTATATATAATACAGTGTGTACAAATCTTTCTTTTGAGATGAGTGATTCAAAAGCTTAATCCCTCATAAAAAGGTGGTATATAGAGGTATTTTCTTAGATATTTAGGCCATGAAATTAAAAAAAATCACACTTTGGGTAAGATTATGTGATTCAAATGGGACATATTTGACATAATACTACATGAGGCATATGTGTGGCATTAGGACATTGCTATGTACCTAGGGATATGATATATTAATGTATATGGGTTGATGGAGATGCCGACATGTGGCACACATCCCCTTAGTTAGTTATATAGGTACAATATATTAGGATAATGAACTTGTGGAATTAGTATATTGGGTAATGGTCAGCCTACATTGGGATTAGGATATTATCCATCAATGGGTTAGATAGATGTCTATATATAGGAGATGATTATCATGGTAAAGGTATCAAGTAAGCATTGAGTCTTCTATTATAAGAGGATATTTGAAGTTATCCCCTTGAAGAGATATTGCAGAGTTATTCCTTCCTAAAGGAGTATTATATGGTGTTGCCCTACCTTAAGGGTATTTCTACATATATTGAATATCTGAATTATATCAAGATCATATCAAGTGGTATCAAAGCTTCAATTTGGGCAATTTGTGTGGAGCGAAACCCCTTTTTTTTTTTTTGAATTGTCAATAAATTTTGATTGGTTGCAAATTTTTCCACAATTTTTTTATTGGATATGGATAATATTTATAATAATTCATAGTAAAAAAATAGATATTTTTTTATTAGTTTTGATGGATTTATTTCTATATTAAGGTTTATAATAATTTTGCTATATCTTCCAAAATATAGGTATTTTTTATTCAAAATTTTTACTGGAGATATAAGAGATATAAGAGAAGCACAGTCAAAATTTTAGAATCTTTAGAGTTTTTTTGAGTGATTTGTTGTGATTTTAGGGTTTTTCATATATTCAATCTATAAACCAAACTTTGTGACATTTTTTCACAAAATCTTGAATAAGGTTTCAATATAAAAAGAGGAAGACACAGTGAAAATTTTGGGACTCTTTGGGTCATTTTTGTATGAGTTATTGATATTTTAGGGTTTCATGAACCCTAATTTTCTTTGTGGGTCATGGAGTTGCAAACATTTTCAAGGGAAGATGATGTTGATGCTAGAGAATGGTGGCTCAATTTTAATAAGAATAATACTAAAAAAAAATTATGGAAAACATAATTATCTCTTTCTTTGTCTAGGCCTACACAACATTGGTGGTTTAATCAATTGAGCTTTGCACAATAGTATTCTTCATGGGAAGCAATGGAACAAACCTTCCTAGATCAATGGGATATAAAAGAAAAAGAGGATGTAGAAGAGGAAGAAAATAATGATGATAAAGAAGAAGAAGAAGAAGAAGGGTTCAAATAATTTAGCTCCAAATAAATCCAAGTCAATTTTTCAATTTCATGGATGCATTCAAAAAAAGGTGGTTGTATCCATAAACCCTACTAGCAAGTATAACTTCATTAACATGAATGTGGCCAAGCATCTACATGTTCAAGAAAATAATATCAATGAGGTTCAAGTAGATGGTAAGAATATTTTAATGTTTGAATATTTGAAGCTCATTATGGAAAAATATGTTTTGCATTCAGATTTTTATGCTTTGGATATGGATGATGTGGATATAGTTCTTGGATATCCATGGTTAGATAATTTGGGAATAATGAATATTAATTTTCAAAAAAAATTCATGAAATTTTGGTATAGGAAAAAGAAGATCATTTTACAATATATCATAGTGAAAAAGTCACCAATAATAATCCAAGTAGATCATGAAGATGAGATTGAAACAGGTGATGAAGAGCATGATGAAGATTCAGATGATATAGATAAAGACACACTACAACTAGAAATGAACACTTCATATACTAAAGAGACACAAAAGGAAAAGGTGGAAGAGGTAGAAGCAAAGGTGGATAAGGTCAAAATATTGAAAAAATTTGGGGTATATAGACACCCACATCATCATGAGAGGAAACAACCATGGAACCAAGTGAGGAAGCGTCATAAAAATAATCATTTTGTCTATATAGAAAATAAAATTTCCAATCATTATGGATTTGCATGGAATTCAAAGAAAAAATACTATGGCACATGGAATGAATGGGTAAATCACTATGACTATGCATGGAAGAATACCTACTATGGTCATGGTTGCAATCAGAGTAGCATAGTAAAATATGGTACATGGAATAAAAAAATAAATAATTATGCTTGGACACCAAATCAGTATAATTATGATCATGAACAAAATCAGAGGAGCACAATGGAATTCGGAAACAAGCTTGGAGAGCTATCACCTGCCAAGATCACATATGGATGGTTAGATGATAAATATTGAAGACAAGTGTGCAATGATTTGAAGCACACTCATTATTTGGTTTCTTCCTATGTTTTGGGGATGAAACATGTCAAGGAGGGAAGTAATGTTGTGTACCTAGGGATATGATATATTAATATATATGGGTTGATGGAGATGCCAACATGTGGCACACATCCCCTTAGTTAGTTATATGGGTACAATTTATTAGGATAATGGAGGAACTTGTGGAATTAGTATATTGGGTAATGGTTGGCCTACATTGGGATTAGGATGTTACCCATCCATGGGTTAGATAGATGTCTATATATAGGAGATGATTATCATGGTAAAGATATCAAGTAATCATTGAGTCTTCTATTGTAAGAGGATATTGGAGGTTGTCCCCTCAAAGAGACATTGTGGAGTTATTCCTTCCTAAAGGAGTATTATATGGTGTTACCCTACCTTAAGGGTATTTCTACATATATTGAATATTTGAATCATATCAATATCATATCAGACATTCTATGGCATTATGAGATAGATTATATGGGTTGGATTGAACAGATTTATCATATTAAGTAGTTCAATAACATTCTCTAATATCATGAAAAATAGATGATGGCATTCAATATAAATTTGAGGTGTATATGGAACAAATTTTAGGCATGAATTTTGATCATGTAAACACTTTTCTATTTTATATATTTTGGATTGGTATGGAATGATGGTACTATGTAAGTACTTTGGTTTTATAATCCATCTACATTGATTGATCTAGAGTTATATTTTGACATAAGAAAATATTTTGTAATTCCATTTTTATATATTAACCTATTTCATGGTTCTAATTTTACATAGGAAACTAATTTTTGGATTCCACAAAATAATTATTTTCATGACCTTAACTTACAACATGTGTTGGGATATGTGTGGCCAACTTATGGCTAATATAACCTTTCACATTATCTTGTCACATTTATCTATGTTATTATCTTGTTATTATGGTTAGCCTATGGAATAAGCATGGCTTAATTAGAGTATATATAGGAGGTAGTGATTAGGATTTTAAGATCATATTACAAATTTTGATCTTACTGCCTTGTTTTGGATGTTCCCCCCTCAAAGTGGCACATACATATTTATCAAATATTTACTCTTTCATTAAATTATTTTTGTGGATATAATTATTCTATTCATATTTAATGATATATTATTCCATTAGTGTGAATTATATAAGTAAGTTCATTACAAGTGATACAACAACTTTGATTTGGTCAAGTTTCTATGGTGTATTTTTTTGGTTCTAGCATAAATTTTGTCTTAAGAGTTGAAGGATCAAAAAAAAAACTTGTGATCTAGGAAGAATTTATTTTTTCCAACACCATAGTATTGCTTAAGGTTTTTTTAATGAAAAAAATGAGCATGGAATTTTTTTCACCCTTATGAAAATTAGTAGTCATTGTAATCATTTTAGTGATATGATCATAACATAATCCTTAGGTACACTTTTTTCAGCCCTAAAACTCTAAGCCTTAGGGTTTGTACATGGTTAGTCTAAAAACTTACTTCCACAAGAAAGGGAAAGACACTCTAGGAAAAATACCTCATAAGGAGGACATGGAGTCCAAAACTTTAAAATATAGGGTTTATAGGTTGGTTTACCAACTTCAGTTAGATCTACAAATCATTGTGAAAAAATATGATCTTGATGTGGCAAAAGGGGACATCGATGTGGAAAAATGGAACATGTATGATGTGAAATTATCAATTGGAAATTATCAATGGGACATTGAGCACTCTCACAGCTTGTATTCCATAGGTGAATAATCCTCCACCATTACATTTGAGTTCTCCCAAAAAAAAAATTAAAACTCAAATATTGAATCTAAGAACATGTTGCCAAAAGTAAAAGTGTACAAGTTTGATGGTAAGGATCTATTCACTTCAATCAATCAAATGAAAATTTTATTTGAGTTAAATCAGACTCCATGTAGACAAAAGGTGGTCATGGCATATCTATATTTGGAACCTAGGTAGATCATTTGATATAGGTGTTTGTTCACTTAAAATTAAAATAAGGGCTTTATTGCTACCTATCCAATGTTTACTAATGAGTTATAGATGCATTATTGAAACATCATAAAAAAAAAAATAGGTCTTATTGAGGATTATATTCAACAATTCTAGAATCTATCATTGTGTGTGGATGACATCAATGAAAATAGTATGAATGACCTATTATTGGTTTGGATTAAGGATAACATCCAAATTTATATTTTCATGTTTAATCCAAGTTTAATAGATAAATACATAATCTTCACTTGTAGGGAAAAGGAAAGAAATTTGGTCAAATAAAGGGATTTTATTAATGGTATAAATTTTAGTTCCCCAACATAATCATTTTCTTAGCCTACCATATTGACCCCCCATCATATTGAAGAGAAGTTTGAAAAGGGGTTATAGTTTGGTTACGATATCAAGTTGAGTAAAGGACATAAATTTGCTAATAACAAGTGGTTCTACATTGAAGGAACCAATGAAGATGAAGAAGAAGATGATGCCTCAAGAGAGGGTAAGGAAGAGACATAAGATAAATCTAAATATTCTCAACCTACTATCTCATGTCATGCACTTTCAAGTATTATAACTCCTTAAACCCTTAAGGTTGTGGGTTTCCTCAAGAAATAAATAATAATAATGTTAATTAAATTAGGGAGTATACATAGCTTCATCAACAATAAGTTGGATACTTATTGGATTTAATTCATTTACCCAACTCTAGAATTTTAGGTCAAGATTACAAATCATGGCATAGTCAATTATTTTGAGAAATGCCATAATATTAATTCTTATTATGGGATACTACAAAATTCTCATATGCTTATTATTCTCATGGTAGGATAGACTATTTTTAAGAGTCTAATGGTTGACAACCTTTAGAAAAATAGAGATGAATTTATAAGAACTGTTCATGCACTTTCATTATGAAGGTATGAAATTTGAACTACATGGATTACATGCAACATATCCACAATTGATTAGTTCACATCAGATGCCCAAGATTCTTAACAAATGGGTTGAAGGATTTTTAGCAAGATTATTTTCCATAAAAGTTCAACCAATAAAGGAATTTACACATTCTAATCTCTAGATGATTATTTATGACCACCTAATTATTTTTTGTACGAATCAAAAAGGACTACCACAAATAAGATAACATGATCATGTCATTCAACTACTTCTATAGAGGTAAGCACCAAACATCTGACCATACAAGTTTCCATATGCCTACAATAATCAGATTGAAAATACGGCATATGAGATACTGAAGGTGGGTATTATCATACATAGCCAAAGTTAATATTCATCCCCAGTGGTCATGGTGCATAAGAAGGATGACACTTGGAGGATGTGCCTAGACTAGAGAGAACTCAACAAGTACACCATCAACGGTAAGTTCATTATTTCAGTAATTGATGATTTTCTAGATGAGTTACATGGTGATATTAAATTTAAAAAATTATATCTTCATTTTAGGTAGCATCAAATTTATATTAGAGATGATGATATCCCTATCACAACTTTCATAACTCATTAAGTCCATTATGAGTTTTTGGTCATGCCTTTTGATCTCACAAATACACCATCTATATTTCAGAGTTTGATGAACACTTTCTTTTTGGAATTTTTGAGATTTTTTTATGACATCCTTATTTACAAAAAAAACTTAGGAAGACAATATGTAGCATATGAAATAGGTATTTTTATTTGTAGAACAACATCACCTTTATTCAAAACCTTCAAAATGTGCTTTTAGATTCCAAGAGGAGGAATATTTTGGTCATATTGTTTTATATGGTGTCTAAGTAGAACCTAAGAATATAAAATCTATGATGGAGTGGCAAGTTCCAAAAAACCTCAAGAATCTCTAAGTTTTTTTTGGGATAATAAGTTACTATACCATATTTATGAAAAATTACGGTAGCATAATAACACCACTCAAAAAAAAATTGAGTAAGGACTCCTTCCATTGGAATACACAACTACCAAGGCTTTTGAGAATCTAAATGAGGCTATGTGCACCACTCTAGTTTTGACTACCTCTAATTTTTACAAAACTTTTATTGTTGAATATGATGTATAATGAGATGACATGGGGAAAGTACTCATTTAGTAAGGTCAGCCCATTGCATTTGATGGTCATCAACTCAAAATTAAAATTAGTGTAAAGCAAATATATGAGAAAGAGTTTTTGGTTATTCTTCATGCAGTCAAGAAATGGAGACCTTAAATTATGGGTAAACACTTCAAGGTAAAGACTAATCATGATACTCTAAAATATTTATTAGAATAATGGTTGTCATTAAAAGAACAACAAAAATGGGTGCACTAAATTTTGGGATATGACATTAAAATCATTTATAATAAAGGAAACAATAATTTTTTAGTAGATGCACTATCTAGGAAGGATATATCCACTAAGTCATTGTTACGTGCAATGACCATTTAAAAGACATATTAGTTGGAAGATGTAAGATCAAAATTGGATAATGATATGGATACATAGGTTTTGATTTATAATATCCAACATGGTTCTGGTTCTTCAAAAAAAATTGAGTGTAAAGGGAGTGTATTATGGTATAAAGATCGATTATACATATGTAATAATTCTATCTTATAGCACACAATCCTTAAGGATCTTCATGCTTCTCCAATAGGGGGAAATCGGGATTTTTGGAAACCTATCATAGAATCGAATAAGGTTTATTTTATGGATAGGTATACACTAGGTCTTCTTCAACCTTTAACCATTCCTCACCAAAGGTGGGGGGAGATTCTTATGGATTTCATTATAGGTTTGTTGAGGGATGAAGGTAAAAATTTAATTATGGTAATTTTTTATAGGCTCACAAAACATGCTCATTTTTTCTCTTTGTCACAACCATTTGGAGCTAGTACATTAGCTTTTACTTTTATGGATACAATTCAAAAATTGCATGGTACTCCTAAGGTCATCATAAGTGATCATGATCCCCTATTTACTAATAATTTTTGGCCTGATTTATTATTATTTTTGCATAAAATTAAACTCATATATCATCATATCATCCTCAATATGATGGGAAAATAAAGGCAGTAAACAAATTCCTAGAAGGGTATCTCCATTGTTTGCATCAAATAAACAAGAATGATGGGTTCATTGGCTGCAACTAACAAAATTGTGGTATAACACTTCTTTCCACACCTCTTATAAAATGTCTCCATGTCCATCACTTCATCCTTGAGGGTGTAGCCCAAGGTTCAAGTTTTTGAATAACACACTCAACATCAACACTAGGTTCTAGCTAGTCTAAGAGAGAATTTAAAAATGACATAAAATAGAATGACGTACAAAGTATATCAACACTACGATGAGATATATTTTGATTGGGTGATTGTGTCTTTATGTGATTGCATCCATATAATAATATGCCTTTGAAGTATCAAAAAAAATAAACTTTTTATATCTTAAGTATTATGGCCCTTATAATATCTTATAGAAAATTGGTAGGGTTGCATACAAGTTGGAGCTACCCTAGTCCACTCACATACATCCCATATTTGATATACCTTTCTTAAATAAGGTAATTGAATAGATAATATTTGCCTATACTAAGTCACCAAAACTAGATAAATAGTGTTGAGTCATTATAGAAATATAAAATATACTTCAAACATGCAATAAAAGGATGAGAACAAGAGAGATTAAGGAGTATTTGATCAAGTGGAAGAATATGAAACATGAATATGCAATATCATAGGATGAATTTTTCCTATAACAACATCCATATGTGTTCAAAGTTAAGGGAAACAATGTTTTGAAGGGGAGGGACATGAGACACCCTTAACCTATAATGTGTTTATAGATATGTGTGGCTGAATTATGTCTTACATAACCTCTCATATTATCTTATCACATTTTTATAGGGATGACCTATGGAATAATCATGGATTAATTATAGTATATATAAGAGGTAGTGGTTATTATTTTAATATCATATTGTGAATTATATTCTTATTGAATTATTGTGGAGGTTGTCCCCTAGAAGTAGCTTAGTCATATTTATCAAGTATTCTACTATTTCATCAAATACTATTGTGGGTCTATTTATTATGCTCATATTTCTATGATATATTATTTCATCAATGTACATTATCTAATTAATATCATTATAATTATAATGATATTAAGAGTAGTGCAATTGAGGTTTCTCTGATAGTCAAATTCAAGTACTTATCCTTGAGGCATTAACACTCCTCAACTCATGGTTAAAATGGTTGTATATCCTTAGGGAATAATCATCCAATGACATTCTCTAAATGAGTTAAACATGTGGTAACTTTCTTCACCTACTACCAAGTGTATTCATTCCTTGAAATTTCAATTTCAAATAATTTATTGACCTAGATTAGTTCATTTTTTCAATTATGAGAGGACGTTGATCTAAGAATGTGTCCTTACAAGTTTTGCATGGATAAAAATTGCGTGAACCTAATAATCATAAAAATGTTTAATATATCAAAATTCTATAGATATACATTGTACCAAAAATTCTGATTGTAACTTGTTAATATAGATATATGCTATTTTTTAAAAATATAAGGAAAAAGACAACTTAGCTTTGAGTTTAATATTCCACTAGTCTAAGATCATATACACCATATGGAACACATTAATACATGTTTGTAGTCATTCAAGTTTAAGGAAAAAGTTGGTGAATGTACCTAAATAGATTTGTGCTTCTTCCACAATAGTGTAAACTGATCTTTTCTATTGAGTGCAGACTTGTCCATAGTGAGTATGAAGAAACTATGATGATTCTACCTCATGTTCTTGTGTTCACTAAGACTATTGATATACTACTATAGCTTAAATGTCATGCAAAAATACCTATAATATAAAATCCGGTTTATATAATTTGATATCAATTATGAGGTGTCAAGTGAAAGGGATTGAGTTGGACTGACCTTGGTCAATATTCATTGATTAACCAAGTGTTGCACTTGACAAGAGGGATCAAAATTGAATGTAGTTTTATCACTAATGTGTATGTATGAAATTTTAAATGCAAGTATATATGTTTATTCTCCTATTTTACCCTTGGCACAAGAATTCAAGTATTAATTTAGTCTTTGTAACTTTGATATTTAGCTTTAAAATTTTATAAAGATAAAACATGTAATCTTTATCTATCTCTTGATAGTCTAGAGTGATGTCATAAATTCTTATAATAGTTTTGTATTTATAGATAATTTTATTTAAAATTAGGATATATATTGGTACATAAAATATGACTCAATAAGACCCACCAAAAAAATTAATGATCTAAATGAAACGTGACCCAAAATAATTATGCAAGTTATGCCTAGACAAGTCCACATTTCATGGACAAGTTCACAATCTTGAACCTACATAGAAAGCACACAAAAAGATAGAAGAAAATAAATGGGTATCCCCTTTACAATATTGATAGGATGAGAAAAACATGGACAATTGGTGAAAATAATGTATGAATTAAAGAGATAATAACCAAACAAATGCACTAATAGATATTTCATTCATCATCAATAGTCTATATGTGAAAATTTACATAGAAAGGTATTAAAGATGGTTTTTTACCAAATTTTGGTGTTTACATTTTCCTCCCATTTATTTTATAAATAAAAATTAGAGTAAAAGAGAGATGTATACCTAAGGGTGTATGACACACTTTGTATTCAACATGAAATTTGATTTGTGTCAAATACTTAATAGCAAAACTTGAATTTACACATGTAGTATTTAATGTCTACAGATAATATAAAATTATGGAAATAAGATTGAAAGGTTAAGATTACATAATGAGTACACCTATATGCATGTGGTATTATTTAACATGTGGAGAATGCTCATAGTGTGAAGAGTGGAGATGTCATGGGTCACCACTTGGCCTAACCAAGTGGACAAATGATGTTTTTAGTCCTGAAATTTTCCTATCCAAGGAAATAAACAATCCCTCAAGTGGTAATGAGAGAGTATGAGGTTAGTTGTGTCACTAGACCCATGACCATATAAACTTGACTAACTAATATAATTCTATTATTTTACCCCAAGATAAGAGGTTGGATAAATTACCCCCCTTGGAAAGGTACTTAATGGGATGGTTCTTCATGTTGAACCATTGGAAAATTGAGAATGATCAAATCATAATTTTGGATAACTGATAAATCACTTAAGTTAGAAAGATGTATACTCTAAATATCTTGAATGGGGATAAGTATCCAATGAATTAATCCAAAACAAGGTGGAACCATGAGAGGTTCTATAAAAGTGATGCCAAGGTCATTGAGTGTCACTAGAATGTATATCACCCATAACATAAAGTGGAACCACACATTGGATTTGATAGAAGTAATGCCAAGGTTATTGAGTGTCAATAGACATGAATGTAGATACTTGTATCAGAATGAATCACACCACTATAGACGAATCTATATTCTATTTGCATGATCAAAAAATAATTAATAATATTTGTGCCTTCATCATGACCACAATGTTAATTCATTTGAAGTGAAATAAAAACTATTTTTAAACACATAGTTTTATTTTATAAATCTTTCTGATCAATCTTACAAACTGTGAAAACATAAAATCTCTTATTTTCAAACAACTCATTTTCAGTGAATATGTAACCTATATTTTAGTACATATGTGCATGAACCCATATTCTACCTTTGAATTTTAAAAATGTATATATGTGCATGAACCAACATCATGTCCCTTGAATCTGTGCCAAATGATATAGAACACCATTATTTCATATGCTCAATTGTAACTATATGTGAAACATATAATTTATGTTTCAGTAACTATTTTGTATATGTCTATTCATATACATCCAAGAGTGTATGAATTTGTACTTGAGTATGTGTAGAGTGAGTGCATATTCATGTCATATGCCTCCATAATGTTTATTAATGTGTCAATATTTTCCATCTATCTAATTTTGGAATTACTTTGAATCTTTGAAGCATGTATCCTCTATGTGCATATGCATTACATATGCCTTTGAATATGTATAATGCTACCAATATATTGAAATGTTAGTTATTGTCTTTTCCCGATGGAGTGCACCTGCATGGCATATTCCCTTAAACTTAGTACTAATGTGTATCGGCTATCAATAATATATAAACCCCTTGTAAAAAATATGTAGCATGTGGATAATATGAACCATTAGAAACCATGTAAAATGTGAAAAATTGGAGTGATCCCATTAATATCTCTGTGTAGGATTATATTATGTAATAATCCTAATGTATGGCCCCCGTTTGATGCAAGGGATGAGAGTATCAAATGAATTATGTTGAAATAAACATAAGATTAAATCAATTTGACCATTTTTAATTTTTTGAATTAAATAGCTATTGAATTTTATCATTTTTATACATTGTAATTTTGACAACTTTAAAATTTGTGCATGTCTTATTTTGATAGATGATTGCCACAAGAAATAGTTTTAGAGAAATAATATGGAAATATTAAGGAATATGTGTATAGGGAAATAAGCACAAAATTTTGAATTTTTTAAATTATTGGCAGAAGTGAAGGAAATTTTACCATGTAGAGAAACATTTCATGTGTTCCAATGCATCCCATGAGGATTATTTTTGATAAGTATTGCTCAATATATTGTATGCATAATTTTTTGAGGGATTAATGGTAAATTTTGAAATAAAAATTCAACCCATATAAATACATTGATTTAATAGAATTTTTAAATTCATTTTTATATCATTAATATATTATTTTGATTTCTAGTTGATAAAAAATGACGCAAAAGCAAGATTTTAGACTAACTTGATTCAAGCAAGTGGGGGCCACCCTACAATCAAAGGATGTTTTGTCATTGGTATGTCACAAAAACCTATAATTTTGATGTTTTATTAGATTTTATA